>OX424448.1:10630276-10974444 GCA_949152495.1 Lasius fuliginosus
TTTTGCGCCTCTAATTCGAAATAAATTATTTCAATATAATAGAACTTTTATCATATTCGATATATTTTATCGAATATATTTTATCTTATTGCGATTTTCGATGTAGCGCGCAGCCACATATAATTGGAATAAATTTCCTGTTGGAAGTCGAACATGTTCTGCGAGAATTCCTTCAGGATTACGAGAAAAATACGTTAATTCGCAAGAAAATAACAATCGTCCAACTTGTGCATCATTCCGGCACGAATGTTGCATTGTCGACAAAAACGCTGGTTGCTCGGTGAATCAGCAATCAGCAAGACAGAAAGAAAATTTGTCCAAGGTAATCAATCAATAATATGAAACGTCATATTGCTTTTTTCTTGATATTGTTATACTGATGATAATAATTGCATAAATCTGTGTGCGTAATATTTTGAATGTTTAATATTCGTATATTGTCTCGTAATCCTTTCTATATTTGTGGAATTGCGATTTCCAATAAAAGCAGAAAAGTTTATGATTTTTCAGGGATTTAATGACTTACTAAAGACTGCTGAACAACTCCAAAATCCCACGCAACTTGCTCCTTCCTATCCAACCGTAAAGAATCTGCAAGCAAACAACAACGTTTGTTAATTAAATCTACATATTTTGATTAAGTTGCTTTAAGTTCCAACGATGTGACACAGTATACCCTTAAGTGCAGTTTCAGCGAATAAGAGATAAGTTACTTTCATTTTCTGAGCTTACATGACTTTTATTGTGTACTTACACAACTTATGATAAGCAAAAAATTGATATTGACAGCTGCACCACTAAAATCAATAATAAACGTAATTCTGATTCCATTTACTAATACAACATCTCAAACTTATGGGAATCGATCTTGCGAAGAAGTAGATAAACTGCACTTTTGGTATATTCGTGACCCGTCGATGTTTTTTCAAGGATTCTCTTTCTTAACGCATTGCCGACTCACAGCAAATTACATGTGAATCGCATTATAGCTTACAAGCTACAATGTAGTAGAACGCATATTTTTACAATTTCTACGATTTAAAATTAATTCAATTTAGCTGCAATCAAATTATCGAGACTATTGTATGCTGAGTGTCATGTTTGTAAATGCAGCAACGTTGTATGTTATTTCCGGGAAACGTTTAGTTTCATAGACGCTGCGCAGACAACTATTAGGTAAACCACGGCAATTTTTTTTGCCGGCAAACCAACGCGCTAACACTCCAAAAATAGCGACTAGCAAATAAAACAATCAAGTCGTAAAATGTCCGGTTATGTCTACCGTTATTCCAACTTCAAAACGTAGCAGTATTTTATCAGTTACATAGAGTCCCGTCAGAAAGCATAAATTTTTCAACGTGTAAAGTATTTATATGATACAGAAACAAAACATTATTTTTGTAAGAATTTTAGTAAGGCTTTCAATGTGAAATACAAATTTAAATTTCAACGGACTGGAAAGAGCTAAACGCAGATGGTAGTGCATTATTTTCTTTTCACTGTAGCAAAATGTTCAGAAATTGTATACATTTTTATAATTTTTTTCACTCGGAATAACCATCGTTACACCAATAACAGCGGAGTATAATCCATCTTTGCTTATTCCAACAATCCATTTTATTCACAGAATTACTGTCTCATTACATTTAGAAATGTAAATTGATGTTATTTTATGAAGATGGGTGAGTTTATGGCACAGCGTATCTCCTTTATTTATAGTTGGAGATTCTCTGTCTCCATCGTTTTTCGAATTTTCAAATTCCGCCATAAAGTGTTAATAGATTTTACATTCCAAAGAGTACAGAATTAAGAAAAAAATCATAAAGTTACCCATCCTGCAACGCAGTAATTTCGGTTTTACGATAACATCCGGCGAATCAAACATTATCCAGGCTCAGCAGAACTGCGTCGGGACTGCGTCGGATCGAAACGACAACGTAATGATAAAGCGACACAGCTCGAAACAGTCAATGAAAGAGTGCCAGAGTGTCGATAAAATTATTAACGATGCGGCAAAAGCTTTCCATTCGGCTGAATCGCCGAACGTCAAATCCAACGACGATGGCGTCGCGATAAATAAAAGCGATAAACAATCGATCGATCCGCAACCGATCAGCTGTCAGGGAAATGTCCTGCCAGAGTCAAGCGTCGCGACGGATCAAAGCCGACAAGGACAAGGACGCGGCAGCAAACGTAAACTAGACGATCTGGAAAATCGATCGACAACGGCCGAACTCGATTTAGGAATCAGCAGTCAACGGAATCAATGGAGAATGACCGAAGAAGTCAAACCACGCGTCAAGGATGCGCCGATATTCACTCTAGAGAAGAATGCCAGAAACAGAATCAGAAACGGCAGAGTGGCGATGGAGGGAAGACCGTCTTCGAGAAGGCATGTATCCTCGCCGAAATATGCGAGTTTCCTGAGGATGTTTCGCAAGGAGGAAGTGGACGAACTTCGCGGTAATTCCTCGTCTCGGAGGGATGACGGGGAAAAATTGCAACGCCGAAGAGGCCTCCCTATGGAAAGGTATAATTCTCTAATATTACGATATAATGAAGTGAAAAAAAAGAAAAAGATTTAAAAAAGTTCCAAGAATTGAAGAGATATTTTTATATAATTTTTTCTTTCATTATTGAAAACTGTGAGAGAATTTTCAAAATTGTTAGCGTATGCACAGTTTCATAATATACAGTGACTCATAAAATTAAGAGATCAAATCTTCAAAATTTTTTAAAGTTAGAAAGGTATTATATTTTAGAAAGATATTATATAAAACTTTAAAAATATATTTTTAAAATATACCTTTCTAACTTTAAAAAATTTTGAAGATTTTATCTCTTAATTTTATGAATTTAAATAATTTTTTAAATTTGAAAAAGTATTATATTTTAGAAATATATTATATTCTTCTCTCTTGTAAAAAATAGACAAGCTACAAAAATTTGTTTTTACACCCCTGATCTCATCACTTTTTATATTTTTATTATATAAAAACTTTATACAATTTTTAATTTATTTCATCATTTTCATGAATGATTATAAATAAATCGGAGATTGTTCCTTTAATTTAATAATCCTATTTCCAGCACCGGATACAATCGAGCGAATCCGCGAATCGAAAGAAGAACGCCGACCCCGAGAAGCACAGTGCACACGACGTACAATCCCATAATGCACTCATCGGCCACTGATCCTATTTCAGATTCCAGCGGTCTAACGATACAGCTCTTGAGGTATTTACAGTTTGCTTATTTTCCAATTTGTACTCATTTTCAAGTTCTTCTTATTCTATTTCCTTTTCAAGATTTATCAACATATATTTCTGTCAAAAGTTATTAATGATGAAAGAATGTGAATGTGTGTATGGATAATAAAAATATATGTAAAAAATCTTAAATATCTTAAATTATATCATTTACATAACATTCAATGAGATTTTGCAATCGAAGAAAAACAATCTCGCTTTTAAATAAATAAATAAAGTAAAAATAATTGTATGTATATATTTTTCTAAATCTTTTTTAAAAACCTTATTTAGAATAATGATTAACTATTTGCACAGGCTAGCCGTTTTATTGTACACGCCCGCATTGATGCCAGCATTGAATTCATTGATCGCGCAACAGAATCAGCAGACGCCCATATCGTCTTCTTCCTTCGAAAGATCCAATGATCTATTGACGCAAATCTTCCGACTGCTCAACGAACAACAGTCCATTTCTAATTTGCCGTTCGTTTCGCTCGAATCCGAGAGAGTATCCTCAACTTTGGCCGCGGAAACAAATACCGAAAGTTCACAAACACGTTCCGAACAGAAGGAAAAGGATATTTCAATCGCTACGGAAGAATCTGCTTTTTCTTCGAAGCAAGAATCTATTTCCGCCGGGACAAGCAGATGGAATTCGAACAACATTCGCGTACAACAGCAGAACGAAAGAGATCGAAAATGGCAACTGACGTCGATGCTGACCGATACCGATGTGAGATTGGATAGAAACATCTTCGCGATGGAGGACTTCCGGAAGTTTGAAGAATTCCTAAGGGCTGGGAAGAAACGTTCGGAAGATGTTCGATCTCTATCTACAAGAAGCAAGAACGAGATCGTTATGAAAGAATATTTTCGGAATTGGCTGCATCGATTGTTGCAGCAATTTAACTCATTGTCAGTGAGTAGTAATTTATCCGTGAATGACCAAAAGACAAAATATTCTGAAGGATCTTCAGGAAACACTGGCGAATCTTCTTTAGAAGAGGTAAAAGGACAAGGAAATATGGACCATTTGATAATTGACAAATCGCCGGATTTCTCGAAGGACGACGGGAATATCTTTACCGAATACGAGGAAGAGGATTCCGATGATCAGAAGTCATTTACTTCCACTACGAGTACAAACTCTTCGAGATCATTGCAGCTTAAACAGAACGATGCGAAAAAGGTAGAATCGCAAAATAAAAATTTGTAGGACTGATGCAACTTTCGGATTGATGCGACTTTAAACAAATCGCGCATATGCATGTGAAATTGAAAATTGACAGAGTAATAAAATTATACTCGAAATCTATCTTCGGCAACGAAACGAATAGCGGCAGGTCACTCGTAAAAGAAGCTTTTACAAGTCACTCGAGAAACGAAAATTGTGTCCTTGTCAGGACACGGTGTAAACTCGAACCATGTGGCAGATTCGTGAGGACGCTTGCGCGGGTGAGCGAACACGTGGACGTAAACGTCGTAAGCCGAGCTTTTCCGCAGCGCGTCGAGAGCTTGCAGTCGTGCGTATCATCGCTACCGGAACGTTTCCTCTCGATCGGTGGTCTTTTCACGTTCATCCCTGTATGTATTTATGTGTATCCGTGGGTGCTTGAAATAATAAACGGTCAAACTATTAACGCGAACGAAAAGCGAAAAGAACATTAAACAAACGATAGATAACAACTTCGTTTCGTTTTATATAACCACGAATGGCAGATAATAAAAAACGCCGAGAATCAAAAGACGCTGTGTTTCTCGTGCGCGAATAGTTCACTGAAAATACCTGTTGGAAAATTTTGAGAAGAAAATCTCGCTGCGATGAGGAGCGTAGAGAAGAAAGCTTCCTCTCTAGAACACAAAAAAACGCAGAATCATGATTGAGGAAATTAAGAAAACGCCTCAAATTTTCGCATTGACACCCCGAAGAGGCTGATCACGCGCGAGCTGAGATGAGCAAAGAGGAGAACAGCGGCGAGACAAAGCCGCAGGATGCATCCGCGCCGGATGTCCAGACGGATGTACCGCCGAAAGACACGAATGCGGAGATTTACGAAAATCGCCGGCCTAAGAAAATCATTCGCGTAGTCACCGTGATGGCCTACCTGTTTTCGGTGAGTTTTGTGGGTATCCTCTTAAGCGCCTATTACATATTTTTATGGGAACCACCGAATCCGAGATTGATAGAGCGAGGAAGATTGCAGGCGGATCCGCAGATGCAGTTCCAGATCGCCATCATGCCTTCAGAGAAGACAGATTTGAGGAAGAAAGGGAACGATTTTTTTCTGGAAACTGAAGTGAATCGCGCGTACAAACCCCTTTTGAATCGCATGCCGTACGGCGCGTACGATAGGGATGATTCTAACGTCAATTCTCAGGACACGAAACAGGAAAGACTGAACGCGATGTTGCTGAAATTGAGACACATGCTCGTGAAAACTCACGCTCAGAATCGAAATCTGTCGAAACACGAAGCGGCGATTTCCGGCGGATCCAATAATTCGTTTATCAGAGTAGAAAAGATGCTCAACTCGTCAAAGATAACGGAAAACTTGATCTCGAGTGAATTGCGTAAAAACATTACCGAAGAAGAGACTCGAAGTAATAATACTGATCTGCCTCCAGAATTCACGGATTCTGTAAATATGCTGGATATTGAAAGCACATCAAAAGCCACGACCATACATGAAAGTAAACAGAAACGTTTCAACGGAGGATCTGTTACCGATGCCAATCTGATTGTCGATCGTGAGAAAGAGAATTGCAATTACAAGAGCAAGCACAATGTCGCTAAACTGTATCCTGTTCGTAAATCCAGTAATGCGAAAACAAATGATAATACTATAAATGACAGTAATCATCGTGCTCTTGAACGCAACAATTCTTTCAAAGCGGACCGAAAATTTTCAAAAATTAATATTGTCGGCGATATGAAAGAATTGAGAAAACCAGATGAAACTAATGATCGCCAGTTGATCAATGACACTCGAAAAAATGATTCGAACAATGTACACACGATCACTACGTCGGAAGAATACGCGGAAGATCTGACGAAGCGTCTTCTGTCTATAAATGTCAGCGTTAATAGTCTAAATTTCCGGCGAAATTATTCCAGCAACAATGAATATCCCTCAAACAACCGCATCGAAGAGATCACACGCAACGAAGTATCGACTGTCTCATCATCTCACAACTCGGGATATATCCATAACAATCCGGAATTCCATCAGCCGTCGGATGATCCGACTGTTGTAAAATCGCGACCGTACGCCACGAGAAATTCCGAAGGTGAGAGAATTCGCGTGAATTTGCCAGCTTTTCTTATGGCGTCGGGATAAATACGTGCCCGTGTGATTAAACAACGAGCGTTACGTCACTCGTGGTTTTCCTCAGACGCTGCCAGATTCATAATGTTTCTCTGCTTGTTCATGGATCATCAGGCGAATGGTTTCACTTTTAGTAACAATGATTGTACCATCTTAAGATTAAATTAACAAATATAAAAAAAATATATAAGTGGAACTTTAAATTATTGATGTGTTCATATCGTAATCTATTAAATTTGAAATTCGAGAGACAAACGAATTAATATGTGCTCTTGCATCTGCTGCAGTTTATATTCTCATCAAACTATAACTGTTGTTGGTTCAATTTCGAAAATATAAGCAAAGCTTTCGACTGTTCAGTGTTTAAAATTCTCAAATTCTCACAGACTTAGTTGATCTCTATTATTAATATTTTTTCGAATATATTTATATTATTATTATTTCAAATTATTAGTCTTGCATTCTTATTACAGGTATAAATTATACTTTTGTCACATTCTACACACTTATATGTATAGTAATTTATCAAGTACCTTCGATATATTTGCTGCATTGCAATATATGAGAAGCAATATTTAAAAGATATTAATATAAATAAAACATAAATATAAGTATAATATAAGTATAAATAAAACATTAAAAGATTTGTGAACGTTAAAAAGATTTTATGTTTTATGACGCAAACTATATTAGATTTAATTGAAAAGAAAATAGATTTTAATAAGATGAGCATATTCAATCGAAAAAGTATTTTCTCGACTAGAAAAGAGAGAAATATTCTGAACATGACGGATGGGAAGCAATGATTAAAGCCTTAGAAATAAGTCGATGGATAGATATACGATGATTATCCGCGTTGTCAATGTGTAATAAGTGAAACAGGGTCAGGTCGATCTATTATATGGCTTCTTTGACGTTACATCACACTCAAGATCCGATAACTTCTGAATATCATTAACTTTGAATATTATACATCAAATAACTACAGTTGTGACAAGTAAACTGTTAATTTATCTTCACAAAAAAGCTAGTAAGGCAAAAATTCATCGAGAATAATTAATCTAAATCTAACATAAATTTATCTTAGCGTTGGCTACTATAAAAAATAGTTAATAAAAATTTCAATCTAAAAAATAAATATACACTAGACATAGAATGAAGTATTTAAATTGTAGTCGAAATAAGATATAAAATTCACAATATAAATTATGTTAATAGATAATTTTGCATTAAAAATAAGAGACCTTGCGTGAACTAATTGTAAGTTAAATCCTGGAAATATAAATAGAAATAAGATAACAATTTAAAGAATTTTAAATTTTGTTTTTAAGATATTGTCCATTTAATTTTAAGGTTCAAGGAATTTTTTTATACAATATTTTACAAAGACAGATATTTCTTTCGATAGATTGTGAAAAACACTATATAATTTAAGTCTGATTATAACTTTTCCTCAGAATCTTTAGTCGTTCTCAAGGTCCGCGCCTATTTTCTTGGTTACACGAAATTTATACCAAGGGATCGAATAGTGCGCCTTGTTTGCCAAAGAAAAGATCGAGGGACTACGTTATGACATTCTATTGAAACAAAGGAGTGCCACCTTTTATAGGATAAGTAAAGCGATAAAGTTGCGTCGATCCATTCTTAAAACGAAATTGCTTAGCAGCACGGGACGCTCTATGGGTCCCTATTTAATTCTCGTTACATTTAATCCCATTTCGAGACTATACTACATCTCACCGATAAAATATTCCGCTCGGCTTTCCTATAATTTTCATTCGTATTTTCGAAACAATTCCTTTGATCAGCGAGCTTTAAAAAAAAGAATTCTTCTACAATATAAATTATGCAAATTTTGCATACTCTCTATAATACTATGCTAAAAAAAAGTAATTATATTTTCTATTATATCATTTTAATTATAAAATTAAAACTAAAAAAAGTAAATTTATCGAGACATATATATGAGTCGGATGTAAATTGGAGATATAATAAAAATAAATACTATAGACAATGTCCGAAAACCTGCAAATCAAACAGAAATTAGATTTCTGTTTAAAATTTCGATTATATTTATAGGCATATCACCAGTTTAAAGAAGAGAATACATAGACGTAGAACAATAATAATAATATAATATAAATCGATTTCATTAAATGTTTTTTAAGATTGTCTCAGTTCTTCAAATTATGGAATTATTTAGCATAACATTCTAAATAAAATTTTACTATAAATATTTTTAGATATTTTAGACACAGAAGAATGTTGCTTTATTTTTATGCAATCCATTATGCATTTAATTTTAATGAAAAAGTTTGGAAATACAAAATAGTTTTTATTAAATACGAGATTTTTTAAAAAAATCGAGATAATGCTTTCAGAAAAAACACGCAATTACTAATTTGTAGAGGCAACACCTGCAACGATGTAATTTCCTTTCGCGCGTCAATAAACTCCTACTTTTATTAGCTACGATTCTTAGAATTTGTGAAATAATCTTGAGAATTATAAAATGTCAGTAAGCAGAAGACTTTCGAATAATAATTCGCTCATAAAACATGAGAGATGTAAATGTCTCGCAAGGATACAAATCTGAGAAGAACTTTATTGTATTTTGTATTGGCTATTAACGTTTGTATTTTTGTATAAAACTATCAAAGCATCTCTTATGATATAGATATAATTTCTTCTCTGTATATATAACAAATTTTTCTAATAATTTTCCCTCCTAAGAAACGTGAAAAATGTGTGATTATATTACTGTGTAAATATATTCGATAATATATTTTTTATTTCGGAAATTAAAATTGTTGATATAAAATCTCGACATTTAAACTAATATTTTCTATATAAAAAATATAACAAAACATAATGAGGGACAAATCTCGACGCAAGTGTAATGGCCTCTCGAGTTTATCAGCCCCTAAACGTTGGTATGAGAGACGAAAAGCTCTCGATGGGTCAAGGTCTGGAGCTTGCGCACTGGATGCAGCTTTTCCGTGCACATATTCGTAGTGGTGCGTGTTTTTATATTCGCGACATACACGGCGAGATACGGCTATTCACGAGAACCAACGCGCAGAAATAGCCAGCGGGAAACGCGCGTGTTTAGTTGCGTGGAGAAGACGGGTGAGCTTTCGTAGTCTATCGATTTCGTGTGTACGAGTCGACCTTCTCCGCAACATTCTGGAGCTTGCGGGTAAAGCTCGTTTCGGGAAGACACGCCCTGTAGCATCTTTAGAACAGTCCTTATTCGTGATGTGATTAAACAATATTCGAAACAACCGATCCTTGTACCGGAGTTTGGGAAAGACGAGAGAGCAGATCGAAGACTAAAAATGTGGAAATAAAATGCGTTGGAAATAAATGCGCAGTTAGTGATGTGTTTAACGTTAAGGTACGTCCACTTGTGTGTGTGTGTGATTCAAATATCGCGGAAAGGAAAATTACCGAATTCGAGAAAATAATTAACTTATGCTGCTGATGTCATATATATATATATATAAAAAATATCATTTTTTGAATACATTTGTTAAAAAATACTTGAAGATTCGCGAAACAATGTAAGAATTAATTTCTAACGTTTGGATTAAAATTTATTTATTCATCTCCTCGTGCAAGGATAAATTCGTTTGAGTTAGCAAGCGGTTGTAATTAATCCCGAAAAGAACATGTATATTTCTCGGAAGCTGAATGAACCATTCCAGCCTTTTCAATCAGCGTCAGGTGGATCGCTTATTTTTCAGCGTTGAGAGAGGGTCTGCTCCTCGCCGTACAATATCTCTCGAAGTCCCGTTCCTATCGATATTCATCCGCGGAGTGATGAACGCCTCGTCCATCGAGACGTGACTTTTCGTAAGTCGAAAATACAATTGCCACGAAAGATGAGCGCCCAAAACGTGATGGCCAGCATCGGTCTCACCTTGGGCAATCGCGACAGCAAACCACCTGCGCCCAACGAGATACGTTTTGCCGGTGACGAACGCCGGAAAGACAAGCTCTATGAACCCAAGCACAAGCAAAAGCTGGTGCGAGTGTTGACAGTAGTCGCGTATGTCATATTCGTCAGCATGGCTGCCATACTGCTCTCTCTGTATTACACCTTCGTCTGGAATCCCAAGGATCAGGCGGTCAGGAAACTAAGGATCGAAAAGTCGGATTGTGCTAAATTTCCTTCCCTTGACCTCCTCACGATCCCGCCGGTCTTCAATGGTAACGGAATTAATCAAGAAGACGTATTTGCGCCCATAAAATCACGAAGATGTTTTTCGCGAGAAGATTAGAAGATAAACGTCGATTTTACGTTAATGCAACGAATTATTAATTTTAACTATAGTGACAGTTAAAGTAACAGTTTTGCAATTAGAAATAAATCCTGATAATTCTAAAAGTTCTATGCCATACAAATTTTTTATATAAAATCACATAAAAAATCTACGTTATAAAAATTTTATACGAGATAAAAATGTCACGCGATATTAATATTGTAATGTAAGATGTGAATAATATAATACAAATATTCCATAACATCAAAATTTAAAACTTTACATTGTAACACATAAATAAAATTTTTGTACTGTAAAAATGTACTATGCATTCTAAATTCTATATAAAGACGTGAAAAAAATTTAAAAGGAGTATAAATAAATTTCTGTAACTTGCTATTATTAACGAATATATATGTACATCTTGCTCTAATCACGCTAATAATCTAATACTATCATTTTTTTACAGAAACACAGATCGAAAGGATGACCGCGAGATCTACGACGATAAATAATAAACAACTAAAGGAAATGGATATATCAACTACGCAACGACAGAAAAGTCTTTTGGAAATCTTGACGGAAACCACGGATATCGAGGAAACGTCCGAGCTCACGTCGATATCGACAGTACAGGATTATCGCAACAATTTCACTAGTACTATAAACGTCGACGATAATGATAACGTCACATAAACGAGACTTTTTACATTTTCTATCGAACGCAAAAATATAAGCTAAAAGGAAGCCAAACTAGTAATCGCTAATAGAGTATTAACACCAATTAGTATGTTCATAGAAATGCGAATTTTCCACTCTAAGGACAGAAAATGTTAGAAGTCGCTCGATCTAAATGGCCAAATGACAAATCTTATAAAGATTAAAATCACTCTCCGAGACATAGAAGTTAGGCACATAAATAATTTAGAAACGTCTAGTTATGTGAATGATACTGTCGCGTTAAAATCAATAATAAACAATAAAATCATAAGCAAAATACATATATTTCATCGTAAACGAATCATGGCTGTTACGAATTAATTTTAATTTTATATTAATTGCTTAACAAAATATCTAGTTAATAATATAATTACATAAATGTAATTTTTCTGTTTAATACAACATTTTAATTTTTCCAAATTCTTTGCCGCTCGAAAAGTACTCTAGAGAATATTTTTGTATTGCATTAGTATTATATGTAGAAAAATATAGTAAAATAGTGTAACTATAAAACAGATATTTATTATATATAATTATTATATTTATTATATATAATTATAGATAATTCGACAAGCTTATTATCGCAATTGAAATTCGTCCAATGTTTCATATAAGTTTTATATGATTAATAAAGGCTACATATTAAAGTAATTATTTCACATTTATATTTAATTTAGAAAATAATTACTTTTTTATTTACAGTGTTAGCTCATCGTCAGCTATATCAAATTAACACTATTTCAATGTAATTAAATAGGCAATTATTTGTAATTATTCCGTCATATTTACATGAACACAGAAAAAGCTTCAGCATTTTATGGTATGTACTTTAGAATCGGACGTTATCATTTCGGAGGCTCTATTCTGGCCCACAATTTGAGCAAGCGATATGGCATCGAATTTGTTATAAATAATGGTCACCGACATGTTGAACTCCGTGCCAGCGCGCGGATTCTGATACAATCTGTCCATTAGATTACATATTTCGCTATAAAAGTGTGGATATGTAGGCAACTGGTAAAATATAAGGTGACGGATACCCTTTATCCTCGTTCTGCGCCAGTAGTGCCAGCGTTCCGTGTAAAGGAGAAAATGCGCGTCGCTATGGAAGAACATGTCTCTTGCTCGGGCGACTTTCCGGTCCTCGGTATATTCGCAGATCTGCGCGAAACTCAGTTTCTCTTTCATCATGCGATTCCGCACATATACGAAATCGAAATAAGATGGAATGTAGATCAATGTGTGATTATATATGGGATCCATGTATCGTGGCAGTATCTCTTTCAGAAAAAATTCCAACCTACTATCGATAGCTTGAACAAGATCGGACGCCTCGAATCTATGGAACACCTGCGGAATTTTGATATTCACCTTGTGAATCGAGCCCGGCTCAGTTCGATTTGCCACCTTCACCTTGCCTGCATAATTGAAGCATTTCCTTATCAGTAGCGTATTTACATGCGGTAGCTCGATATTGGAGAAAATCAACGTCTGTCTGTAATATTTGGTCCAGCCGTTCACGCACCAACTTCTGAGGCGAGAATAATCGATGTCATGAGATTTTTTAGGTTGCAGATGCAGGTAATCTAATACTTGATACAGGTGATCCCAATTCTGCATGAGAACGACGTCAATCTGGTCCATGATTAGCAATTCTATGGATGAGAGAAAATCAAAGTCTCTCACCGTTTCTCCCTCTGCACCTATCACCCTTCTGAGACCCAACGGTGAGCCAATTATAATATCAGAGGAGTAGAAATTCGTGTATAACTTGAGAGTCTTCTTGGTGATGGCCATACCTATCTTGAACTTGTCGTCAACATTTCCTTGTAAGGTCAATTCATAATCTTTTGGTTTAGGATTCTTCTTGGGTATCGCTAACTCATTTCCAGTAAAATCTTCCATGAATCGCAGCTTATTGACGACGGAGCCACCTTTATCCTCTCCAAATAAAATCGAGATAAACATCTCAACTATTTTCAAGCAAGAATGCTTGATTGGTACTATTATGAGTATTTTAGGTCTTACTAATCCATGATCTCTGTATTCATCTGGAATTTCTCCCATTCCGCTACGATTGGATTTTGCTAACTTTGAATTATGATGCAATATTTTTGTTCGAGTTTTCAGCACATGATTGATTACATGCAAACAATAAACGAATCGTATCTGATCAGCGTTCGAAAACGTTCTTTCAGGATAATACAAATCTTGGTAATTATTTATTACTGAAAATAATTCTCTTTGAAGAGGAGTTAAAAGTGCAGAATCTTTTTCCACATTATCCTTAATGTTATGATAATTAGCTTTGATTAAATTATTCTGAATTTGTGATTTTATATGCAATTTATTCCAATCAATGTTTTCAATTAAACTTGGAACCTTACCGTAATTTGTGTATTGTTTCTCTTCCTCGTCTAGAAGCTTTCTGACTTTTATTGCCTTATCTTTCGAATCAACAGCAGGTTTTGGGATCTGACATAATAGATTTCCAAGTATGGGCCATGCCAATGTTTTAACCTCTGTAACCTGCGGTGTTACAGAAACTACTTTATACAGTTCATCATCCATATCATTGCGCAGATGTAAAGAGAATGGATCTCTCAAATGACCAGCATCTTCCTGAGCAGTCTCGGCATCTTCGTAGTCCTCCTCCTTCATGCTATCTGTAACCTCTTCATTTTTACTGTGATCACAAGATTCTTCATCCGTTTCAGATTCTCTACTCTTCTCTTCATCATTTTTTTTCTTTTCTTTCCTCTTTTTCTTCTTTCTTTCTTTGTCCTTTTCATTTTTATTCTGTTCATTGTATTCTTCATTTTCACTGTCTGAACTGGTCACAACTGATTTCTTTAGCTTCTCCAGTAAATTTTCATAACCAGGAAATCGGGACATAAAGAGCAACTCAGAATCAATTTCTTCTTCTTCAGAACTATCGGTTTCCTGAAGACGTTGACGTGCCTTTTCTTCCTCCACTATTCGCCTGCGAGCCTCAACTTCCTCATTTTTTGCTTCACGCTCTTTGACATAAGAGGCTTTTCTATATTCAAACTTGCCCTTTTTTGGTTTTGCCTGACTTCGCGCGTTGCGTTCATCGAAATTTCTTTTTTTACCGCGAAATAATCGCTTTCCTGGTGCCATTAATGCGATATAATTCTGGTTTAACCTGTATATACATGTTGCTATTAATCGAAAATACCCAAAAGGAATAACTACTTGTATAATTAATTTGAAGATTATTACTCTGATAGCTTGCATTTATAAATTTATATATATTTTTACTGTTAGAGTAATTAAACTTTTAATAAACGTACCTTTATACCTTTATACAACCAGTAACGTCGATGCAGTAATAGTAAATAATTAAACTAACCTCTAATTTTTATTTATTGAATAATCGAGCTGTGCGTATTCGTATTATATTAACTATTAAATTAATTAAATTTTAGTAAAACTATTATTAATCTACTTGTCCAGTCAACAAAGTGTGTGCGCACTTATGAATGATTAACCACGTGCTTGTGCGTACATTATTACACACATTACGTATCGCTTGTTATGTATCGTCTTTCCTTTTCTGTGACGTATATGATAGCATTGAAGTACGAGGATGCAGTAGATGCATTCCACTTGGCATGATAAATGTTACGAATCGTTCGACCAATCAGAAGAGAGAAATATCTGTCTCTTTTGGATCGACCAATCACGTTAAAGCAAAACGGATTATCTGTGTTCATGCAAATGACTCTTTAACTACTTTTGCGACAAAACTCGATTCGCTGATCTGTGAAATTGTAACCAAAATAAATTTTTTCACCATTCTTCTAAATGGAAATATGAAGCTATTTTTGTACATTGTCAAATAATTACACTATTTTACGTTAATTTTTGATCATCCCATCGTATCTACGAAAGAATTTATTAGAATTATGCGCTATAAAGATCCAAAAAACTCACCAGCTCGTTGTCAGTCGTCCGTCGTTGTTGTGAAGATATCCAATCGAAACTTCTTAAAATGCACTCTCACACGAAATATCACGAGAACGACATTTTAGGTTGACAATTAAAACACTTGGAACAACACTAATAATCATTTACTTGAACGCGATGCGAGTTAACCGCGATTCCATCGGTACGCGCTCTCCGACATTCGAGATCTGATCGACTAACACGAAATATCACGAGAACGCCATTTTAGGTTGACAATTAAAACACTTGGAACAACACTAATGATGACTTACTTGAACGCGATGCGGGTTAAAAACGCGATTCCAACGGTACGCGCACTCCGACATTCGAAATCTGATCGACGACGCGGTGTCATGGCGGAAGTAGCGCTGTACGCGGAAACCGGAAATAATCCTTCAGAAATAGTGCGCTCGCGCGGGAGATCAAGCTATCGCGCGCGTCGGTAAGATAGAATTGTAACGCGGAATTGAATTTGCCGTAAATAGGTAAGGTCAACTTCTGTCTGGTTTTTCAATATCGCGTAATAAAGAATAAAATCAGACGAATTAAAATTAAGAGAAAGAAACTAATTTCAGTGAAACGAGATATAAATAGAGAAAAAGAAAATATGTAAAAGAAATGCAAAAATTCTTAAAACGACATTTGATTTTGGAAATTAAAAATTTACTTTAATGAATGAGTTGTACTAGAGAGAGAGAGAGAGAGAGGAGAGAGAGAAAGAGATGAGAAACAAGAGAAAGAAGAGAAAGAGAGATAAATTCTGTTTAATCTATATCTTTTTAATCTGCGATAAAATGTCTAAGAATCAGTTTTTTATCTTTGTCGGAAGCTTAACTAAATCTTTTTGATAATTATACAGAGCTTGTAGTCATTATGGCGATGTAGCAAACGACGGAGAAACAGTTAAATTACAATTCAGAATTAATCGACGTTTTCGAAATTAACGATGTTTAACGTTACAGCATCGTGTAGCTCCGTGTGTATTATTACATAACATTTATTTACCTTGCAATTATCTTCGACAAACTAAATTCTGCAACGCTCGAATTTCGCAAGCTCACAAGTCGCGATGTAAAAAAGATTGGCGGGTATTCCGGTAGGATACAGAAGGGGGAAGAGAGAGAGAGAGAGAGGGAGAGAAAGAGAGAATGGAAACATACTCACAATTCGAAAATGGGATTTGATCGCGTGGAAATGCCATGGCGTGGAACGAACGACGCGAACGACAACACGGGAAGGAAGAGGTACGCGCGGGAAGCAGGAAAGAGCGGGTATATAAAATTAATTGACCCTTTGCTTCGCTTGTTTACAAAATATCCGGTCCCTAACAGGGCTCGCGCGAACCGCCACGCCGCGTCGAGGCGGAAGATTGCGTTGCGCGCGCATCGATGATATCGCGGTTTCCAATGACGTATGAAGGAAATAGCGACGATGCGTGAAGTTGTCAAACACTCTTACAATTAGCGCTAGAAAGCAATCCAACAAATTGCTACCTTTCGCTACCTTCTTCGTATTAAACGAACGATTGCTCGATTTTTCTGCGCATACGCGTTATATGCGTCTGCGCAAATTTATCTGGATAGACCCTCTGTAAACCCTAAACAGGATTGTGTTCCGGGGCGCCGCTAATCTCCGCTCGCTCCTGACAGCGCGAACCGCCGCCATCGTTCGGTAAACGCACTACTACACGGGCAGAGAGTTTCGTAGTAGTATTTCGAGCGCCCTTAACCGCGTTCGCGCTGTCGAGCGACGAGGAGAGAGAAGAGAGAGAGAGAGAGAGAGAGAGAGAGAGAGAGAGAGAGAGAGAGAGAGAGAGAGAGAGAGAGAGAGAGAGAGAGAGAGACAGAGTTGTAGCCCAGCCAGGTAGCCGGCGGCGAGTCGCTGACGGACGTTACGCCTGTTCGACGGTTTTTTCCACGAGTGCCCCCGGGTGGCTGCGTCAAGCGTGGCCCTGACAACAGCCGGCCGTCGACGGCCGGCGGAGTCTTGCTTCGCGCGCGTTAAGTTCGCGTTCCTGCGGACGAGCGCACGGGGCGCACGAGCGAGGGGAGTCACACTCGCACTCCGCGAGACGGCGAGCGGACGTAAGGTAGCAGACGGTCGATCGACACGGACGTACGGTGGCTGCACAGCGGTGCGGTAGCAGCGAGCTACTTGGAAAACGAGCGCGGCCTACGAGCAATTATTCTCCCTGCGTGATCTGATGAGCTCCTCCGCCGCGCCGCTGCTGGTGGTAAGATGGCTGTGCAGCTGGACGGAGGAGGAAAGGAGGACCTGAAAACACAGTTTGTCACGCGGGAGGGCACCTACAAACTGATGACCCTGTCGGAGTACTCGAGACCGAACCGGGTCGGCTACACCAACAGCCAGGGCAGCGCGTCCGTCAGGGTGTCCTTTGTCACGTTGCCGGATCCAGCGGATCCTACGGGCGCGCAGGGTCTCGGCGACCGAATGTGCTTCAACTTCGGCAAGGAGCTCTACGTTTACGTCTACCGCGGCGTCAAGAAGGTGAGTTCGACGGCCGTCGACGACGTTGGCCTCGCGACGATGACGCGCGACGTGCCCGAACTCCGTTGATCGCGGAGATCGTAGTTGCGACCTAACCTCGCAAATCGCATATCGCCTCGGTGGGGACTCCATCTTTGCGGTTGGCTCATCACCACGCCTAGCACGAAGACGTCGTGTCCTACGTACGTCGTGACGACGAACGAGACGTTCGACAATTTTCGTGGAGTTGATTCGCGCGGAATCGCCGCTCCGCGGTTTTTATTCGCGTACGAACGAGCTGACGTCTTGACATGACAAACACTCGAGCTGACACTTCTTGGAAGTGTCCCGAGTACCCTCGTAATCGTGTAGATAATAATTGCAGATAATACTTGTGCTGTTACTATAATTCTTAGTATTCAAATCATTGACTTATACATATATGAAATTAAAGACGGAACAATAATCAAATGATTTATTATGATCGATTTATTATCATGATCTTCTTTGAGAATAAATTGTTAGAGACAGCATTTGAATTTATTTCTAAGACATTTTCAAAATAAGAAAATAATTTGCTTGTCATATAACTGACTACACTTATCAAAATGTCAAATTTTTCTTTTGTCTCTGGAAAAAAAAATTTTATTTTATTGCAAAGATTTAATTGAAAAAGCTTCAAGTTTTAATACATTATTAAAATGTTCCAGGCTGTGGACTTGAATAAACCGGTGGATAAAAAATTATACAAAGGGACTAATCCAACTTGCCACAATTTTAATCAAACAACAGCAACAGCTGATAGTGCTCCGTTATTAGTGGGATTTTCTACAGGGCAGATACAGTTGATTGATCCAATAAAGAAGGAACTCAGCAAATTATATAATGAAGATGTACGTATAAGTAAATTTTGCACGAATCAAATTTTTATCAGACACTTGATCTTTGAGGAAAACTTCTCTCCTGTATTGCATTTATTAGCCAGAGAGAGAAGTGATTTCCTGCATTATATCTGCAATCTAGCTTACATTGAGATAAATAATCTGATAGTTCAAACAATATTCTTTATGCAACTAGTATATATCATCATTACTTTCCTAGCAATGTGTACAAAAGCTGTCAACACTTATCCAATCTCTGTGATATGTGTATGTTATCTTATTGAAATATGATAAAATGGAAAATGAATACTAGTTCAGTGATTAATGCCATTCATTACATCTTGCAATGACTGTATTTAATATTTAATAGCACATTGTCCAGGCTACTTTTTGCTGGTAGACCCGTGCACTAATCCAATTATAACTCAATCAAATAATTAAGCTCAACAAGCAACATTACATAACTTTCTGCTATCTTCTCATAACGTAGGCGCTTTGGTAGGACAGTTGTTCTGCCTATTTTAAATATTGATGTTGTAACTTGATGTATTTTAAATATTGTGAAACATTTTGATGTCGATAAAAGTGTCAAGTGATTCGTTATTTTTGTTTAATCATTATATTTCATGAGGTATACATTTAATACTTGTCTTCTCTTAATCTTTCACTGTCTAATGTTATTTTTAAGTTACATGTTGATTTACTATAAATACTATTATTTCGTTTCAATCTTTGTTTATTCATGTATTATTATAACTTTGAAATAATAATATGAAAAATTATCTAAATTTTTTATTTAACTTATTAATATTAATCTTTTAATATTAATTGCATTTTGTCTTGATACGTGAATACATTTTCCTGTTCAACAAAGAATATATTCATATTTCAGAGGCTGATAGACAAGAGCAAAGTGACATGCATAAAGTGGGTTCCTGGCTCGAACAACCTATTTTTGGTTTCTCATAGTTCTGGTCAACTGTACCTTTATAATGAAGAGCTACTCTGCGGCACCACAGCGCCTCACTATCAGTCATTTAAGTCAGGTGACGGATACGCTATATATACTTGCAAAACTAAATCTACCAGGAATCCGTTGTATCGGTGGGTGATAGGTGCGGAAGGTTGTTGTATAAACGAGTTCGCCTTCAGCCCTTGTGGCACAAACCTAGCCGTGGTGTCTCAGGATGGATTTCTGCGCGTTTTTCAATACAACACCATGGAGTTGGTCGGTTCAGCAAGGAGCTATTTTGGTGGTTTTCTGTGTGTGTGTTGGTCACCGGACGGACGTTACGTCGTGGTCGGCGGCGAGGACGATTTGGTGACCATTTGGAGCTTCCACGAGAAACGCGTCGTGGCACGGGGACAGGGCCACCACAGTTGGGTGAGCGTGGTCGCCTTTGATCCGTATACCACGTCCTACGGCGATCACGATCCTGACTTTAGCGGCTCGGATGACGAGACAACGATGCCACACAGCAATCACAATCACTTCCATGAAAAGTCGCACCGTCTTTCCACGACCTCGCAGAGTGGCGGTGGCGGCCACTCGAACCGTAACTCCTGCGGTTCGGAATTGAGAATGTCGGGCGGCACGTGCTACAGGTTAGGCAGTGTATCTCAAGACACTCAGCTGTGTCTGTGGGACATCACGGAAGACGTACTGAGGCAACCTGTGTGCGCCAAGCAGAGGTCCTCCGTAACGGGTGGCACCAGCGGCACCCTGTCGTCTTCGGG
This sequence comes from Lasius fuliginosus, assembly GCA_949152495.1. Classification (NCBI taxonomy): domain Eukaryota; kingdom Metazoa; phylum Arthropoda; class Insecta; order Hymenoptera; family Formicidae; genus Lasius; species Lasius fuliginosus. Next base: position 10,650,913 of record OX424448.1, read on the forward strand.
TACGTTTAATAGTGGTAATGGAACGGCGGCGACGGCGAACCATCACTCGAACTCGAATGCTAAACATAATAACTCGAATAACGTAAATTTCAAAGAGAACGCGAGTGGTAATAATGAAAATAGTAATAATAGCACGAGCACGAACGCCGCAGTGGCGACCGTGAATTCGCTGACGCAGAGGCTAGCGGGTCTTGGTTTTGGCGAGCGTAAAGGTGATAATCACAAGAGAAACTTTAGCCTCACTATGCGAGGTGGAGGCATCGGTGCGGCGGCGGCGGCAACGGCGACCAACAACAGTACGACGACAGTTGTGCAAAACAATGGTGGCGATAAGGCGAGCACTGGAAACTCGACGAATACGACGAGTAGTAGTCTGAACAACAGTGTCGGTGGGGGTTTAGTAGGTGGGGCGGGGAATAAAAAGGTTAGTTCGGTGATGGACGATCCCATGAGGTTGATAGGGACCGCCTGGTGTCCCAGGTTCGACGAGTGCCCGGTCCTCGAGCCGCTGGTATGCAAGAAGCTGGCGCACGAGAGGCTGACTGAATTAGTGTTTAGGGAAGATTGCTTCGTGACGGCGTGTCAGGACGGATACGTGTACACGTGGGCGAGACCCGGCCACATGGTAGGTCCTCTCACGATAAGCAGCACCCTGCACAGGCCATCACACCATCATAGCAACAACCCTTACACTAGTAATATCAATTCTATGCGATGTAACGACCTCTGATGTAACCCATTATCTCCAAATCGTTATTTAGCAAGTCCATCAAGTAGAGTCTGTTAGTCTAAAAATCCGAAAATCCTGTGTACATACATATACATAGAATTAGAATTTAGAATGATGTTATTGTGACAAAAGTGGTACGGGAAAATCTTGTAATGCTTTGGAATAGTTTTCCTATCGCCTGTTGTGGTGATGGGAAGTCTTAAAGACGAATGATAGTTTTTGCTCGGAAGTATTAGAACAAAATACATTGACGAATTCGGTATTATCTGCCGGGTGTTTGATACGACGATCGTGTTGCTGTTATTTAAGTTTTATATGCTACGATCAGTATATTTAATCTTAGAGACAGAGAGAGAGAGAGAAAGAGAGAGTCCCTATTCAACTCGTTTAGGTCGACTTAAGGTATATATTTGCGTTTGAGTTCTATTAGTATTGGGAGGTGCCATCAAAGAGAAAGCATTATGGATTTTTTAAATATTTTTCTTTAAGTTTATATTGTGGATTACAGAAGTACATGGACGGACGATACTATGAGTGAACAAACTTGTAACCTAAATATACTTGTTATCATTAGACCCTTGACAATTTTACAGGGCGTCTTTTAGTATTGTTAGATAATATTTTTTAATATTTCTTTATAAAGTAATATAAATATACTTTTTGGATAATCTTACCTTTTAATGCGGATATTTTTCTCATTTGATCAGATAAATTTGCGATGCTCTCAAATAATTAAAAAATATATTATTCGAAGTGCATGGAATTAGATACTTCAAATTAAGTAGTGTAGAGCGCGCGTACTATATGGTATTTATTTTTTTTTTTCATATATTAATATAGTTTTTCTTAATATTGCATTTTTTGTGAGAAATATGGACAAGAGCTTTAATTTATACATATCTTCCATTTAGATATTATCAATTTTACTCTAATATCTAATTAGTGCATGCATTGCGAACAAAGAACATTCATGCGTGGGCTTAAAGTTCATTCATAGTATAGGCTGTCGTTAATACCTGTGCCTAATAATGGTCTGGTCAAGATATATTCTCGCGATGATTATTGCAGAATTACGCGAGCTAGGATAGATATCGAATACCGATATATTTATGTTTTTGGTTTGCATCTTCGAGAGCAATGTTGTTTGAGCCCTATGAGGCCTTGTGACAGGGCAGGCCCCTTTATTGAAGAAAGCCTTCTTCCTATTTCCTGTAAAGTGTTGTTAGCTTAGCTTAGCCGAGCATAAAAAAATCAATGGAAAATTACTTAGCCAAACTGTCGTCTCAGATTAACGATACGAGATGCGAGAACATTTAATCTTTTGTTGGAAACGATGAATTTTGCCTTGTTGTACAATAAAGCGAAAATTTGAATGAACGATCGCTGCTTGCTTTTCGCTTGTTGAAATTCTGTTCAATCAAGTGCAATGCAGAAGCTCCAGGGAGAAAACAGTCGGAAAAACGTACATATGTATAGCATACATATGTATAATGACACATAAGACGATGTCTATTCACCGTTTGCCGTCTCGCATGTTTTCTTTTCTTTCTTTCTTTTTTTTTTATTATACTTTCGACAATACTAGGTCCTGATACCAGGGCTCGAATAGTGTTTCCTGGCGTTTTGCATAGAGCATTTGTATCCCACACTCACTTTCATTCTACAGCTTTGACCAAAAGTAAAGGCAGCTTCATTAAATTGAGTTCAATTAAATTAGTCGATTGCGAATTTACGACATTTGTAAATTAGAATTATGACAAATTTGTAATACGATTATTAACTGAGTTTTCAAAGTCTTCATTTCTATTGATGCACACGAATTTGATATATTACAATTTTTTAAATGAAAGTAGTCTTTTACGCTTTTGGCCAACGCTGTGAATACCTGACTAATTGCGAAGTTTGCGATATAAAGTTCATTATAGCTTGTTTTATAGCGCGACTTATATAATTTCAAAAAAAATATCTTTTATAATTTTAAACGGACAATGCTTGCGCTTATTTCTCAAAGCCGATGAAGCATTAATTCCTTTTTCTCACTTTTGATTGATCGGAAAGATTAATGTTCTGTACCACGCTTTGGCTGATGCAAGAGAATATCGTGGATGAGACTTCCCTGAGTTATCGCATGGTACGTATGACTTATCATTTTTTGTTGTATATTTTGCGTTTTTTTACAGCTTGATCGGACTTATCATTGAGTAGAATAGAATATACACGCTCGAGTCGTATTCACACATTCTTGAGATATTGCTCGGCGACGCTTACGAATTTTACACTATGAATCGCACTATATTTTTCTCGGCTCATATATGCACTTGCCAAATTTGCATTATTCCCGAAAAGTGTCCAAACAAGGATAATCAATATGTTTATGATACAAATTATTTAAATTATTTACAGGTCGTTATAACTTTTCATTTACTGAAGATACGAAATTTGCAATGTTAAAGATATACATTTTTTATCTTTTTGTGAAGATAGAAATTCAGATGGAAATTCAAAGATTGTCTTGACAATCGTTGAATTTCTTTTTATACCTTATTTGTTTAATTCAATTATTATAAATTGTCACAAGTAGAAAAAAAAATAAATCTCTAATTTATAGAATGATGATAACTAGCAATATTTAATGTAAATTATATGAAAACTTCTCGGGAATAATGTGCGTTTGCGCGATGATTGTCTTGGAAGCGCATTAATGTCAGCGAAAGATTCATGTTCTCTCTAATTTCAGCCGGGAATCGGCCAGGTCGGCGGCGCCGCTCTCCATGTGGTTAGTCCAGCGGAAGGCGGCGGTACCATAGTATAGCCAGAACCGGACATCGACGTCGGTTCACCGCGAGATCATCAAGAGGAACCGCAGAGTTCGTCGCGGACGACCGAGGCGCAATTTCAGCAGGCGTACGTACGCCGACGTCATCTGTACTACGTGTGGCCGAGCGAGAGTTACTCCGATACGGTTTAAGCGAGCGGTTGATTGATCAAAAAGCGGACGAATTAAAATGAAAATCTGAAGGGAATCCGTTTCTTTGAAATTAAACAACTTGAAAAAAATTGGGGATTGACTTTAAAATTTGTCGACTGTCTATTAAACCTTAATCGGTGTATCATGAAACCTTAATCTCGATATATCAGCAACACTTTTAACAGCAAATATAAATGCATCGATTGCGAAATAGAAGGGAAACTTAATCGACTGATCTTAATTGTAATCGAGAATCTGCTTTCTTAATCGTTTTGTCGGCGAAACAGAATGGATTGAAAAGAAACTGAGAAAGAAGAGAAATTTTTAATGATATTAAATCTAACATCCGTTTAGAAAATTAAAAAGTTTGCGCGCACAAAACGGATTCCTATAAATTCTTTTTAATTCGCCTACATTTTACGGGCCGCAGCTTAACGTTTAAAAACACATACACATTCACACATACAGTGCTTTCGTTTTGATAAGTCGCTCTTCCGGTGCATATCATTTCTTCTTCCTCTTTCTTTCCTTTCTGTCGCGACAACGTTACGCGACCTCGCGCCTTCTTTCTCTACGGAGTCGGAAGCAATCTGTGTATACATATACATACATATACGTGTGTATGCCTGACGATCGTCACAGATGCATTGTATCATTCCAAATAAAGTTTCCTGGTAAGCGACATATAATATATGTGTCTCGATTAACAGGACACGTGGGTTTCTCGATGCTATCAAGAGCATTTCCGTTTATTTATTATATGAAGCGTTGAAATTTATATAGACTTAAGTCACAGAGAGCCAACTTTAGGACAGATTGAAAGAGTAAGCTCTATTTCATGAAAATAACTTGTTCTATTTCATAAAAATAACTTGCTCATTACGATGCTATATATTGAACAATTTCCCGACGTTTTATAAACGCGAACGTTTATAAAAATATATTTAAAGGCTGCTCTAAACGTTTCAGGTATTCTTTCACTTGGATGGCCAGAAGTAATTACGGAACATTCCTCAAATAGAAGTATTTCGTTAAATAACTTTTAATTAAAAGTGTGACTTGGGTCTCTATCATTCTCAGTGCTTCATTTCGGTCGATTACTTCGAAGGACATATTTCGCAAGGCCGCGCGCGCGCACGATATTAGTTTTTAATTTACATATAAATATATATAGGAGTTATTATAATTAATAATGAAATACAGCGTTAATTTATATCGTTCTAGAATGTCTGTTTCCGATTGCTTATTTCGATTGTTTATGTCGATTAGCTTTGATCACGAGCATTCCTGCGCGATTCAGGGATTAAATATTTACTGTTATCATATTTTCGGCCTTCTAATGATATCCTTTGATTTATATCTGCACAATAATTCGTTGCAACACCGTTTACTCAAATTTTACTTCGAAGACTTGATATAAAAAAACAGGCTGTAAATCAGTTATTATCAGAAGCTTATTCTCAATTGAGAAAACTCAATCTCAAAATTAACAATTCTTTAAAAGCTAGAAATACCACACATACATATTTATCAGATGTAAAATATATATAAAGAACATTTTTTCTGTTTCTCCCTTTTTTTTAAAACAAGTAAAATTATCTTTTCCTAAAATTTTCATCTTTTTCAGTATTTACAGCTTTTTTACGTCAAGGCTTCTTTAATAATGTTAAACGACACCTTTTCTCGCTATGTTTCGTAACATGCAACGTACGCACCGTCGCAGAAATTCTATCAAGACACTGATATATTACACCGATAAGAGGACCGATTCTCGATAAGACTTTTTCGTTTTGATATTTTCGTTCTCGTACGACGTACGGTGGATTACCGTACTTTGAGGCACGACGACATAATTGTATTATTATTTTAGCAAGTGCAAGCTCGTTAAAAGTATGCTGTGATATGTGTGCTATATATGATGACACTGACAAATGATCCAAGCGATGAAAGTCACTTCCAAGCACTCCGTCGTGCATCGAAACGGACGATCGGATTTGTGACGATTACACATAACTACTGATTAGTTTCTTACTTATAGACAACAATCGAAGCCGGCCTGCGACACACCAGACTATAATTCATCTAATGATTCTGCAAGAAAAGGGACGGATGAATCTAAACGAATCGAAAGTTTTTTCTGTTCGCATAATGATTATCTAATCTTCGAAATCGAAGATTGAAATCTTTTAATTTCATTTTATCTTTTTCTCGTGACATACTTAGGCAATCGATATACGATATAATTCAATCACACGTTGAATATGGTGTGTAAATAAAAATTTAACGTATCTAAATTCGGAATAAAATATCTATTTTTATCTCAAGTTCTTTATCTCTTTTAGTGAGAGAAATAAAAATGGAAATAAAGCAATAGAAAAAATTCAACGATTTAATTTTTAATTTAGAAGATTAGGATTTTGCAAAATAAATTTATACCGATTCTTTTACATTCATCCTCTTTTGCGGAGGAGACCGCGATCTATAAAGTTCCTATTTCGTAAGCTAAAGGGCGAGCTCGCGCGCTGAAAGCGCCTGATTTTCCGGCCGATGATTGATTCCTGGTGGGAATGCGTTCTCGGTCCTTGCACAGGACGGACGAAAAAACTCGTCGATCAACGAGGCTGAATGGGATTGTATATGGTGGACGTTTGCGTGATGAGTTAATACATATTTAAAGTGAATAGGAGGCTCGCGCGATTTCTTTTTTTCGGATATGGGCATGATCAAATTTTTCTTCGAAAATTTGTGATATTTTTAAAGTAAAACGTATCTATATTTAATTGATTTCGGACGTGATCGGCAAAACCGATTCTACAACACGTATTATAATTTTTTTTCAAAGCCGCAGCAACGTCCTCGCAATCATGTAAAGAGCAGGAAATTTCCCTTCATCCGAGATGTATCGAGACGAAAGTAAGACGGATAATTCCGATATTATAAATCGCGTTCTATAATAAGCCACAGATGAGATTTTTGCGAACGATTAAATAATGAGTACGCCTCTCAAACTGCTATAATAGAAGATATGTAATTCATTATTAGGTGATGAATTGCGTGCAAAACAATTGTTTTAGAAGAATATAATAATATACATTTTTCCTTTCTATAGTGATATCCTGGCAAATAATATACTTTTAAAATATTCAAATGTATGTTTCACTGTTCTTCATTATATCAAAAATATTTTTCATATTTAAAAAAAAAAAATAGTGCTTGTGCAAAAAAAGAGAATTCTGAATAGCGTGTTAAAACCAATATCCTCTTATATACGCAAATTACATGTCTTCTGTTAGGAGCACTTTGAGCAACGAAAAAATGCCTCTTTAATTTACTAGTTTGAACTCGGATCGACCAGAGTGGCTTTCTGCGGTTTGGAAGTAGAAGGACAGGTGTTCCTATATATTTTAGTGTCATACGACACTTCCTTCGGCTTTCACGCCTACGAAACGATTTTTCGATCGGTCTAGAGTTTCAAGGTATATGAACAAATTATGTACAAACGACTTACATTGCATAACCGGTTGACGCATAATCGATTGTCCGCAATTCCGCGTAAGAGCGGTAAATGCATAATGTAAAAGGAAGAAGACGGCGCGTCTCGATTGAGATTGCGAGAGCGCGTTTAATTCAGATATATATATATATATATATATATATATATATATTTATTTATATATATATATATATATATATATATATATATATATACATAAATAGGGACTTGGTCCAGCTGATTATATACATCCTCACTCACCGATAAGTAACCGAGTCTAGCATCTCTCTGGCAGTTTTTTATGAGACCTTTCCACGGCAAAGAGCTTTATGGCATCGCGTCAGATCTGTACTGTACTTCTCGGCGCATTTCTCTTTGTTTGTTTATAAGCGTGTACATTCTTTGTAATTGTAAATGAAAAAGACATTTCATTGTTAAAGCTTGCGTGTTTTTTACTCTGCATTCACAATTATTTTTCCTCTTCCTAAAGTTCTCTTTCAACGTGATTATGTCTCTTATCTATAGAATTTTCATAAAAATTCGAGATTAACGATGATTATACAAGATATCTTTCTTTTATCTCATTACTGTTGTTAAAATCTGATACATTGAACAAGAAAAAAATTGATAAAACTTTATTTCTGCGAAAAAAACCAGGGAGAGAGAGAGAGCATAGTTTTACATATTAAAATTAAAATACTGTGATATATTTCACTGTATTTAAAAAAATGCAAGTAATATTAGGTGATAATTATTTATAATTCTACAGCCAATTGCGTATCCGGAATGCGCATGTTGACCTGTCAAAAGTCTGCTGCAGTCTTTTTTTTTATATATAGACTGCACGATAGAAATTTCTCTGGTGACAATCTCGAAATGTCCGACATTTCCGTAACGCGTTAATCTATCGGAAAATTCATTATGACGAAGAAGCTACAGATAGTGCGGGTGGATAACGATCTGGTGCAAAAGGCGAATTTGCAGATCGGCAACAACATCATCGGCCGAGGCGCTGCAACAGGAGTGAGTTATATCATTCCTATATCCTATACAGCACGCAAGATATTCATTAATTTATAAAGAGACATCGTGCAAAAATTGCATACGATATCAGTCTAAGTGAACTCGCCAATGAGAAATTCTTTATAATATGCAATAGATCGATTCTCACAATATTATAACCGATTAATTATACATTATAATAATAACTAATTGATGATTGAACTTTGCGTGATCCTCTTTGAATTTTAGCATCTGGTTTAAGTTAAAATAAAGGCTCTTATATATTAAAGCTCTTCCTGCATTTCTAACTTGGATCGCAGTTAGCATTAGCGAATGAATAAACAGTATGTCAAAATTTTTTATTCGAGGACATATGTAATTGCGATCGTGCATTTATCGGATGATTCACGGCTCTGAAGATTCGAAGTTTGCCGCGTCGACCATCGATGTATCGCGAGATGCACGTGCATGCATCACGTGCTCTGATAAGAGTCGGGAACGACGCATTTATTATAAAATTGTGTAAGATATCGAGATCGGTAATGTCATCGTTCTGCAATTACCTCCGGGCCTGTCAAACTCATCCGATACGGATCTTCGATACTGTTTCGTCGATGACTGTATTTATCGCGCGGCGCAATTAATGTTTGGAAAGCATTTTAAATTGTATCATAATAAAATTCGCAGTACTCCGGATTTGTATTACAGTATTCGATCACATACAGATACTTCTAATCATCGTTATCAATCGATTATTGCACACAAATGGGAAAAATAGATCATTAGGAGATACAGAGAAATTTTGAATTAATAAAACGTGAATAACGGATTATCGGAATAATAACTTTTTCATTGATCCTTGATCCTTGATGACATATAACATCGCGCGTTCGTTAATTTATCAAAGGATTAAATCTTGCATATCGTAGCAGCATCTTTCGCGAAACTTACGAATTTCTGTCATTATCGCAGTGCAATGATGGCCAAGTGCTCAAGCATGCTGTGACCATCAATCTGTCACCCAATGATGAGATGACAATCAGTCCGGTAAGGTCTCTGGTTTCTCTCTCATCTATCATTTACTAATATTTTAATAATAATTTTTAAAATTAATTTCTACCATAATTTAATAACAATGTAACAATGATTTAATAATTTATAGCATAATAACTTTAATATCATGTAGAATTTTTTGATACAAACTTTTTTTTTTCAAGCATATAATATTGCTGCGCAATATTGAGTTAGTTTTCTGCCATGTCAGTCTTCTATAGAGGTTATTTTTCAGTATTAGGTGGTGCCATGTTATATGAAACAAGCTGGATGCGCACGATGGCAATTTCTTAAGTTGGGAAGCAGTGTGCCGATAAAGGCAGGTGACGTCTGTTCTCTACTGCCTGATAAATGTTGGTTTAAGATCATCTCGATGCCAGACACGATGGAAGAAAATGATCAGATATTGAAGAGAAAAGTATAACAATTATTATTGACATTTGAAAGGAATTCTGCAAGATATTATAATATTCTATGTTTTAGGCTGATGAAAATTTGAGTAATGAAGTGGACAGTAAAAAAGAACGCTTGTCATCCAATGTGGAAGCTGGGGCTATCATATCTCCCAGTGAAACTTTGAATGATATGCTTAGTGATAAAGATCCATCAAACGAGCATCAGAATTCTTCCATTAATGAAAATAGTGAGCACAATGATGATGCTGCTTCAGTCTTGCAGGAAATCTATTCTGCAAGGTATTATTTCAATTGAAATCAATTTATCGGATAATAAGAACATAATTATTTACCATTTGCATATTTGGATTTCAGCTCTCTAGAGGGAAGTAATATGTCCGCAACATGTTCTAAAATGGCGCCAGACCTTCAGGAAATAATTGAACCTTGTGTCGAGCAACAGAATGATAAAAAACAGAAAGCAAAGAACATTAACTTAACGAGCAAAGCTGCGACAAATGTTGAAGAAAAAAAGAAAATCAAATGGGATTGCGACGCTCATTTCAGTGATCAGACCGAGATTCGAGCTTCGCCAACACAGAATAATCCTCGTTCGCCTGTTGCCTCGCGTCAGGATCAAGCAAGTGCAATAAATCGCGCTAGAGCTGTCAGAGAAAAATGTATGTACGGTGCTCGATGTTATCGGTAAGTGAAACAATGCAAACCTATCTCTTATCAAAATAATTTTGCCACAGTACAATAGTCTGGATGCCAAAAGTAACGAAACATTTTTAATAAATTTGTTCGCAGGAAGAACCTCAACCACAAGAACAATTACAGCCATCCAGCTGATTCCGATTACGATGAAATAGATGATCGGGAAGAGTGTCCATACGGCATAAAGTGTTATCGTAAAAATCCCCAGCACAGAATGCAATTTAAGCACGCAAACGTACCACGTCGGCGTCGAAGAGCCGCTACTCCAATGCACTCAGTGACCGTCGATATCACGTCCGACAACTCGTCCGCAGAGGAATCCGTCGACGAATCTGATTACGAACCGTCTGTGTATACAGAAAGTTCAGACGACTTGGACGAAAGCAGTAGCGAGTGGGAGGACGGCACAACAGGCTGACGACAAACATTATCGTCGTAAATTTCTACGTCATATTTTTGATAGCGTCTAAATTGTAGATGTTTTTATTGGTAATGCAGATATTTTATTATGAAATATTTATTTTTCTACTCGGATTGAAACAAATGAGAATATTATATTATACCTGCATCTATGTATTTGTTTAACGAAAAGAAGTATAAAAGTGTTAATAATATATCACAGTATTAATAATATATCGACGTTGTGCATTTTTACATTCCGTCGGAAAATATATGATTATATTAATCTGATGCAGTCTGAAATACAGTAGACTTTTTATCTGAATGATGTTCAATATAATTTCGTAGTCATTGTTTTCTTACTAGTTAATTTTTAATTATACCAATTAAAACAAATATGTTATGAATTAACTATTTCTATCTCGCATCAGATTGATAAGTCCGCAATAATTAACAATAATCAATTAAATATTGTTTCGCATTTTAGAACGCCTGATATCCTTCATCATCTTCAGTGTACTCCTCAGCTGCCGCAATAGCCACATCGACCAGCATATGTTTCGGAATTTCTGATCCTCGCACTTTGATTGTATAACAAGCCTTCTCCATTTTGGTTAGGCTCTGCTTGAGCGTCATGATTTTTTTGTTCATTTCACTGCTGAATGCTACGCTCGTGTAGCCCAGGAAGGCCACATATATCTTTCTGACAAAGTTACACGTCTGATAACAACTGCTTATATCGCCTATCGCCAAATTATTGATACACTTCCGCATCAATTCTCCAGTTAAGTCTGCTATTCCCAGGATGTAATCCGTCGGCGTGACCATGACTTTTCTGGTGATAATCTGCTTCGTCGAATCGTCTGGAGTCGTGTGATATGTCAGTGCTCTTCCCAGCTTCGTGCAGTCTTGCATTCCACCATTTTGCAAATACTCGTGGAATGTGAGTGCTTCTACATATTCTTCTAAACCGGCGCGATAGGCTCTATGGAACTGATAGGCGTCTTGACCGTTCAACTCATCCGCGATATCTTTGAATAATGTCTGAGCCATGTTATCTAGTCTCGACTTGGCCGCGTCTAGCACGACATTTCGTTTGCTCTCTTTGTCAATAGTGTGTAGCAGAAAGATTATTCTCTTGCTCTCGATGCCCACATCTCGATTGATTTTGAAAATCCTCTCGTAACGATCGTGCTTGGCGTCCAATTCGGCCGCATAAGCACGAAACTGTTGTACTACAATATTGTTATCGTCTATGTTCTCCACCACTTCCTTGCCCTTGTCGCCAAGATTGATCTTGTTCTTATCATAATGTCCGCGATGTCTCCTCCCTCCTGTAAATCACAATATGTTGTACTCGATGGTAAAATAGCAGAATATTTAAGGAACTAAATACAGTTATAAATGTATAAAGAAATTGTGTTGCAACAAATACTATAAAGAAAAATCAAGTCTCAAAAATATGAAGCAGTGATATATGATTAAAATGATAAAATATAAATATTACTGTATGTATTATAAAAAAAAAAAATATTTCTCTTAAAATTAATCAGAAAATTGAGTTCTTAATACAACATTATTCAAATGTTAACGCAGATATTTGTTTGCCTACTATAACAATAACATAATACATTAACATTTTCTGGAAGATTTGCAGCTTTAATCGAATTCAAATACTATTCATATAAATAATATTTATATAATAAAAATATCTTTATACCATATACACACATATATATATATGTATATGTATGTATATAGTATAAAGATATTTTATTTCAAATTTAACAGCTTGAACTCGAATACTTGACAAGTATAGAAAATAAATTTTATTCTTTCCTCCAAATTAATATTCAATTTTAATGAAATGGTGTTAAACATTGAAATGAGTTGAGATGTATGAAAATATATATCTTTTTAATTTTGTGGCACAGATTAATGTGAGAAAATTGTAAGGTTTGCTGCAACAATAATATAACCTATTTTCTCATAGAAATTCAAGAGAATTAATTTAAATTTAGATTTCTCAATCTTAAAATTTATTTCTCAAACTGTTGAAAAGTGGATTGTGTGTATTATTATTGCCAAGTTTATGACAGTTGTCATGTAGCTAATAAACATTCTCACATGGGGAACTTAATATTATTTACAATAAACTGAAGATGTAACATGATATAAAACAAGAGATGAAATATAACGATTAACGAATTACCTTTTCCCGACATTGTGATTTCTTTTGATAATTGCTTGTTAACAGTGATACAGGGTACATGAGTTCACCATTGCGGATTATTTTTCTGCAACGTGAAGCAGACGACTTTTGACAGCTCCCAATTATTTTTGCTTTGTAACGATAGATGTCGCCACTATGTTTGGAAGTTCCCAATTATTTTTGCTTTGTAACGATAGATGTCGCTACTATATTTATTCGCGCGATAGCCTCGAAGTGCGTCACATTTAATTTATCATTGTGTCCGTGGAAAAGTTTTGCCGGAGTTAACGAGATCGTATAAAATTCTGTGTTGTCTATTCTGTTAATAATTCTCAAGCATTCTGTAGTCGATTATAAACATAACGATAACGACAATGAAAGTAATTGTTAATTAATATCGAGAATTAGTGCAAAAGAAATCCTGGTTTTTTATTATTTCAAGATTTGATCTCAACCGCGAATTTACTGAGAGAGAGAGAGAGACACAAACTTTAGAAACTTCATTTGCGAAGGTAAGTTATTAAAGTATTCTATGTCAAAAGTTAGAAAGGAACGAAGAACGATGACCTCCGATCAAACTTTTATTTTAAAAAAAATTGACTTTAAGTTTGTCGAAGAACGCAACCTTACTGATGTTCTCTATACTTAGATGAGCAGCTTGTATGTAATGTGCCATATAACTTTTTTAATTCATCTACTTTCTTCGCACGTGTATCTTAAGAGTAGAAAGTATATTTAAGCGGAAACAAAATATAGAAAATAATTCGATATGACTTTCTTTCACTCTTCTTTCAAGTATCATAACTATTTATGAAATAACTGCCACATTCTTAATTGAAATATCTATAAAAAAACATCAGATAAAATTTAGAGAGAGGGAGAGAGAGAGAGAGAGGAGAGAGAGAGAGAGAGAGAGAGAGAGAGAGAGAGAGGAGAGAGAGAGAGAGAGAGAGAGAGAGAGAGAGAGAGAGAGAGAGAGAGAGAGAGAGAGAGAGAGAGAGAGAGAGAGAGAGAGAGAGAGAGAGAGAGAGAGAGAGAGAGAGAGAGAGAGAGAGAGAGAGAGAGTCTAACATTTTATTTTTATATTTTAAACATTTTATAAAAAATTAGCAAGAAATGTTATCTTAACAAATATTCAGATTTAAAAATCTTTCACCACATTAAAATTAAAATACAACTGATTACGTTTATTAAAAATTTAAAAATGTGATTAGATCAGATCCAATTGTTTTACGAAATAATATCACTTTTTGAATAAAGAGAAAATAATATTCGACATCTATGCAATTAATATTGTCGCATCCAGCTGATTGATTTTTTTTGTATCCGACATCAAAACATTATCGCATCTCTTAATAGGTAGTTTAGATCTCTTTCTGAAAAATACGGTCAACTCTGAAGTTATTCGGAACATTTACACTAAAGTTTCACGAGAATCGAGGAGATTGCTGGAACCTTTCGAAACTTTCCCCGAAATGTCCTTTGGATCTTATTTGTTGAAAATATTTGTACCAGACATGCGAATGTAGTTCTGAATCTATTGACCGCAAATACCGAACAAGGGAAGGCCGGAGAGCAAGATTGAGGATAGTGCTCGGGGTTGGATACAATGTCCGGCGTAGAATTCAGAAGGGCTGAGGGACGAGGGGAATGGTTTGGAATTAATCAGTACCGGTCTTCGGTAAATAACCGTAACGAGGATCCCTCGGTCAACTCGCCGAGCTCTCTAAGAATTTAAGGAAAGACTACACACACCGAGAGGCCGATGGATAATGAAGCTCGAGCTTTCCTGATAGCGTTCGAGGAACGGCAGTAATTTATTTGGCAGAATAGATTACCGACTTTCCTTTACGCGATACATTTATGGATTACATAAAGCTATATTGGTTAAAGCTAAATAATTTCTCTCTTACAATATCTTTTAATAAAAATTAAATGAGATTGATAGAAATTTATTTTATGAAATATTAAATTTCTAATTTTCGAAAATAGAGATTGTCTTTATAATTGTTTAACTACCCTTCCTCGCTTCTATTTTCTCTCTTTTATCTCTCTCTCTCTCTCTCTGTCTGCTTTTATTTTTAAAAATTTTAATTTAAATTCAAAATTGAGATACATTGAAGTGAATTTCTTCATTTTTTGTCATTAATTTCGAGTTATTTTGAAAAGAGGAACTGTAAAGACGTTGAAATGAAATTGATTACATGTATATTTCGTGACATATTTTGTTGGGAATATTTGATATCAATTATTAACCATTCAGTTAATTGGCAGAATATAAATGAATAGGTGGTTATATGTGGATTGTTTACCTGAGTTGGAATATTATTGATATCCTATAATATAATAGTATATTTAATAAAATTATATTTCATGTTATGTACAATTCTGTGGTTATAATAATAGATGAAGATATCATTAAATTAGAATTATTCATTAAACTAAAAGTAATTCTCTCTCTTTCTCATTTTAATTATCAGATAACAAAACTACGATAAACTAGTTAGAAATATAAATTATTTTAAAGTAATACTACATTGAGAAATAATAAATTATGCAGAATAATAAAATTTATAGCAATAATAAATTTATCAGAAATATAACAAGTTACCTCTTTTTTTTAGATAATAAATTACCTAGTAAAATTATTAAAAAATATTTGAAGATACGAATTATATAATTATTTGTTAATATATTAATAATTTATCATTAATATTAATATATTTTTTAATCAATCAATAATTTTTAAATAAATGATGAATTATTACATTTCATGTTTGTACTATGTATTTATTTGTATTATATTGTATTTATTATGTTTTATAATTATATATTATTTTTTAGATATTATTTTAATGTTGATTATCATAAATTACAGGTGCTAAAGAGCTGCTTTCGCACCAGCTAGCTGGTTACGTGTGATTTCCTGTTGAAAGCTTTTCTCATCCTCCCAAGCGACCAGCCCGAGGACATGTTCGACTATCGACACTGGGATTTTTCCGTGCGACATTCGTCGACTACCTGATCCTGTAATCTCTGTGATAAGAAAAATTAGAAAAACCACATCTCTGCGCGGACAGAATCAGGTAAGAGTAAATTACATCGTAAACTCCGCATCCATTCTGGAGATTTCAAGGGATCTTCTCCCGAACGATGGACCATTCACTCGCTGATTGCATTGCATCGCAATAGAGATTGATAAACGTCGCTTCCAATTAGCGTCTGGTGCGCAACTCGCGTACCTCCGCGTATAAATTATCTTTCGCCAGTTTTGAAGGAAACTTCGCCGACTTCCTCTCGCCGATGATTTATGTCCGCGTCGTTTAACAAAGTTTTTATTCGCGGTTGAAATTGTAAGGATGATTTATACGCATGCCATGGATTTTGCAGGGTATTTCTTCGACATAAAAATGCTCGCGGCATTTGAAGGTGCGGCGCGTTCGTATGTACAAAAGAATATAAGGATGCGTTCTTTTCAAAATACTATGAATACTACAGTACTATGAACTTTTTGCATAAATGAAGGATTTTGAAATCTCCTTTGAAATATTGCAAATACTTCACATATAAATAACATATATAATCTAATTTAAAAAGTGTTTAATTTGTGATTTTTCGAAAATATAAACGAATTATAAATTGACCACTTTTCTACGAATACTTTGCTGGAAGTCAGCTTTTTAAAATCGAGATGAACTTCAGGCAGTGCTTGCTCTTTCCAGAGTAGCAACTCGCGTCGAGATGTAAGTTTGCATATAGAGTTTTGAGTATGTAAATGTACCGCGGCAGGCATTCGTGACGGTTGCTGAGCGAATTTGTGCGCGCAAACTTAAACGCGGCCAAACGTGAAATCATAAAAGTTTTAGTTCTAAGATGTAACGGCAGAACCAGAAACGCCAGATATAGCCGAGCCAATGTCTCAGTGTATTTTAAGCTGTAATCGCTCGAAGGATTAAACTCTCGCTCCAACCTTCCAAATTCGTTGTTTGAGTTTGGTCTTGATCCTCGCGCGATTTATACGTCTAACTCCTTCAGAAGGGTTGTCACCTCACGTGCGACTCAGGACATTTACCTCGCTGCAGAGTGTGATTCTGACCCTTTTTATTTTTCGGATAAATTAATCTATAAACGTAAATTTTTCGCTTCAGGCATAAAGAAAAATTTCTTTTGAAAAAAGGCTACAGCGCAAAATATCGTGAAATTTTATATTTATAAATGAAAAGGACTGCATTCTCGAGATGCAACATAAATTGAAATAAGATCTTGAAATTGCAACTTGCGGAGCAATTATTTTTAAAATTAAAAATTTGCAACTGCTTTAAAATTTTCTATATTTTTTACGTATTAAAGATTATATTCTTTTTATAACAACAATCGCATATATATATATATATATATGTAAATATGAATTCACCTGTTTATTAACTTGCAATCGATTATTGGAAACTACTGTACTTTTATCTACCGCACACTTTTATCCGCTGTCGTTCGGATATAGGTAAAGGATGCATAAACGCAGATCGAAGCAGAACAAAGAGAAGAGAGGGTAATGCATGCGAATGGCAGACGATGTACTTTGCATCTCCAATGGCCAATTACGTGCTCAGTTTAAAATACAGCTTGAAACTCAGCCACTTTAAAGTACTATATTCCAACAAATCTCACAACATATCATAATTCATTGTCATTTGTTGAACGTAAAAGATATATAAATATTTTCGCTGATATAATAGACATTATAACATTACATATATAAAAATTCTATTACTTAAAACATTTTAATTAAGACAAATTTATCTATAAATTAATCAGAAAATTAACCATTAAAGTTAAAATTGTTAAAATGGTAAGCAGTTTTTAAATAAGTACAATCTTAGGAAACAACGAATTCTCAATATAACATTCCGTGCTAACTAACGCTATGTCGTGAATAACTGAATTTAGAGCAATAATTCCGCGTATTTAACGGCAATAAACCATCAAGACAGTTCAACGGGAAAATAAAATGACTAAAGAAGAGCCCCCAAGAGAGAAAAACGCGTTCAAGGAGATTCTTACTTCGCAGCTAGGAAGAGCGGCATGAAAAGAGACCGGGAAGATGTTGCTAGTTCCTCGCTGCGATGCAGTTATGCTTTATGCGATTTACTTCATGATGCCGCTCTCGTTGCGCTTTTCTTTGCAGGATAACGCGTATACGCCACACTGTCGCCGCCCGCAGGAAGAAAACGTGTATTGCCCCATAAAAGCGGCAAAAGAGAGGAGAACCTTTGAATAAGTAGATAAGTTCGCGCGTTTGTGTAAGATAAACGCCAGATTTTCCACGCGATCTCACTTTACAATTTACGAGACTAATATCTCTTTGAAAAATTCGATGTCAGACTTTCCGACAAAAAAAATATAATCTATAATCTATAGTTTTCCACAAAATTTAGAAAAAATGAATTGCAGCGCGCAAGATGGTCAGATTGAAAAATCTAAAAGTCACATTCATAAGGAAAAAAATAAATATACGGAATAAAAATAGATCATATTTTTGGAATTTTATATAAATTCGACTATGCATAAATATCCACGTATAGGTTCCAAGATTTTTTTATACGAGTTTTAATCAAATAATTTATATAATAATTCTTACAATTAAATAAAAAAAATTTTTGTTTATTTCGCATCTTACCTGATTGCTTCGCGAAGTATTGATAATAATGCGTTCCTGCGAAAAAAAAATGACTCACATATCTGTAAGAATGATAAAAATGGTGAGATGCATCGTCGCGGGCGAGAATGAGACCCAGCATAGAAAGGGTATAACACGAAATTGATGTGTTTTATTTATATACAATATTTACAAAGGCGTAGTGTGAATCAAGTGGCTATATAAATGTCTTTGGTACGCTTAAACGCGCGCAGAAGCGTGTGGCTTCATCTCCTTCATCTCCCAGTCTACAGTCTCCATCAGCCATGGTCTAGGGGCCTGCTATACTCTGTTGAACGATAGTCGACGATCCGGAAGTTAGACGATGCAGCAGACGTCTAAAGCTTCCCATCCATCCCTCTAGAACGCCGCGCCGACCGCCAACTTCTCTTAATGTCCCAGTGTTTGACCCTTAAATACAGCTCTCCTGAATACTCCTACTGATCGACTCCGAGTGCGGCCTTTGGAGACTGTAGAATGTCTGAAGTAGACCGAGGGACGAAAATAGAGTGAAAGAGAAAGTAAAAGATGGAAGAGTTCGTAGAAAATAAAATTATCGCCGTAAAACTGATTGTGAGATTATGTGATCGTGAGCGACAAATATTTTGAGATTAAAATGTACATTTTACATAACAATTTACATACAGCAGAATTTCGTAAACCAATAAATCCGTTAACAACTTTATTAAAAAAATTTATTTTTAAAATTATATCAACAAAGATAAGAGAAAAACATGCCAAGAGAAATATTCGTACGTTATGATACCATTGCCATTCGATATAATACATACTATTGCCGCGTTGAATCGAATTTGAAAGATATTTGTCTACGGTTTAAAGTTAAAAGACCTGTCCCGATGGAGATATACGATACCACTTAGAAAAATGTTGAAGCGACGACCCGGAATTGAATTTGATCTATCCACAGAAAACTTCTCTTATTTACTTGGACCAGCATAAAATTTTTATAGCACATACTTTTACGGATATTTTTATAATACTATAGAATAATATATACATATGTATCGCGCCCGCGATACAGATCCCATGAATTTTCGATACGATGGCGAAATTCGAAATTGAAAAGTATATTCCCGATAAATAAACTTTACCATAATCATTATTTATGCATGGATATAAATTCTCTAAAAATAAATTACGTCAAATTTCTCTAAGAGATTCACATTTCATATAATGTAGAATTTACATAATTATCGAGAATAATAAAGTGATATTTCCTTAGAAAAGATAGGAGAAAGTAAAAATATTTTATGACTTTAAATATTTCAGCGTATTTTTAAATTAGTTGAAATTTAATGACAAACAAATCATAATACTGTATCTCGACACAATTATACTTTTTCCTTATCCGGAATAAATGTGTCAGGCGCAACGGAAACGTTTTCTCGCTCACTAAATCTGACTCGCAAGAAGACGGCGATAAGTGGAATCGTAAAGCAGATCGGATCAAATTCGAAAGTTTTCTGTGTTCCGGATTATTGGGGGGGGGGGGGGGATATATACACATTCACCCTAGATTTCCTTAAATCAGAGATTCCTAAAATTCTGCGATTTCATACTTTTTTTAAATATTTTAAAAGTTCTTACGTTTTACTGCTTTACTTTAAAAATCTATCACAATAGATATTTAGGATTAATATGTATAAAAGCATGAAATTTTTTAATTACTTTGATGAAAAAAAACTTTGCTTTTTATTCTAATTAGATCTTTGCAAAACAGTCTTCCTTGATCAAATGATTAGAGGCAGATATCGGAAAACCTAATCATAAAAAATACAAAATTCCAAGTAATTCCTGCACATTTTCACCATTGATCTCTTTCGCTTCGGGAAATCTTTTCTTAGTATTTAAAAGTATTTTTCTCCTGAGAGGGCGAGCTGGCCCTTAGAATTTAGGATCTAATGCCTTATCGGATTACTCACGTTCGGCGATGCTCTCGGATAATCTGAATCTTCTAGGGCATCGTGGGACATCTCACGTCCTTCCAGTTGACGTGGTCTTCGTGGCAGAGACCCGTAACGAGGAAGCTTTCTGTCTGGAAGAAGTGCCGGGACGGATTTAGCGTCAATCGTATAATCGGTTTGAAGTAAGCTCGCGGATTTCGCAAAGTATTTTGAACTTCTCTCTCAGCGGCAACTTTAGCAACTTTAGCTCGCTTCCTTCTCGCGAGGCGGCACTCTCGATTGCTCCTTACTGTTTTGTTTGCGAAAGCCGAAAGTTTCACGGCTTGCGAAGGGAAATTGGAGATGTCCGGGAGCATCGGGGGGAGAATGCTTCTATTTCGGACATTGCGGGAAAACCGAGAAACCGCATTCGAGAGTTTATCGATAACAATAAAAAAAAATAGCGAAGTATATTCTCATCCTTCGAATAATCTGTATTTGTTACCTGACTGGCGAATATTTCATTCGAAGCATGTCGCTGTAGTATGATTATTAAATTACTTTGATTCAACTGCTGCTAAATTTTATGGAAAATATTGAACATTATAATTATATATATATATTGAATTTTAATTTTAACAAAGCAGATTTATATTAAAGTACACACATGGAATATCATATCATAGTTATTATTGGATTTTAATTTCAGTGAATATTTAAGAATCTAAATCAGTATAACAGGAATTTATTTTCACACATCTTTCACAAATTCGAGATTTACGAATTCAATGTAGTTACTTTTTATATAATGCATATATTTAATTCTTGTGAATATTAATTAAATTATAATAAATGCATTACATTTTCAATCTCAAGAAGTGAGACTGTGATCTAAAATTGCTTCGCGAAACACTATTGCCTCTTTTGGAACTTCCTATGTATATACGATCCATTCCCGCATGGATTACAGAACGCATACGTATTCCTGCGTGTATACAAACATGCATATGCATGTATTCCCATGCTTCGTGTGTATGCATATGCCGATACGCCAAAGCTGTATACTATATGCGCAATTTTCTTGAGAGTATCATTAATGCACGCTATCCTGTCTAAGGCTAAACCCGATATTCTTGAAATCCTCGTATAAATGCGGCAGTTTCATCAGTCTAAGTAGAAATTCACCGAATGAGATGGCCGGTTATGCCCGGATGATATGCCTCCGGTCCTTTCTTAAAGGGGCGCTTGTCAAGATTTAAATGGTAAATCCCTATCTCAACGTTTTGTAATTTGATACAGTGAATTTTCTCGCAATGTTTCACACACACACAAGAACATTCTATTAATTTTAAAAAGTAAACGAATTAAAAGAGATTGAGACAGGATTATGTTCTTGTGAAATTACACAACTGTTTAAAAATTCCGAGATTCATTTTTCTTTATCCATTGTAATATTTTCTCGAATTAAATCATTCAATTCTTTAAGTTAATACATTGCCAATAAGATTGGAGATAAATGAAAAAGAAAATCCTAACATTCCTGAAATTTTATGAATCATATTTCTGTGTGTCAAATTCTTTTAATCTATCTATATTCTCTCTTTACGGAAATACTTTCATCAATTAATAAAAACGATTAATTGAGCAAACTTACCGGTGAGATGATTGGTCAAGGCCGTCGTGGGTATAAGATCCGGATTGCCGTCCTCCTCCTCGCCCTTTCCCGCGAAAGTCGCAATGCTAGGCTGCTGCGGTGGCTTCGGCTTCGCCGGGGTGGCCGCGTGCCTCCTCCAGAGCGCCATTAGTACACCGGTCACGATTAACCCCAAACCGGTCGCTGTGCCACCAAGTCCAATCAAGATCGGTGACATATCGACCGAGGACGTCGATTCGCCTGCGAACGAAATCTCTACTCTAGTCCCACCAGTCCATAAATAATGTATCCCACGTGGTGGCAATATCCTTCCGGCAACTCTTATGTAATGGGGTTGTGTCAATCTAGATGCGTTTTATATATCTATCCGTAATATATTATATAGAGAGAAACTAGTATATTTTTTTTATTCATTATATAATGTTATCGTTATATATTATTATTGCTGGAATCACTATTGTCTTTCTAATCCTATATCTCAATTGTAATTGACAAATTATTATTACTATCACAATATCAATTATCAGAGGAAATAAGTATTGCCTTTTATACATCAATCCTCGTCTCAATAATTAATTAATATTGTACTCAAATATATATTTAAAAATTTTTATTCTTTGATACACGCTTCTATCAAAGCTACATACGTCCTCTTTTCGGTTACGAATAATTACATTTCTCTTTCAGCTTCTTTCAATCAATCATTCTATCTATCTACCCATTTTACGTCTGTTCCTATTGCGTTCCTTCCTCTCGACAAATCGCTACATTCGCGTACATACACCTGCTTAAGATTTCGCGCAGTAGCTGCGGTCAGCCACGGATCAGACGCGACCGAGCGTTCCAATTTACCTGTCCGACATCTCTCGTTCTCGGCAGGCTCCTGCGGACCTTCGTCGGCACGAGCCGTAATCTGTTTCCAATTAAGGCGCGGCGTTGGAAGTCGATCGTTCCGAACTTCGTGGCAGGTTGCATTACGGTGGCCTAACGCTGCGGCTGATTTGTGAGTCGCTCGCTTTGCGAGACGCAAGAACAGGCGAGAGAGGTAGAGAGAAAGAGAGACAGAAAGAGAGAGAGAAATAGAGAGAGAAATAGAGAGAGAGAGAGAGAGAGAGAGAGAGAGAGAGAGAGAGAGAGAGAGAGAGAGAGAGAGAGAGAGAGAGTCTGAGAGCTGTGCAGCGGATTAGGAATAGCTCCGGTTCTGCGGGAACGACGCGCCCGACGCCCGCGTCGTTTCCGCGCCGTCGTTAATCATTCGGCTTTAAACCGCGGAACGGGTGTGCGTGTACGTGTGCGAGCGTGTACACCGGGCGTCTGAAAATTACTGCTCTTCTTCGGCTAAAGCTCTCCGATAAAGCTGATTCATTCGGCAAAAATCTCACCGGCAGTAATTATTTCTGTAACTTGATTCCAAAAAGGCTAATGTGAAATAATACACATCGAATGTGCTTTCCTGTAATTATGGAAATATTAGATTTCGATCAACTCTTTTCGAATTTTTTTTGTGCGATAAAAACAGGAAAATTTTAGAAGATTCTAATTGTAACGCGTTGTTTAAAAGTTTAGAAGTGTCTCATACAGAATTTAGTACATTTTACGATAGCTAAAGTCTTATGTTAAGATTCTGTTAAAGTCCGCTTGAAATTAACCGAAGATTCTAGATATGTCACGTTTGCAATCAGAAGATTACGTAGGATATACCGGGATCACTACTATTCCAATTTATAAATTTTTAACCAAAGAATTTTGTTTTACAATCTTTAAAAATTTTCAACATTAAACATCTCAATAATTAAATCTCAAGTTAAAATTCTGAAATTAAATAGAGAAGAATATTATTATCTCTATCAGCAATTTTTAAATGTGACTCAAAATCCTTTTTCTTTAATTGCTCAAAATATGAAAACTACTAGTACCCCAAGGTTCTCGTTAATGAAAACTCGATCAGATTAATCGAAGTACAATTTCTAGAGCACTTGGTATAAATTGCGAGTATCGTAGCGAGGGTTGTAATTCGATCGCCTTGTAAACAGGTATCCATTGAAGTTGTGCGTCGCATCGGCACGACGCAAACAACCGGCCAGCTAATTTGTTTCCAATTAACAATCAAGTTTCAGTTAAATGCTAATTAACAAAGCACAAAGTGCGTCTATTCTGCGCCATTGGTTACGAGGCGTAATTGAATGCGAACAAAGCATCGAGGAAACACATTAAAGGAAGACAACCTATCACGGACCGAAGGGAAAACACGCTCCTTCCTGTAACAGTAACAAAAAGCCGCATTCTTTTACTTTACGTTAAAACGGGACCGTGGAATGCGATCTATGTCCCGCTTTCGTGATATTCGCTACTGACAATCGACAATCCTCTCGACAAGTTATGAAACAATAAGGGTTAATGCTTAAATACGACGCCGCTTTTCCCATCTATGACGTGCAAAAAGCTAAAGTATAATTAAATATAAAAGGTTTTAAATATAACATTTTTTTCAGAATTTAATATTTCCTTAAATTTAATTATTAGTCAAAATTTTTGAATTGGCAAAACTATGTTTTTTTATAGTTCTTCCTTAAATTTTAGGATCTGATTTATCAATTAATTTCAAGTAGAATTTATATTAATACAATTTTAATTCGAATTTTAATTGATGGTTACGATCTTTAACGTTGAAAATACGCTGCGACTAAATTTCTTCTGATATGTAAAATCAATTATATGTATATACATAATTCAAAAGCTACATTTGCAGATTTATTCCTATCGTATCTCCGCGGTCGAACGTTTCTCGTCCGTGAATTAACGAAAGCGACGATCACTTTCGATTAGAGAATCATGCCTGTAAAGGGTGTCCAGAAAATGAAGGGCGAGCGGGCGTGATGCAAACGCGGCGGAAAGCAGAATGCATAATAATGGCTCATAAATTTTGACGCTCATAAATTTTCCGCGAGGATCGATCGCGCATGTTTCGGAGAAACCGGCAACGAGCTCGACCAGGGCTGACCTCGTGCGCGCCCGCGCACGTGCCGAACTGTTCAACAGGGATCATTTGCATGCCGCCGCTAATATTTCCGGTTGAGATGGCGTCACAGCCATTCAAATTAAAGGGTAAAACCGTGTTTGTCCCTCAAACATGCGAACAAGAGCAAGAAGAACGCGAATCCATAAATTATCGCCGCCTTAACCGGGCGGTTTTTTTTAACGAATAACACGATATTTTTGTAACATACGCATTTTTTCTAACAGAAATTTTGTAATACGCGATTTCGATTCTATTTTTATGATTCCACGTATAACTTTAGTAAAAAGATTTTTTTAGCATACAGGATTTTTCAAATTTATTTTAATTTTATATCACATTTGTGTCTATTATTGTATATATATTCAAAAATGTGTGCGTGTGAATGCATGATAAATGCTAACTACTTCCCTTCTCTAACAATCGCATTTTTTGTACCTCTTTTTCTGGTAGAAAAAAATGCTACGGATTGTGAACATCTGGAATTCGAGCGCACTATTTTTATTCAAACATGTTCGTTTGCCATCTTTTGTGGTCAAACAAAGCGGAACTCTTCATCACTGTAATTTCTACAGTGCGCACTTTTTATCGGACACTTTTTTTTTTAACAATACGGAAGTTTAATACACAGAAATCGGCAGAGTGCAGATTCTCTCGCGCAATATGCTATTTTTACCACACATCGTATTTTTGCTACCGAAGAGTCCGAATAACAGGCGAACGGCCAGCTAGCCGATCGATAAGCTGCGATTTGATATGAATGTCAGTTCGCCGGGAGTTGAAAACGGAATAAAGGGCGCGCGATGAAACGAGGAAAAAGGCTTTGGCTCTAGTGCGGGTACGTGATATCGATTCCATGCATTCAGGAATATTTGCATCATGAATGAAAGGATTAAGAAAAGGGTTTCTTTGACATTTCTCTAGAGTTGTTCTCCATAGATTTTTACCTATGCATAATTTATGAGCTTTTTACCATGTAAACTATATGAACTATGTAAAATACTCTATGCATGTAGAAAATAATTTACTTTTTATTTTGACTCTTTGCCATAGCATGCGTCAAAGAAGATATAATTATAATTTAAGAACAGAGATTTTAAATAAAATATTCATTTTTATATGATAATAATATAATATTAATGAGCTTTTGCGCTATTTTCTCATTAATTTTTTTCTTCAAAATGGAAAGCGATTATATAATATATTAATATATATAACTCCATTATTATTTTTATATATCTTCTCACATTCTCTAAAACTAAAATATATCGAGTGTTTGATAATCAATATAATCGAAAAAGATACCATAAGATGGCACGTTATTGAAAGTCATCAAACAACCAAAGGTTAAATTTTAACTGTAATTTAACCTACTCTCTCTCTCTTTCCGTATCTCTGTAATTTTAGTTCTAGGAGACAAATAGTCAGTCAAAATAATATTGAAATTTGATATCAGTAGAACCAGATTCTTATTCTTCGACAAACGATTACCTATTTTCGCGGATTGCATTATCAATTACCAAACACTCTACGTAAAATCATTGGATTATAGCCCTTTGCGGCACTGCGCACGAGCGAATTATTTCTTTGCTCACCACCGCGTGACGATAGTCATGATTGGACTTGACGGAAACTTACCGGTAAACTTGGCTACTCCTTTCAAGACGACCTCTATGGAGTATGGCTCGCTGGAACCTTTCGCGTTTACCGCGTAAAGGGCGACCTTTGCCGGCTTGAGCATTTGAAACTCCCAATAAGGATTCGTAGACTCTAGACGCCGTTTGCCTACGATGGCGACGAATTTCTGTGGCAGACCACCGTCGTATCCCTCGACGCAGGATATCCTCACCCAGGAACCGTTCAGATTATAGGTGGTACAGTTCTGCAACGGGTAAGGTCTGCCTGCGAAGAAGATGCGGCTTTGGAGATCGTGAGAGCCGAGAGAGAGCAAAAGGGAGAATGCGATCTCCGATTAGGGAGAGAAGACACGAGGCCCTCAAAGAGAAAGCACAGTTCATTTTTCAAATAAGTTTATTTTCATCTTGTTCTGTCTTTTGTCGTTGTCTTCTATTCTCTTTACGAGAAATCCTCCCAACTTTTAGCTCTCTCGGAACTCTCTAGATGTTTTATATAAGAATACACAAAAAAGAGAAAAGAAAAAAATAATTATTTCAATGACAGATGTGGATTTAAAAAGAGAAGTTGGAAGATTAATTAATATATAGCAATTGTTAGTAGATGAATTACAATTAACAGTACCTACTATTTACATAATTCTTCTAAAATTAAACATTTTTAAATTCTGAAATATTTTAAAAATACATGAATATAAAAACATGAATAAAAATTCATTTTCCGTGATTCATTTTCCGATTTTCCCCAAAATGCGGAGGTTTATATTTCGCCGATAAAAAAAATATTCTTGTGATTACGTTTCTGATTTTTTCAACTGCAAAACATATCATATTCGTATAAATCACAGCAAGATCAATCTCCAGACAAACACTATTTGCCAACGCTATTTTTCATGTTTACAAAGATAAATAGAAACATTTATTTGATACAATATTCGATAAAATAACAAACAGCAACAATTTAGTAAAAAAATATTTCAAAACATTTTTTCGTTATATATAAACATTTAATATGATCATAGATTTACATATTATATTTATTATTATCTAAATTTGTTATTATTTAAATAT
This sequence comes from Lasius fuliginosus, assembly GCA_949152495.1. Taxonomy (NCBI): domain Eukaryota; kingdom Metazoa; phylum Arthropoda; class Insecta; order Hymenoptera; family Formicidae; genus Lasius; species Lasius fuliginosus. Next base: position 10,678,853 of record OX424448.1, read on the forward strand.
AATTAATGCAATTAATATATTCTTTTGTTCTATTCCACATTATAGTTGCTATAATTTTTCCTCAACATGCTCGATTAATACTCTTCCATGCTCGATTAAGAGTCTTTTTCAAATTTATTTTTTAATTTTATATATTTTTATTATATTTCCATTTATTTTAGGAAATTTCGTTCCAATATATTATAAATTTGTCTCCTTATCTTTATTTTTTTTCTTTTTTTTACGAGGATAGTTTAAGCCGCTACAAGAGCTCTAAAATTGAAATTTTGACGATATGAAAAAAATGAGATTGCCGCAATGCGCGCGTTTCACAAATTTCGCTTTATTACCCGGCGAAAATTACGCCGCGTTTTTAAGGCAATAAGATTATATTATGCGAAACCGTTATTATCAGCTACGCCGGTGCGGTAGTGCATTAGCAGAGAATCCATATTATACACAAACGCGATTAAAAAAATTCCACTATCATATACATATCGTTTTATAATTTTCTGCACTATAAGAATCCATAAATTAACGATCAGACTGGCTCTTGGCAAAATTCATTTTCTCGTAGACATGTAATGACGTGTCAGATTGTTTCACTCCCTGTGTGATTCTTTTCAAAGATAGAGGATTAGCACACTCTCAATTCATTTAGTTTCCTTTATATTTTCTCGACTTTAATTTTTAAGTTAATAAAATTTGTAATATTATATAATGTAAGAAATAACACATGGTCAATTATTTTGAACCGTAATGCAACTAAGGTACTGTTTCCTTAAGAACGGAAGTAGAGATAACGGTGAAATTGCGGATTTTTCTCTCGCGAATTCTCCAAAAGCATCGCGGCCGATTCTTTCAGTTGTTGCGAGTTTAACAAGAAGAACGCGAAAGATCATTGTGGTATGTCTTGCCAGTGCGTGTCCTGCCATTATTACACGGTTCCACTGCATTTATTTTCGCCGCGCATCGCGCAATTGCTTTTGCCATCGCTAATCTCCTGGAAAGTGCAAAACGGAAGAAAATAGCCCAGAGGAAAAGGAGGAGAGAGGGAGGCTAATAGCATCGTTGCTCACAGACGGTGGCTACGGATTAAAGCGCCGGTTTAAAGCGCTTATTTTTCGTCATCTGCTTTATTATCCACGCTCATATCGCACGTGTAACTCGAGACCGCCATTCCATTCTCAAGGGAAAAGATGCGGAAATTCATAATTATCTCCCGTTTTTCCTGAATACAAAATTATATCAAACTTGGAGAAAATTTATATAATTTTAGTATTCTTTGTATCTTCAATCGCGTTTTTCGACAGATTTATAGCCCATAAGTTTTCAGGAGAAATTTACTACAATGAACTCTCTTTATTTGTACTTTTCATATTGACTCTGTTTAATTTTTAGCACTAATTCTCTATAATTATATTTTAAATTAAATTCCTGTTTAATCAAAATTACCTTGACAAATTCGAACTTTATATTTATTCTAAAATTTAATTGGTTATAATTGTTGAATTATTATTTATAAATATTTATATTATATTTATACTACTCTCTGTTGATTTTTTATATATCTTATACAAAAAAATAGAATGGAAAACCTACAATTAGTAGCTCAATTAAGAACACTTGCGCAAGACATTACTATTATAAAAGACGTTACTGAGAAAAATATTAAAGTTTCGCGTTTTGACAGTTTTCAAACGCGATATCGTAATCGCGATATTACAATTCTGCTCATTAAAAATCGGAAATTATCTTCAATTCATATTCAGACAAAATATTCCAAAGATATCATTGTTGTTTTCATCTTTATGAATTCTTCGACCCATTTAAAGTCTATTTTCCCATTTAAGAATAAAAGACAAAAGACATATGACAGTTCTGGAACGTCATGCATTTACAATAAATTTATAACCACTGCAGCCGCGAACACTCGCGACGAATCGAGGTCGACTTTATCACTTCGTCTCTCCGAGACCACCTTAACGCGGATATTAAATCGCGGGACTTGCCAACGTGCACCCCTTGTTTACGGTCTCTTCAGGATCTTACGGGAGAACGTGCATCAACGACGAACAACAACGTGGGCACTTGCATTTACCACCTCGCGTCATCGTTCTAATTAAATTACCAAGTACTCACGTCATTAAAAATCACGTCATTGTTTGCAATCGACAAGGAACATTCGCGAATCGCGCCCCTTCGACATTAATGAAAGGTTTGTGGAGTATAATATCGATGTGGTTTTTTGTTTCTACTGATATTTGCATTCGAAACTCGCAATCGCTCTCTAAAATTGAACCTATTCAATGACGTATTACGCGCGAATTAAAACAGACTTTAAGTAGATAAAAAAGATGTCTATATAAAAATTTTATAGTTTGAAAAAACGTAAAAAAAAATCTGAAAATTGCAAACGTTTCATTATTTTCATTACTTTCAGTTTCTTGCATCAATCGTTTGAATTGAATTGAAAAAGTTCTGAACAATTTTTCGTACGTAATCAATATCTATGCATCGTTCAATAGACATTTATTGCAAGGTATTTATTATATATGTGGGTAAAACCTATATTTATCTAGATAATATTACGAGACTATCGATTCATATCGATACACGATCATCAAGCATTGCGATGCAAAATGCTGTGCGCGCGGAAAAACTGCGTATTCGGTAATTATATAAGAAAATACATTGGATCGATATACGAAATAAATTATATGTCCAATTACCGCGAGCGGGCGGGTCGGTCATAGTAGCCGAAGCGGGAAAAGTATAGTCCGCGAAGCTTCCGGCGAACTAAAATCGATTTGGTTGTCGGTCCGTCGACGAGGCGATATCGCAGCCCGTCGAAAACACGGGGAACCATGACTGCGGAACGGACAAGACTTTTCCGGTCCGACACGAGGATTCTGGAACCAGCACGACGGCGACAGCGGCGGCGGCACGACAGGCGTTATACCTCGTAATGAACATATTCAATTACGGTTTTCATTAAATTCCCGCAAAAAAGCGCGCGACCAACGCGGGCGAATTTCAACGTGGCGTCTCTCATTGTGCAACGTCCCGCGTTTCTTCTTTTCTTTTCTTTCTTTTTCCTCTTCTTTTTCTTCTTCCTCTCTTTTTCTTAATTCTCGTGACTTTTCTCGTCAAATTTCTCGTAGATCGTGACGCGAGTGAGAAAGTGCATATGTTTGGCATCAGAATTTTTAATTGATATTCGACTATTAATCTGTTCTTATGTAATAATGAGTTTTAATAAGAATATGGAATAAAAATAACCGACGTTTGATAAAATATCTTCTAAGGAGAAGCTGATCTCAAGTTAGCTAACGAATCCGCATTTTAGAATCGTTGCGATAAACAAGCCGTATATTTGCAAATATGCAATTGGCAATATTGAATTTCAAAAAGCCGGGAAGATTGGTTTGCTAATATTATCCCTTCGCGATGTATAGGTTAACGTGGTCAGATTATAATATGGTTCTACGGGTATTATATTACTTGATTATAAAATTAATTAAGAGATGGCTTTAATTACGGCGCTATAAACTGCTAAATTATTCTGGTGCAATAATAGTTACATTTCCACTAATTATGGATTAATGTTTGTACACAATATAATAACAATGAACACACGTGTACAATGAATACACGGAACAGAATAACAATTGATAATGAAGAGCAATCAGTTGGGACACACACATATATATATATCTCTCTCGAATAGATAATATTGTCGCACTCTGGTTCGCGTATTCGTCGTTATATAAATAGTTAAATACATTAAGTACGCTGTTTTAACTTTAAAAGACTCTTTCGCGACAAGCAAAAACGTACAGAAATATGAAAAGTAAATCATCTGTATTATTCAACGTTTACGAACGCGGATAGTAATTAAAAATTATTATTCACTATAAGAAAAATATTTTCAAACCAGTGAACAAAAAGTTTGCACACATATCAAATGGTCCGTCGCGTTCTTTATTACATTATTATTTAATTGTAATAAAAATGTGACAACGAAACGAACTTTAACCAATATGAAAAGATTTCTCAAAGACGAATCTTACATTTTTATCTTTGATAAAAATGATATATATATATGTCTATTAAGATAATATTTTTATATTGTAAAATATATGTGAAAAGTTGTCGTCAGAAGATTCAACAAAATAATTTTTCAGCAGAAGCTAAAACTACACTATTGCTAGTACACTATTGAATATTTGTTGCGTACTGGCAACTGATAGTTTATGGATTTTGTAAATATGCTTCGTTGTTCTTTTTTTACGCATATGTTTTCCCGTTCAATAGCATTTTGAGTTATATAAACAAATACAAAGTCTATATAAACAAATCAGATTTGACATAAAAATTGAGCTTAGTGCAAAGCAAAAATAAATACACAATTTATACTGAGCTGTGTGCAACAAATACTGCCCTCTCTCTGTAATCAAATTATTACTAAAAGTTTGAAAAACATATCGTGTAGTGCTTGTAATTTTTTTCAAACTAACGAGTTCCTTCTATGCAATCTATAGATATCTATAGATATCTATAGATATCTATTCTACACGCCATTATTCAGGATTGTACACTTCACATCCGGATTAAAAATTAAAACGAAAATACAAAATATAATAAAGTGATAGCAGACTAAACTCGCACGAACCTGCGGCAATGACTTGATAGAGGCAAGGTTGCTTGGAGTGACCTACGGCGTTGCTAGCCCAGCAGCCCAGAACCCCGTAATCCATATCGGTCAATGGGGTGTAATTAAGCCTGCTGGTTGTGCCCTCGTTGGTATACTTGGTGGACGGAATGTCGCTGAGGTCGCCGCTGCTATTGAAGGTCCAATGGAAGGTCACATTGGTGGGGCTGGCCTCGACCTCGCAAACTAAACTTATGGTCTCGTGCTTCAGAGCACCGTGCACCTCCTCGGGCATGTTGAACGGTGGCGGGGTGGCGTTCTGCTGCCTCCAGCCTCCGCCTGAGTTCAGCACGTGCTTGCAAACGGGCGCGACTGCGGCATAACGTATGGATTTTGGCACTTCACTATGTATTCTAGGCAGGAACCCACGAGAACAATACAATCGAGATAAATCATAAGCTAGGAGAAAAGTGTAAAACGGAATATAAAAAATAAAACTGCACATTTATATATATATATATATATATATATATATATATAAATATATTTTAAGCTGTATATTTATAAGGTATATGTATACATATATACATTATAAATATACAGCTTAAAATAAAATATAATCAAGAGTATACCGCATCATTATTATATTCCGAAAACCATAAACATACGCAATATCACGAAAGTAAAAAATAATGAATGTTTTTGCATTAAATTTCTAGAAAACTTTTGTTTTAAGTTTTAAGAAATTAAATATTAATTTTAATAATTTTAATATCTATAAAAAATAATATATAGATAAATAAGTGAACTCTTATATAAAGATTGACGTTTAATAATAAGTGCACATTTTCTAATCGAAAATAGAAAAGTTTTCCAATTATTTTAATGGTAAATATTTTATTAAGAACCAAACATATAGATTTATTTAAAAACATTCATTATAAATTTATTACAGAAAATTAGTGTTGTAGTATATTGAATTTGGCATAATACGCGGAATAATGTGAGCCAAGAGTATTTTGTTGGTTGAAATGTACGCCAAGTTATCGCACAATGCCAGTTAGCCTACGGTTTAATAGAATATATATAATTAATCATAATTACACTGTGTGTGAAATCTGTAACTGTTAAAATCGAGTTTAGTGTGAACCGACATATGTATTTATTACTGTTTTAGAATGAAAACGGATACAAATGTACTTTGGCGAGTAGGTAAGACAAATGATGCACAGTGTATTTAAAATTTTCGAGCTTTTTCGTCGAGCTTTCTCAAATTGGTGCAAACTAGATAAGCCGATAAGAAGTTACGACGCTGTAACATTCGCCACTACGTAGCTGCATTCGCCGTATTTCTAATCGATAAGCTACATTTTCGAAAAATATTCCGCCTGCGTACCGATACGCGAAACACACGTCGGACAAAAGATTCGGATTTGCAGCGAGATTCTTTTGCATAAAAGCGTTATATATTAGACAGCGTAGAGAGTGGTTCCCACAAGGGGGTGCAGATCGATATTCGTCCGCGGTATAACCGGCCGTTTTATTTATACTTTCCGACACCGTAAAATCGGAGCGCGAGAATTTACGCGACGCGCGGATATTCCATAAAATATCGGAGAGTTTGGCGAAGTAGTAGCGGACCGAACGTGGTCAGCCGAGAAGTAGTAGCGGACCGATCGTGGTCAGCCGCGAAGTAACGAACAGAACTGAAAAGCACTAAATTTCTGAGTTCCTTGACTTTATTTCTTGCAATTTTTTTTACGCTAAATCTTCTAATTTCTATATTCAGAATTTTTCAATAAGATAATCTCTCAATTCTAATTGAGTTTTGAAAAAACAAAAATATATTTTATAAAATTCTGATTCGACTTCTATAGCATCTTATATAGCAAGAAATAGTAAATAAATAAATTTATTTAAGTCTCTGTGATCTCATATATAAAAATAGCTTTTAATATAAGAGTTTTAAGTATTGTGCTGTACTTGTATTGTGTTGATTTGTGACATTCTATTGTACGTAGACTTTGTCGCTGGAACAAAACTTTACAATCAATATTTTCTTCCGAAGAGCAGAGCTTATATTTTATTTGGAAAAGATTACTTTCGCGTAGTAAAACGATCAGTAATTAACATTTCATACGAATTTATTCTTTATAATTGAATATAAGAATTGAGAAAGAAAATAAATTAATTATCTCTCAATTCCACTTCGAATCCTTATTTGTATCTCAATATTTTTAATTGTAAGAAAATTTAGCTCTTAAATATCTTTATTATTATGGATTTTAACAATCTTCCATCGATTGTTGAGCACCAACGAGAAACTGGTGGTGCAAAACCGCGTTCCAGCGACATTCGTCGCCGCGGAATTTCATCATGAGGGGAAGTGCTATGCCACTGAAGCCATTAAAGCAGCGCTTTCACGAAAACGGCCTGCCCCGCTTACGAGCACAAGAGAGCGTAAAACACATACTTACACATAACCTCGAGATTGACTACGTTGGACTTGGCACGGCCCTCGACATTCGCGGCCATGCAGGTGTACCCTCCGGCGGACTCTCGAGTTATACTCTGCAGCACCAGCGAGTGGTCCGAGAGCACGACGCCGGCAGTGACGTTGTGATGCAGCTGCTCCTTCTGAATAAGCAAACGAGATACCAGGTATCTCGTGAACGAACTGCTATGTGCGCGAGTACAGAAACGACCCGAATCTTGTAACATAGTATTTGTTCGAATAATATCAACTTGCATTACACATATTTCCAGATAACGCAATTCAGCCCGATCCAGTCTCTAAGCAACAACTTACAGTCAATTTGAATCAATCTGGATAAATCTGAGTCTAAAACCTAAGTCTGGATTTAAGAAAAGTGCAGTATTTCGCTTGAATTAATTAAAAAAAAATATTAATAGTCTTTTTACCAGTTATTCTATAAGAATAATTTCAACGAGCTCCTGAACGTAAACGCGCCACAGAAACACCCGCAAGATTGTTAGATAACAGATGAAACACCGACGATCGTTTCTGGTGCTTTCCGCGCGCTTCTCTCTCTCTCTCTCTTTCCACGTCAAATTCCCGCAGGACCAACTCGACGGCTCTCATTGTTACCCGTCGCAAATAAACAAATTTGTCTTAGTCTTGGCATTCAGCACCGCTTCCGCCTCGGCGGAGATCGTGCTGCTGCTCAGGAGGAAACAACCGCGGCCCGCCGCGGGTTGTCGTCCGCTCGAGGAGGTCGGACAAAGGGAATTTACGATGTACACTTGTCCTCCCACTATCTTCCCTATTTTCTCTCTCATCTCTCTTTCCCATTCTGTCTCTCGTCCTCTCTCTCGTTCTCTATCTTCTTCCGTGAGATAATCCTGTCGCTTTTTTTGTGTTTTATCGTTACTTCTTCCTCGTCTTTCCACACCCTTCTCTTTCATTCATCTCTATCATCGCTTTCTTGCGATTCTCCGTTTTATTCCTCGTCTTTTTGTCTGAATCCCGTCGTGTATAGAATGCCATATAGAAACCGTAAGCATATTCTTGGCTGGCAGATTTCAAGAGCGCTCTCCGTTTGCATAATCTTCTCTTAGAAAGATTTCAATTGAAAATGATGCTTCTTTACACGTTTTAATTTTAGATAATATAAAGATCCTTATAAAGATAAATTTGTATTAAAACGTTGTGATATTTCTTTTGAAATTAAGTAAGAAACAAAATTACATTATCTATTTACAGCACCGACAAACTCTTTAATTTCATTATCGCGATACCCCGATACTTGAACAATTGTCTTTTGTTTTTAATTTGGTTTTTATTATTTATTGCTTAGGTGATACTCTTCCGAAGAAAATCCCGTATAATTCTCCCTAATTGTGCTCTTTCGCGCACGTATGGATCGAAATGCAACTCACTCTTGTATTATTCGAGGACGATAGCGTCATATTCCCGCTTTGCACTTGCTTCTCTCTTCGACACTGATTTACATTGCGCGAGAGAAAAATTCCGTTCGGGCGGAAGCATCGACGCGATCGTGATGCAAAATATTTGCACGCTTTAAATCACGAAGTCCAGATAACAGTGCTTTTTTTCTTCTCCCTGAGGCACCAGTGAAAATACGAAACAAAGTCCACCGAATTCACGATGTGGTTTGATATGATCTTGCTTTTTTCGAATAGAATTTTTTGAGAGAGCACGCATTTTTATATATTCAGCAATTTTCGAATATTTAAACTTTATAATATAATAAAGTAAAGATATATTAAATTAAAATATACTGAAGTTATGTTAAAGTTATATTAAGATAATACTTTCTTAAATACTATCAAAAGTACCTATATATTTCCTTAATGAAAACGTTTGTGCGTGAGAATATCTCAAAGAATGACAAAAAATTCGAAAATTGGCATCAATTTTTGTCCTACTGACTTATGGTGTAATTCTTCATAAACAATCAATTCTATTTCCTGAAGTAGATAATAATGAAAGTGTGTAATGAAAATTGGTCATTATATAAAAAAAGACCGACATTAATATTAACAGTATCAAAATAGCATCAAAATATAGGATATCAATTCATTTGTCATAATTAATTAGTAAGAACCGGAAAGGATTAAGGATGCTCCGATGGTGTTTGAGGAGAGTTGCATTTACGAGGTTCGATACGTGACGGGCGGATAAGATCAAACGAAACCGGATCGTCACAAATAATGTCGAGAGAAGGTAGATGCGGCAGCAATAGCGACCGCGAGGGAAGAGAGGCTCGCGTACTTGTTTTAGATGAGTAACGAGCTCCGTATCTATCCTCCGTGGAAATTCTACCATGTACGTATGTGCTGAGGGTACCTGTAGCATCGCTGCAGAATCGGGAAGCGATACGTCTTCGCGGGAGACAGTATCGCCATTGTATATGCGCATTCGTGTGTCAATGTCTTAAGCTTTAAACGATCATGAGAAGCAGAGGAGCCTCACGATCTCGCGAATTATCACGCATGATGGCCAATGGAGTAAACTCCTTGTAATTTGATGTAATTAAAAAATTCGGAGATTTTATATATATATTTTTTTTATATGAAATTATATGCAAATTTAAATTTATGAATTAGAACATTAATTAGATTAATTCTCAAATAAAATATATAAACGCATATCCATATTTTATCGGTGTAAAAACAGACACAATGCAACTTATTATATTTTTTCACAGAACAAAAAATGAATATTCTAGCCATCTCTTCTATTTCTCTTCTCCATTAAATACCAACTTATCGTATCTTATATCTCATAATTTCTTTAAAAAACTGTAGTTTTAATAACAGCAACAGTTTTAGCCATTTTTTGCAGCCAAACAATTCGTATTTTTCGATGGATAATTCGCGAATGAATAATGCGTTGTCAACGAACGTGAACTATTTCCATCTCGAAAACTCTCCCGCGGCACAAATGGAATTTCCTATTTCGACGGCCACCTCCAGGATACGCCGTCCTGTGGGACTCGCGTATTCTCGGAGAGAACTCTCTCTTTCTCTTTCTATCTCGCTCTCTCTCTCTCTCTCTCTCTCTCTCTCTTGTCTTACCATTTCCGCGTGAGTTCTCGCGTAACACGACGCCGTCGTATTAGACGTTAAATATACGTACAGTGTCAGAGACCGGGTGATAGGAGCGTGTGCCTCGTTCCGGAATATATCCGCGTCACCAGGTATAATATACACGAAGCTCCCCCGGACTCGAGACACGGACGATAAGTTCCAACCCTCCACTACCTCACTCTTGCAGCAACACTCCGTTACGATGGTACGTGCATCTTACACCGCGTGCATCTCGTCGGACGAAAAGTTACGCCATTCGCTCGGGTTATGCATAAGTAACAGCTAAATCCTTTTTTAACTTTCAACTCGCGCTCGAGCACGCTTCCTCGTGGCTTTTGCGAGATGATGCGAGGAGATATCCGATGTGGATGCGAGTCTTTTCTCAATGGAGAATTACAGAGATTGAAAGCGCGGTATAATTTCGGTGAATTGAAATGCCAAGTTGATATTTTAAATCAGTATACATTTTATGATTTTTTAGAAGATGAATTTACACAGCAATTTTTTAGCCTAAAACATTTGAAAATAAACAATATGTAGGATGTACGAAGAATAACGTGCGAGGAATAATAAAGAACAAAACCCAGAGTATAAATAATAACACATTTTGAAGAGAGTTTAGAATTAAATATAAACATTAAAACGCGCGTGTCGAACACACATAAAATTTTGCCATATTTTTCCGTACGAGCAATTTTTCATCCTATTTCCGCGATGAAGCGAGATATGTCAATATCGAATTATTTCCAGCACTGAACAAAGTCTCAAATTCCCAAAATACGCATGACGACACTAATCGGCGGAAATTCAATGTCCATTCAATCGTCGCAAAATGTGAAATGTCGCCTATAATATGATATAATAATGTTATATCATAGCGGTGTGTAACGTTCGTCGCAATGCTAAACGTAATAATCATATACCGACGATTTCGGATTTACACCCGTTTTGCTCAACCGAATCCTTTATGCGCACGGTATCTGTAACAATGTAACACAATTTCACGAGATATCAGATGAAACGACAAACGACAAAATGACGATTGTTTGTTTGGAACTGCATCAATGTATTAAGCTGCAATGTTTAAGTGAGAAGTATGCATTTAAACATCAAATAGTCGGCATTGGCGAATCGAGTATGATTTCGAATTCTCATCGTGATTGCGTTCTCGATACATTTTTTTTTCATCGCATAAAAGTACACATACTGCGGGAAACGTTTAACATCCAACGTTTCATAACATGATTATTGCAAATATAGAGAGCACGGTAGAGAAAACTTGAATTCATACAGTTGCGGTTAATAGCACTTAATTATATAAAAGAAATTAAATGATCGGCATATACCAGCTTGAATTAAATACATCAACGATGTGATCACGCGTGCGTTATTTCACTCATATAATACAAAATAAAAATTAATTATCTGGCGATTTCGAAGGTTCATCTAAATATTTGTTGGCCATTCTCTCTCTCTCTCTCTCTCTTTCGATTTCCAGACGAAATGGTAGGCAGCTGCAAAATAATCCGCGAATGAATCGTCGTCGCTCGTCCGGATAATGCTCGTATCTGCGTGAGCGATTTTCGTTCACACACCTCTTGCGCACGTTGCGGAAAAAAAGTATTCTCGCTCACAGCCTGAATATTGCGCGTCTCCGTTTATCATCGCCGCTTGGATATTTTCGTACAAAAGTGTTTTATCAAACGCAACTTTAAGAAAATATTATTTAACCTTATTATTATTTGTAATTTGTTATTTACATCTTATTTAACACGTATTCAACATCGTCCACGCGATTTGTAAATGAAATAATGAATAGAGAAAAAAATACACGAGTTTTATAGTAAAAGATATATATTTTAATAAGTCTTTACTTTCTGCTTACTTTTAATATTCTTTATATGATTATAGTTCGAGAGTGTAGTGTGTGTGTGCTCTCTCTTTCTCTCTCTCAAAAGAGGAAAAGCTTTCTCTTTTTGTTTTTTATATTGATTAAAAAATACAAGCAGATCCTCTTGATGAAAAGATGAGCTGAGCCATGTTTAACAAAAATGTAGATAAAAATATATCTTCTGTATCTCTGTGCCGGTCCCGAGCTCGGATTAATTCTAAATCTTTGATAAGGACGCGATTGAAGCGTAAAAGTGTCATCGCGAACGTGTTGCCGCAATTTTCACAATGATAAACGCACAATGTGCGTTCGTTTGCGTAAACATGCGCGTTCCATCCGTCCGTTCCATTCGCCATAAAATTTTCGTCGCACGAACGTTTTTACGAATTGGTAAACCAATGGCGACCGGTGATTCGTGGGCGATTTATCGGTTCGGTTCGACGAGCAGAGCGGAACGCAGCATGGGCAGGACGGGAGAGGTGTGCGACAACGGGTGCTCGTAAATTTACAATAATTTCGACGAGAATGCACATCGGCGCTCGCGCGTCTCCCAACGAATAGCTGCAGACATTCCGAAATTATCCTTGCTCTAAAATTCTATTCGGATGGCGGGTAGAACTTATTCCCTCCGTGATCCCGAAAATTCACCGCATCGTGAATCAGATCCTTAAATCTTTCGCGAAAACTCGGACATTGGTAATAACTTTACCAAGCAGGGAAAAGCAACGAAGTAAATTGATGCTTGAAAGCATAATAAAGTAAAAAGAACAGATACTAAAACATTCAGTTTCCAGTTCTTTTCTCTTTTCTAAAAGAAAAAGTTTTCTCTCTTTCTTTCTTTCTCCCTTATATACTTTTTATATTATAAATTATTTCAAGAGAGACGCGCGCAAGAAAATATCTCCGAAACGTCTCCAACTCGAAACAGCTATATCTCTTTTCGTTCCCTTTATATAAAATACTGTCCAATTAAAAGTTTTTCTCCGGGATTTACGGCAAAAGAAAAGTGAAATCCCGCTCAATGTGCCCTTCGAATCATATCGAGCGTTGTTTTCGATTTTCTCGCGCGATTCGCCAGTCCGTTTATCCGAGACGTGCACAGCCTCGCACCTATCGTCGTCGTCGTTCCCTCGTGTGGCACCGGGCCGATAAATAATTCGCGAAATTCCGCCTGGAATTCCCCGGAGTCGCGTTACGGCATCTTGCCTCCCTAAGGAAAAATTTTCGTCCCTTCCGGCAGCGCGTGCGATTATCCGAGGGAGAAAATCGTCCCGTAAGTGCGCGCGAGAGAAGCGACTCGATACTCCTCCTTTGTGAGGAGTCGTGAGGACCTTCGTCCTGCCTCTTAAAAGTTTAAAGAGGACAGTCAACATTCTTCCTCTCACGCCCGTCTCTTCGCTTAAATATGCAACAACGTCGCGCTGCTGGAACCGAGACAAACGATCCGCGAAATTGTCCAAAGTTAAGAACATGCAAAAGAAAGAGAGAGAGAGAGAGAGAGAGAGAGAGAGAGAGGAGGGGGAGGGGGGAAGAAGGGGCAAAGAGATTCGCAGAAACTATACTTTTTATCTAAAACAGCGTGTATTATTCTTTGTGTTTCTCCTTATGTCAAAATGTATTACATTAAGCTTTAAATGGCTAACTGAGATGTCTCTAAATCCATCAGTGCGTTAAATGCATTATTCTTGAAATAATTTCCTTCTGAAGTTGTCATTTTTTCTGCAAGAGCGCTATCATGAAAGAAGTTCTGGCATTTATGTATCTATTAATATCTGTCATTCATTTTGGAGTTAAAATAATGTTACGCAGGATATCTCATTAGCAATTTTTCCTCTCTTTCGCTTCGTTATTATTATGTTATCGTTTAAAAGATACATGTATTATGTCAAAATTAGTAATAACATAGTGAAATCAATTTAAGTAACCATTCCCTTTTAATCTCATATGCTGAAATTTAGTTCAATCGATTCTGACAAAAATAGAAGAAGTATTTGTTTTAATCGCTCCACAATTTCCAAATATTTGCATGTTATATGACTTGCATTATTTATCCATGTAGCGTACGCGAACGAGAGCGGTCAGCACAAGCTGACAAAGAAAAAAAGATATTACCGCGATCTTATACATAAATCTACCTGGCGGATTGGCTCGAGTTGGCGAGAATAGTGCCTTTGCAATATTCAGTTTTGTTTCGGGGATTAACCAGCGACTGTTACTGGTCCAAGCGAGCAACGCAGTTTTCTCGGAGCAACGCGCACTAGATATCGCACAATGTCCTCGTAGAATGCGAGGATGTCGCGTTATGAACGAACCGGGGACATACTCGCAGGATTTCGCTGTCTCGAAGAAGAGAAAAGAAAGAGAGAGAGAGAGAGAGAGAGAGAGAGAGAGAGAGAGAGAGAGAGAGAGAGAGAGAGAAGAGCGAGAGAAGGAAAATGATGGAAGACATAATCTCGTTTAAGAGGCTTAACTCTGGCGATTCTCGAGTGACCGAAGATAAAGGTGAATCTGCGCGGCGTATTTTTCGAAGATCGTCTCCGCGGAAAAAAAGATATATTACATAAACAATGCTTTTCCGCAAGGGAATAAAGGTCCACGTTGAATGATGAAAAAAGCAGAGCGATTTTACATTGTCACCTCCCTTTTGTCTGTTTGTTATGGAAAAGCATCTAGTCAAAGTAGGGGAAATGATTTATATTAATGTTTTAGTTTAGCAAATCATCACATTGACTATTATTCGCATTGAACGATGGAAGAAAATGAAGATCGACGTAAATCTGTTTGTGTGATTTTCGGAATACAAGATTTGCTCAGAAGATCCTTCGAGAAAATTTATAGTAAGAAAATTCGAGACACGTTTTTCTCCATAGCTTCCACAAAGATTAATCCAAGATTAGATCGTAGCGTCGTGGTGTCTTCGAATCTGATTAATTACGTCGTTGCAACAACTCTTTGCTTTGATCGTTGTAATTATTCGATGGTTGAGGATCCTTCCGCGCTAACTTTGGCAATTCGTTTCTTCGCGTACGACACCTCCAGAGACTCACCGGTAACGCAAGAGAATGCCTCGCTTGTCTTAATCCGAGATAATCTTCCTTTAGTGTTTCGTGCAAGTAGTATATATATATTTTCGATTAAATTAAGAAAGACTGAACGTACAGGAAAATCAATTCTGTGAAATTCACACAAATAATCGCGAGTGTATATCTTCAGGATTTTTAAGCACATAAATATGTTGTAATTTCTGAAAATTTAATCCAAGATCATCTTTCTCCAGTGTTTGAATTTCGTGCAAGTAGCGTATATATTTTTTAATTAAACCAATCAAGATTGAACGCATTAAAAAATCATTAAATTTTATGAAATTCATAGGTAATTGCGAGTGTATACCTTCAGAATTTTTACGCGCGTTTATCTTTTGCGATTTTTTAATAATTTATCTCTATGGTATTTTAATATTATTTGATTTATATATATATATAAAATCTTGATTACATTATAAAGATTAATATGTTTCTATATTAAAATAATAATTTTTTTTTTATTTTTAATAACGAACGTTCCAATTGCCTCGTCCTGTCTGCGCGCGATCGTTTCAGTGTTGCGCAATGATTTACGTAATCTATTTCGGCTAATGTCGCGTGCATCGAATAGCACCGTAGGCGGATGAGCCCGATGCGCAATGTTAATGCGGGATGGACTAGGCGTACTAATTAGGGGATATTTCATTAGAGTGAGCGTAAATAGCCGGTAAAATCGGCCGTCCCTGAAATTCTGTCCTGCGGCCGTTTGCAGTCGTTAAACGCATATATGTATGCTCGTTTACCTCGCGCCTTTTTATATCTTTGAAACTAATGTCGTTGAAATGGATGTTAATAACTGAAATTTCGAACAGCTAGCAGTACAAAGAGAGTTACACTGTTTTATAAATACTATTATCTGGCGTGATGTACATACAGCAGAATAATTAGTCATTTACATAATTAAAATTAAGTTTCTGCCTATAACGAGCAAAAAAAAGATAAAACGTGGTTTAATATCCATTATTTCAAAAAACAAATAAACATGTCATCTCATTTACTTTTTAAGATTGCAGGAAGAATAGAAAATAAAAATTTCTATCATGCAGATGCGGAATATGAAACATATGTTCTCAATACCCCCTATTTGTTTTCATATAAATTATTTTAATAATATCTTTTAATATTTATATTAATGCTATATTTTCACAATTACGTAAGCAATTATTTTTAGCAAGTTTCGGTAAAATGATAATTTATTACGTTATCGACCGTATTTCGTCAATGAAATCCTTCGCAGAGAATATAACGATATTATGCAATGAGACGTATGTATATTGCGCAATTTAGGATGGGTTAAAGGGTTATGTTGAGGGTACTCGACCTATACCCTACAGATCAATTGTAACTAACCCAGATCTAATCTTCGATAATTATTAGACTAATTCCTTATGTATGAGCTGGGATCTATATATATTTCCCTTCTAAAAAAAATTAGCCGCATCCGATTAATTATATCAATGAATGGAAACGCTAGAGAGACTGACATATAAATAATCTTAAAAGTCATAGAAAAATATTTCAAAGCCAGATGATTAAAAATTATAAATTTACAGTTAATTTCTCGTCACGTGTTTTTGTTGCGTGTATCGTATATGCAATCAAAAAAGATTCACCCTATATATCTTTATTTTAGTTAATGCACGAATGTTATTCCGCTGTGAAATAGTTGTGCATTTTCGGCTCATTATCCGACAAGGGCCACATACGACTGATAGTCTTAATTCGCAAAAAAAGAAAGAAGAGAGTCGAGTCGCTTACCTCGTGGAACCAGGCCAGTTTGTTTAACTTGGGATTCGCCCTGATGTTGCACTCGAAGTAAACGTCGGAGCCCTCCTTGATGTTCTTCGGATTCAAGGTGGAACCTATCTTCAAACTGGCAATGGGCGCGACTGCAATCAGAATTAAAAGTCGAATGTTAAATAAAATGTGACAAGTATATCTTACTAATTGCCAATATTAAACATAATTGAACACAATTTACCTTTATTTAAAAAATCCTCAAACATTTTTATTATTTGTCTTATAAATTTATCTCTAATTAGTTGTATAATTATATTATTGAGACTTTAGACTTTAGACGATCTACAATTCGCGACAAAATTTAAGATATAATTCTATTCTATTTATAACTTTATACGTCTTTATACTAATTCTATTTATAACTTTATACGTCACATTTTTTAATATACAGAGTGTCTGGTAATGACCGCATGACCTCTCGTGTGTAGGTAGAGCGGGTTAAACCGAGTAGGAAAGTCGTCTACCGTTTTGCAATCTTCGCAATAATTAATGAGAAAATAATTAAAAAAGCCATGCGAGTATAAGTGCGCGGCGAGAAAAGATTCTAGCGTTACACACCGTTCATACATAGCCATTGCAATTTGTAGAGCACTTTTTCTAACGCTTCGTCGCACGCCTAGAAACCGCGTAACATTGGAATGTCTCTTCTCGTCGCGCGCTTATACTCGCGCGGATTGGCCGATCTTTTTAAATTAATTTCTCATTAATTATCGCAAAGATCGTAAAACAATAGAGGACTTTACTCGGTTTACCCCGCTCTACTTGCATAAGAGAGGTCGTCATTACCGGATATCCTGTATATATGTATCCTAATATATTTTGATTTGTATGTATGTATTTTACGTGTTCAAATGTTTTCTGTGATGCAAGACACATAAAATTTATGAATAATATTCTGTCTTGAATTTTGTCGTAAATTATAGATCGTCTAAAAAGGCCTTTATTTAATTATGTAATAATCTTTTTTAATGTAAGAAAAAAACTGTTTGTAATGAACAACAAAAAATGATTCTTATTAAAAAGAACGATATATTTGGATGTAATCCTATTTTTCTAATCTTTCAAAAAAAGAATTCGTCTATTTATTAATTTATGTAATTTGTGTAATTTCAAGTTTTTAATTCAATTTTCAAATTTGAATAATAATGAGAAAAATTATTTCAGTAATGTTTAGCAATATAACTACGTCAAAGTTTTTTAACATATCCCGTATTCGAATGAGTTCGCAGAAAAAGACTGAACGCCGCGAGAGTATCGGGGCGTGACATCGTCAATAATTTATAAACCATGCTTTGACGCAGAGCGTTATTTATGAACCGATGGATACCGATGCACGGCGCAATAATATTGTGGATATTAACGGATCCGGAGTTTAATGAAATCTGCATTTTCGGCAATGGAGTCAAAACGGAAACGCGTCATGTTAACCACGGAATTTTATCACGTATGATTTTCTCGCATAATGAAAATTTCGATTGAACACTATGTCGAATCTGATGTGTGATGTGTGTTTATGTATAGAGTTAATTCAGCAATGATGATGATGATGATGACGATAAAGAGATGATTAGAACCTGGAAATTCATGTCGCTGTCCCAAACACGTGTTTGCTTTAATGAGTTTTTCAATTTTATGCTTATATAATTAAAACATTGATTTTTATAGATTGATTAATGGAACAGCCGTGACAAAAAATAAGTAAAAATAAATATATATTCTAAAACAAATATCATTATTAATTTCGTAATGTACTTGTTTGATAATATTATTAGGTTATTTTTATAAAAGAAGAATGTATATAATTTCCACAATTCTGAATCTATTTTAATTAATTATAATTATGTAAATATATCATAATAAATTAGCAATGTGAATTATTCGGCGCGCTTTCATTTAATGTAAAATATTTTTGATGGCTCTTAAATTTATTGCAATTAGCTTATGTGATAAATTTCAAAGCTATTCAAAGCTAATTTAATAATATGGATGCATGGATTGTTTGATGTTTTCATTTGACAGTATGGATGCGAAATATAGTGGCTCTTACACTTAATTAATTACGATCTTATATTGTGAATGAAACAATCAATAATTACGCATAGCATAACATTATATAGCATCATAAATAAAATCTCGATGTTTAATGAGAAGGAACGAAGTAGAAGGCTTTTGAAATGAAGTTCTCTCAGTCCATAAGGCTATTTGAATAATAAATCAAAGCGGATTAATTTGAAGCCCCTTTCTAATGGCATGAGCGAAACGCAAACGAACACAGCGCTCAGCGAGTATTATTAATAATAACACCTTGATCAAAGCATTGAGATTTCCGTCAGTAATATCGTTGATGTATAACGTAGCTAAATAAATAATCATAATGTATACATGGTGTTCTTCAAAATATTATTGGATTAAAATGGATAAAAATTTTTGATGCGCATAAGAGCATGAATTTCTCTTCAATCGACTAATGTTTATCACTGAGGAAAAACGGTTACCACGAAAGTTATTCCGGACATCTTGCATGAGATCAAAATATTTGTAATAATGCGATCGCGTATAATTTCAATTACAGGCGTCGCGTACACGGTGCATTACCGTCGCACGTAATGCGTTGCGAAATAATAATTGCATGTTAATTCAATCCATTCTCGCAACGCACAAGCAAACGACCAATGAGAATCGCGGGAATGCTCGTCAATAAACAAAGTAGCATTGATTTCCGAGCAACGATCGTTTCGCGCGAAATCAACTGATGAAGAGAGCAAAAGAGAGAGAGAAACGATATGCGTGCGCCCAGCTTTCTCTCGCAATATTTTTCTTCGATTTCCCGCGCAGTATCGATTCGACGAAACGGGGAAAAATTATTATTCCTTTCGAGTGAGCGAGCGACTTTTAATTAACGTGACTTTAATAAAACGCGAGTTACATCGACGGGAATATCGACAATCTAGCGCGTATCCGCGAAAACACCAAGTTTTCCATCAGAGAAATCATCGAGACAGAAAAGAGAGAGAGAGAGAGAGAGAGAGAGAGAGAGAGAGAGAGAGAGAGAGAGAGAGAGAGAAGGGGAGAGAAGAGTGTGCGAAGTTCTTTCATTTCCTTCACCGTCGTCTGAAATAATCGAAGAAAAACATGCCAGGTGATTTTATTGGTTTATATCAACTTCTTGATTGAACAGTAACAAGAAACTAGAAACTGAAGTGAAGTATTGGAAAATTGAACGACAGAAAATGTGAAAAATCAAAATAGAATTAAATGGAAGCGTTATGATCTGTCATATTCATTCATCCTTCAATCCCAGATAAAATAGAAAATTATTCATAACCATACAAAAAAAAATCAACGCAAAATATGACGTGAATAATGTTAGAACAGCTGGAGCATAAAAGCGAAATAAAAAAATTGTTAAGAACATGAGAGAAGAAACGAATGTCGCGTTATGATTGAAAGGCAACCGTCGACGGTTTTCCAAATAATTTCCGACGTTAATCCCAATCGCGGCGGATTTCATCTTGACTCGTTTGCTTGCCGGAGTCTGAATGCGTTTCGCAGAGTTAGTTTCCACGCCGTCGCGAATCTACGCGCGGAAACGGAAGCAGCGGGGAATAGAAGTGAGTACGAGACGAGAGAATCGTCGACGAAGCGGAAAACGCGACTTATGACAAAACTGTACGATAAATTCTGTATATAATGCGCTCGGCAAAATTACGCAACGAAAAGTCTCAATTCCGTTTTACATTAAATGCGTTTTACGGATTTTTCATGATGTATATAAAATCAATGAATTTGTAAAAAGTCTTTAGTTTGAAACAAATGCGAAAATATTCCGTGATTAAAAAAAATATTATATGCGCAACATCCTGCGAAATAAAAAAAAAACCAATGTTTGAAAAATTTGCTCAAATTTTATAAGAAAAAGTTTAATTTTTATGGCAGATTCTCGAAACTTTTTCGATGTATTTTTCATTCTTATATGTCCTAAATTTGAGTGACATTTTACATTATCGAAACATAATTGTATCATAATGAGAAAGTTATGATAAGTTTGGAAACTCAGACGAATATATTACAAATGCGCGCGAATAATCTGCATTTGCCGTTTCACCCCGCAAATTTATGGACTTCTATCTTCGCGATTACGGCACGGAATCCACAATCGTGTTCGCACGCGTAAGATTATAATGCAGCCGTGCGCGATATTGTGATATTCATATCGCAAGCTGCTGATTACGTCGGCAAACATGATCGTCGGTAGCTCGGGAGAACGTAGCTCTCTCGCGATTGTACGGTATAATCTCGAAATAAATCTTACATCGGCGTATACAGCGTTGCTTCATAGATCGCATGCGTGTACGTGTGTAACACGCGCGTTTGATATAAACGTGCGTACATGCAGCGACACACAATATGCATCCTGACGATGCAGCCCCGCCGCGGCTGCACCCGCGCTCGGAAATTCGCGGAATACATGCAACCGCATCCGCAGCTTTCCCTCGTGGGATGCTTCCTCGCATCTGCACGTTTAAGCCACGCTTAATCCTTTTCCAATATAGTGGTGTGTTACTTATAAAAAAAATTTGCATAAATCCTTTTTACAGATTCATAGATATTTCAGACAATTTTTTATCGCGCGAATATAATTGCTCTGAAATTTGAATTGTCTTCGATTATATTATAATAATCGTTTTAAAATTTTATCGTAAAGACGTACTACTTGTATTTATATTGTAATTCATTATAATGAAAAATTAGTGCAGCTAGTTGCAACTAAAATCATATATTTTATATTCATAAATATTATATAATATTATATAAATATTATTTACGTAAATATTTTTAATAAACATAAAGGCATTTTTTTAAAGAGAATTATTTAATTATATGTATATTTGACGATGTAATGCAAAGTTGTGGTTGTTCATATTTCCAAGCGATTTGTTTCTCACGATTTGGTTCTCTTTTTATCGTTTTCTCTCTTTCCCTCTTTCAGAGATAAGCCTATTAATATTATTTTACGAAATTGATTTTTAAGCGGCGCTCGCCGTACGTGCATTGTATTTTTCGTGCAATGTCCGGCCGGACGAAATTGGCCAGATGATCGGTCGGCGATTTCCGATCGCGTTCACGATCACGCCTCGATCGAATCTGGCAAAACGACGTGACACGAGCGATTATCGTGCCACGTCGGGTATTTTTATTTCTGCGAGGACGCTCAAATCGCGACACTTTTTTTTTATTCACCCAACATGCGTCGCGTATCCGGGTTCGCGTAAGCCGCGAGGCGATCTCTGTATTGAATCATCCTCCGCTCCGCATTATTCTAGTATGCCTCTGGGATATTCCCGATAATAGGACATAGCTGAAAATATGAAAACGGCATTGCATTCTGTATAGGAAATTTCAAACCAACTGGTTCTCTTCTCGTGCGAGCCATCAATAATATGCAGGATGTTTCTGAATAACATCGACAAATTTCATCTATGAGATAAACGGCAAATCAACTTGATATCTTTTTTCGAATAGTTTTTAAATTATAGAAATGATTTTTGAAAATAAATAAAACTAAAATCTTCGATTTCTTCCACATAATCAAAAAAATTATCGCAGAATATTTCGAAATGAGTGGAAATGATCCAATAAAGAGATTTTAATTAAAATTTGATTCGTTTTCTGCATTACAATCGTATTCATTTGCCAATTTGTATCACGATAGTATCGAAATATATAAATTTGAAGTAAAAATCCATCATAACAAATTTCGCAGTGCTCAAGGACCCGCAGTCATCCATACTAGTCTCCAATGTTATCAGCTCAATAATGAAACTCTTTTCTCTTCGACGATCGGTAGATAACAGCGGTCCATCGTCGACGGCATTCCGAGCGATCGTCCTGGGATAAAGCTTGGCACTCAGTTCGCGACTATTGTTCGTTCCGGACACCCCGTGAAGATCGCGTGGTGGGCCACCGTCGTCTCTCCAAGTGAATACGATTCATCAAAGTTCTTGCCAAACGAAAAGTCTCGATAAGGAGGGCGAGAAGAGCACAAATAAAAAAAAAAGTAGAGACAGCGGAAGAAGACAAAGTGGAATAGGAAAGACCGAGTGGGACAGTGTGAGAAAGAAAAATTTATTGTTCTGAAAGAAAATCTGAATGTGTGATGCTGAGAAGGAATGAAAAGATTAAAATTCTTCCAAGGCAAACCCTTCGAAGATAGGATCTACAAAATCAGCGGAAAGCATAGACTGAATAAAACGTCAATCTAATCCATTTTAGCAAATTAAATAAAAAAAAAAGAAAAAAACATTTTATAAAGAATTCTCACATACAATGATGTGTTTGTCGAAAATATAATGCAAGGAAACAATTACAGTTTGTTAAAAGTATCCGATATAGCTAAGTGATATTAGAAGTGACAAAAAATCTTAAATTTAAAGTGAGAAAGGAACGACAGCGAGAAGGGAATTCACTTAAAAGTTACGAGAAACGAGAGTAAAGAAGAATATAATAGGGGCAGCGGAAAAGGCGGAGAAGAGACGAGAGACTCGCTGGAAGACAACGGAGAAAAGAAGATGAATGTCGACGAAGCAAGAAATGCTGACGAAAAACTACGTGGGCAAGCAGAGCGGCGAGGAAGAAAATGCAGTGCGAAAAAAAAGGAAGAAAGAAAAAGGATGCAGTGTCAGGGAACGTAACGAGAGCTTGGTGAACGAAGGCGAAGTATAAGGGAAACCGAGTGAGAAGCAGGGAGAACATGAAGAAACAATAGAAGCAACTCGAGCTGCGAGAGAGATGGAAGTGTTGTAGTACAGAAGGTTAAAAATTCAAAAGACGAAAAGAAAAATATGTTTGCATTAACTTCGTATAAGTATCGCCGAAAATTGGATGAGCTATTTTATCCTAAATGAAAGCGCGTTCTCTCCTTAACCAGAATTAAAGATAATGCTACATGAAATATGTTATATAAAAATTTCATGGTAAAATAAAATGTAATCAATGACAACTTTTAATTATTTTTAAATAAAAGTTATAATTTGTATCTTTAAAGGTATATTTGATATGTAAATAAATTTTATTCCATAAATAACAAATAGAATTGCGAAATGACTGCCGGATAATTCTTTATAGACTCGTATGTTCGCGTTTCAAATTGCGAACAGAATTACACGGAGATGAGGGAAAAAATAGGAAATGAGAGAGAGAAAAAGGTTGAGAAGAGATCTCCGAGATTCTCTGAGATAGATCTGTAGCAAAGACCAGCTTCGTGATATGAATTCTGCAACGTGTGTGATAGATCGACACGATATCAGCTAGCGAATTCTTCTCTTGCCGCTTGTTTCATCGCACGATGGATCCGATTGATATCGACGCCTTGACCCGCGTGCAATTTTCAGAAAGGGTCGATCTGAAAGAATACATGTCGATCCACAAATCGGGAACAAGCCGTCGAAAACGCGATGGTTCTCAATGCAATAATGATCGACTATTAAAAGGCAATTACGCATCTATGTGCATTGAAAGAAAAACATGATCTCGTTGGAAAAATAAGTTTTTGTTCGAAGCATTTGATCATTTGGCAATCAAACGGGCGCAATTTTATCCAAAAATAAAAATGTGAATATATAAATGTATTTTAGAAAGATAAATGTATTAAAATCGATCGTTTCTATTTTCGTAAAAATTTAATTAAACACTTTTTTTATTCTAAAAAGACGTTTAATCAAATATTCACATTTCAGTAATTCTATTATTATGCTTCGATTGATTTCGAATGATGAACTTCAAATCTATCAAGAAATTTATCAGAGTGATGAAAAAACGAGCGCACGATTTTTGATGACACAGCGAGTCGACGATATATATCGCCTCAAAAGCTACTAATTTTTAATTAAAACTTTATCGTCCTTGTCTGTTATCTGGAAAGTGGAGATTACCAGCGAGCAAAATAAAATTGACATACGGCAATCGGGGGTCTGTATTATCACCGTAAAGGAATGTCGACTGCATAGCTATGTCGATTTTTAATTAAAAACTTTACTATTGTTATCTGAAAATGAAAGCGATGTTGGGCAACAACATATGTTCTTGCGATATTAAAATGGATAAAAAATTAACCTCGCCTATCGCATAACCGCCTATATTATACTATTATATTATTATTAGTAATATTATATTACAAATGTTATTAACTTTTACATATTTTTAAATTAAATACTACATACTTCTAGATTTTTTTTTCGTTATCAGAGTTATCATTATGAATACCTCTCAGCATCTCGTGTTGTTAACCTTTTCTTTGTAGAACTTTTTACTCTTTTCTGACAATTAATTTTAAGATTTATACTTTACACATTCACTCTAATATTTTCAAAAATTCAGAAATAAATATTTTCCTTATATAATATCTTCTATATAGTTTTTTTCTCTCCATTCTGATATCTTTTTCTCTAAGCTTTATATCTTAACAAATTTTTAGATTTTTCATATCAAAGAATTATTAAAGAAGAATACTGTGCAATTTTAATTTTTGTCCGGAAGAGGTACGAGGATGTTAATTAAGGTATCAGTCTGTGAGATAGACCGACATATCGGTCACCGTGAAATTGACAGAGTCGTGATATAGTATCCGACCGATCGAGGTTAACGATGAAGCTTAACGATTCAAGGAACGCGAAATTTCCTCGGCGGCGTTACTCAGGTATCGAATTGCGCCCGGTTCGATCGGACTCTCCTTGCAGTTCGGGACCATTTAGTTTCGCGAGTAATGGCATTCGATAATGGCTTTCCAACGTACGAAGACAATGCTTGGATTTATCGTTTTTGCGCGGCACTGACACTTGTGCAATTACGTTCGCGGTTTCCTGATGAATCTATAACTTACTTGTGCGCGCATCGCTTTTTACGAAAAATGCCGTAACGATAAGTCTTGTATTTTTTTTCTAACAATAGTCGGAAACATCGAAATGGTACGTCATGAATCAATACAATGTAATTTTTCTTTTTAAATTATACATTATTTTTTGAGTTTCTTAAATATTCTCTTAATGTATTTACGCATTCGGATACCTCAAGAAGTAATGTATAATAATTCTCTTAACACATGTACAATAGATTATAATTGTACAATGATTAATATTATATTTTAGTTTATTGAAATTGCGTCAGGAGATTTTTAGAAAATTTCGAATAAATTCTAGATGGCTATAACGAAAAATGTTAGCTCTGTTTTACGTTAAAATGCTTTGCGTTTGAACGGTTATAAAAGATAAAAGGTTATTATATACACATATATAAAGAAATACTTGAAAATTAATTATGGATAAATTTTTAAATCGTAAAAGATTTAGTTTGAATTTGAAAGAAATTGCAGAAACATCAAGAAAAGTACCTAATTTTTCATTTTGAAAAGTTTATCATAGATAAGAGTTTGATGAATAATAAAGTGATTAAATAGAAGTGCAGTATTATATAAGATCAAGAGAGGAATATAAAGAACAAATAAAATAGTATAAAACAGGCTGCAAATGTGTAAAAAAAAATACAAATTATAAAGAATTTGAAATATGATAAAAAAATATATCAGGATCATTCTTACTTTCCTCATTTATCGCCAAAGACGCAGATCGTATGAAACATACGCGTGCATATGAGTGATAAGTGATAAGTAGAAGGAGCGTTGATCAAGTTTTCGCTAACTAGCGACCGGTTGGTGCACCAGTTGCTATATACATACGTCAAGTGGAACAACACTACGGATTACGTGGGCATACACGTACGTGTGGCGTAGATAGTAGTAGTCAATTAGGAAGCGACAGTAGTACATGTCAATATCGTGCCGACAGCGGTAAAGCTCAAACATGTAGATAGACGCACGCGCGCGCGCAAGGATTACCGCACACCAGGTTAATTTCGGGAATGATAACGAAGGCTCGCGGGCTATGATAGTCAATTAAAGTGCAGCGGACTATTACAACGTGGGGAGTTTGCGCTTCTATGCTGGCTGGCTGCAGCCGGACGTGGAGGCGATGCGACGGCTTCGCAATAGTTAACTCCTCTGTATAGTTACGGAGATACAGATAAACACTTAAATGCTCATCGAGGCAATAATTAATAATTGCCTATTTGTCGTGCCGTGGATGATATACGGCGATTGCGTCGCAAGAACATCCTCGAACGAGTCTGTCTTAAATTAGATACAACGGAAAATAATCGATCAGTAAAACAATTAATAAATCTTGTCCTTGTCCAATAATTATGTAAGATAATGTGACTAATTTTTTTGTTATATTTTTTTAAGTATAAGGGTAAAGGCTATTTTTGCATAAAGTTTATGTTTCGAAAAGATTTTTTTATGTTTTACGATTCGTGCATTTATTTTTATTGCCGTAATTTTAATCAAGGTAACCATAGATCGCGAGGATTATCGTTTCTAAACCACGCGAAACCGTGCGAGCATAAATCATTCACCGACACGAGGATATAAATCTTTCCGCGTCAACAACGTGAATCCTTTCCATTCCGATAATCGAACGTTACCCGATCCAGCTCGTTGGACCGTAGCGATCTTATTAAAATTACTTTCCTCTCAATCTAAGACAATTCTATCGCACACGGAATTTGTAAGGATTAATAACTTTTAAACGTATCGATTAATAATATTTATATACAAAATTCTTGCAAAAACACACAAACGATTAATTAAACAACAAATATACTTAAAATTATTACAAAATTTTAGATTACTAATATTAATTTTAATTATACGAAATACAAGTTTTTCTGCGTTGACAATCACAAATTCAATCACACAAGGAAAAATATTATCGGGCAAGCATATTGTTAATAAAAAGAAATGTGATAAAAGATTTCTTTAAAGAAAGTGAGAGATTTCATTTATATAAATATGTTTTTTAAATATATTATTTTCCGCGAAAAAGAAAGATGGTACGAGAGACGATCCGCGACATACGTTGCCCTCTTCCCGTGTGTTACGCGGCCACAAACCTCAACCGATTTAAATCCCGCTTACACTGACGTAAAGCCTTCCTCTGAAGTGGATTATCCGCTCTCGAACGTGTGTCGTGCCCTCCGTAAGCAGCGGCTGCCGTCCGTAAATCAGCTGATTCGTCGGTACTCGCAAATTGGACGCTCGACCGCAATATCGATACCCCGGAACCGCGGACGCGGCCGTACCTAAACCGCGAAATTGGCGAAGCTGCGCCATCCCGCATGCATACATCGTCGTAGATAACGATTCGACACACATCACTTACGGCCGCTGCGTTAATTAATCACGAGCGACACGCTCGTGATAATCGCCTTTAGCAATGATACTTGCATAGCTTCCTTTACCTCTGAGCCATTTTTCAACAAGACCGCGATATATTCATGGAAATTACGTGTGTCTTCCCCTCTGTTTAATCTTTATCTTAAGAATCTGAGAATCTCTTTCCGAGGATATATATCTTAAATATCCTCAATGTTTTAAAGAAAATATTCGAAACTATAAGAAACTAAACGTTCGGGAAATACAAATAATTTTTTAGAATTCCTAGATATTTTTTAAATATTCGTTTGTTAACAACATGACATTCCGCAACCTCAAGATCCAAAAATTTCGAATTTTTTATTCATATGTCATTATTCTTTCGATAGATTTATAATGTAAGGCGATCCGCTTTACGAAACTTCTATACAGTTTTTTATTTTGTAGCTTTTCAGTTTTCTCTCTTTTAGATATTATTTTATTATAAGCAAATGTCTCGAATTCATCGCTTCTTCTTTCAATATTTATTTTTGAGCATTCATATACGGAAAGTATCATTTATGGAACGATCTTTCGACAGCTTCTCTGTATTATTATTTTTGGGAAATTATTATAAAATAATGAATATGCGAATCTCTCTCTGCTCTGTGAATAACTGAAACGATCGCGTGCCCGTACGCTATTTAATAAATCTAAATGCGGCTTTATTTCGTTCGTGTTTGCGCCGTCTCCGTGGACTGTTAATCGAATATTGAATACGTCGGATCCGATAAAAAGCACGATTGTCGATGGCATATTTGTCGGTCTGATTTTAGGATTAAACGCACGAAACGAAATGATTAACGCTTCATTCGAGATTTCTCGTAAAATGCAGGCAGCGCTCGTGATTTTTCCCATTTTAAGCTCTTGGAATATTCGATATGTATGAAGGATTTTTTTAAACATTTTGGAATTTTTTTCACATGCACCTAGATCGATAACATTCGCATTCATTTTTCCTTTTATGATAAAAACTAAGCAAGATTACGAAAAATTGATATTGATTATAGAAAGATTTAAACTGACTCCAAATTTTGCAAGATAAAAACTAAATTAATTTAATCAAATAATTTTTGTGTGCTTTTTCTCATTTGTTTCCATCAAATATATTTTTAATTATTATACTTATATATTATAAACTTCAGAAATATATATATATAAATTAAAAAAACTTCTTTATATGTATATCTTTATTTAATATTAATTAAATTTTTTTACCCAATCAGAATTTTAAAATGACAGTCATAAAACTGTTAACACATTAAAACTTTTAATACATTAAAAAAGCAGAACAATTATGAAAAATAGTGTTCATCAAATTCTTACTAAGAAAAGTTTGTATCAAAGTTGATTGCCGACTTTGTAAAAATAAAAGAAGGACTAATAGTTTCAAAACACTTATGTAAATGGATATTTAAAAATATCTCGTATTATCATTTACATGCTGAAAATTTATGTTACTATCTTGACCGGTAACGCGTGAAAAAAGGTACACGTAAATAGCGAACGAGAGGCAGGAAGTTTCGACGAGCAAGGAAGCTACATAGCGGGGGTTGAAAGGTGTTGCGATGTCCTTATTACTCGACACGATGGTCTAAAAGCCTTCCGTAAAGCTACTTTGCCAGAACGTACCACCTGTCGAGATGCACCACCGCACCGTTCAAAAAAGCGGCAGCACGGCGGCGGTTGTCTTTGTCAGCCCGTTTCTTACGACGCTCATTAACGCTCATGATTCATTAAGATTCTCGTGTCGTTGACCTGCTCTCCTTAAAGCGCTATCAAGTAGATCGAACCACCATATTCTCACTCATTTGCAAATGTAATTTCAAAACAAAAAAAAAACTCTTCTAAGATATCCCATTGTAGATTATAGTCAACGTTACTTATACTTTTTTTCATCGAATTAGTAGATATAATTTTTAACATTACAATGAAAGTTTTCTGAAGCATTTTCATATAGCTTTCTAAACCACCAAATCGTAATTTTGTTGAATCTGAAGCATTAACAAAGCCTTGAAATAAGTTTTCGCTTCGCCCGAGCTGCGAACAAAGAAACGCGTCTGCAGGCATCAATTGCAATCGTAAAAGTGGCCGTAAAGACACGGAGTAGATGAAAAAGCGCGACACTATGCTCATAAACAAAACCATGACCAGGCAAGCTGTAACAAGAAGAAAAAATGTCATCGCATGACGTTCCATTTCATTACGGCAAGCGTAACATCACGCGATACGTGGATGAGAGATCTGACAAGACCGATTTACGACGGTGGAATGAAAAATTTATTGTCAATACAAAGTAAATAGGTGCATCGGTGTAAAGGCGACCTTGATGTCGCCGATTTTTTATATTACTCACGTGAGATACGTGATACAATCATAAAGCGAAACTTTATATGTGACAGAAGGGACAGATCCATCTAGCTACAAATGATGCGATAATTTGCGAGAAATTCTAAATTTTTACGCGAATCGCAGAAAATCATATAACTGGAAGTTTTAATTTTAATATTATAAATAAAATATATTTTTCTACATAATAAATACTTTGCGCGTATAATTGCATCAAAACATAAATATGAAAGAATTTTTCCACTACGTTGTGAATTAAACTAATATTTTGAGTTTTTATTATTTATATCGGCTAGTCCAACTGATTAAGTCCGGTTCCGCTTAAAAAATGTGCTTGTGAATCGTAATCGCTAAGCCACAAATTACATATTACATAAAGCAAAGTCGAGCATTTGATGGATACAGCATACATGCGGATATATTTATATCCAAAGAATTGTGTCGTTAGACGAATTTGTCGGGACATAGCTATCGGGAATCGTAATAACGTATTTTACGGTGCTATCCTGGTACTCCAGAAGCGTATAGTAAGCTTATTCATAGATTCGTAGTCCGAACGGCGTCACGAGATTTATGGTGCAGTTCTATTTGTTAAATATTAGAGTTTAAAACTTCGTTTATCCGCCAGATTACGAGGTTTCGCTTTTCTTTTTTCCCGATTTTTTCCTCTTGTGTTTTATGTTGCGCCTAAGCTGTGAAAAGCATCGTTCAAAAGGATTGGAGAACGCGTTTATTGAGCAAAGAACGCGCTAATTAAAGTTTATGTTAAGCCGGTTATAAGATATATTTATGTAACGATACTAAAATATAGTAGAATTTTATACGTGATAAAGTTAAGAAGAGAGAGAACGTACATATAATAGGAAAGTATGCTATACATTCTTTTTATTACATCAATTTAAAAAATTGAATTACATTTTTACTTTTTATATTAATAAAATTATTTATATTAATAAAATTATATAGGAATATTAATTTTTGCTCTTGCTAATCCCCATAAATCTTCGATAGAAAAACTCAATGTTTCTCTCTTCGAAAAAGAAATAACTTTGTTCGTAAATTGTTAAATTATAAATCAATAATTGCTTATATATAAATCCTATTCATATAAATAATGACATTCTGTGAAAGCCAAGAATAAAATCTTTACAATTGACTAACGTATAGCTAACATATAGGAAGAGTTCAAACACTAACACGAGAGAAGATATTTGGATCTCTGGGACACTGAATTTATGAATCCTGCAGAATGTAACCTGGAAGTCCTCGTGTCACTTCTTTTTAACTTCCATCTGATGAGTTTTAAACTTCATCCTTTGCTCTGTTTCCGCGACACCTGCCTTACGCACGACTTCTCTTTTTTACCATTTCTTTTTTTCCATCAGTGACTGCATCTATTTTTAGAAACTCGCATTGCGAAGAATTAAGGCGTTTATCTTCACAAAGATTTATACTTTCTGAAGAATCATGGTCCTTTGTTCAGGCAGACTTTGAAAAATGAAACCTTCCTAAAGATTTCACCGCGTATCTTTTTCGAGTAAATAAGCAAAGCTCATCTAAATATATATCGATCTTGAGATTGCTATTGTATAAAAGCGATTTTTGACTCCATGTTCTCTCATAAATAATTGACGCCGAGCAGAAACTTTCCAAAGAAAGATAGATAGGAGGAAGGGATAGAAATCGAAACTTGAACTACGGAATAAAGCATTCGTAAATATTCATGGGACTTTTCCCACGGAAATTCGTGGCGGTTTTCCGCTAGCTGACGCAGTCTCGTCGTGATAATTAAGGCAATTAACATGCGAGTTGCCAAGAAAGTCGAAGAGATCGCCGGCAATTACAATTACGGGACAAAGTACCATCGTTTTTCCGAGATCCACTGGCGATATTAGCGATATTGATTCATTATTTCTATCAATAGAGCGTGCTACTTTATAAAAGAAAATTTTTTAAATTAAAATTAGACGATTTAATTATAGTGGTAAAATGTGTGAATGGTATATTATTCAAAAAACTTAATAGTTGTCATAAAATAATAACTCATAATAATTCATTAATAATCAGAAATCCGTTATAATAATTATACAGTCGATTTCATTTATTAAAATTTATAGCTTACGAATTAAATTGTAAGCCTTCTGATTCTTTGTTATAACAATACGCAAAAATTATGATAAATGTTTCAATTTTAAATAAGCGATGTTATACAAAATTCTACAGTATATAAAATAAAAAATAGAAGATTTTTCCCTTATGAAAAGATATTGCAGCAAATAATGTTAAAGATGTTACCAAGTTTTTTTTAGTTAAAAAATACCATCACGCTCGCATGATTCTGAGTCACGTGTGCACCTATTAAAATGTTTAGAACATAAAGATATAGTGGTTGCGAGCGAACATACAAGGCATACAAAAACGCGACAGGAAGTGATCATATAAAATCTAAATAGCTGATCGTAAAACGCGAAACGTTCTTATTTCCATCCGCGGGATGAAGGCAATTTTTCTCTCTCCTTTTTGCTGTCTCGATTCGTCACTCTCAAAGGATCACTAAAATTCACCGAGACTATTGTCTCGCTCCTTCATCCTTTCACCCGTGTTGTAATATCTTTTTAATGATTGCCGATATTCCAGATGGTCACCTGATAAATGATCTTGACTCGAGAAAACCAAAAGACTCTTGCAATGAATTTGTAAAGGAAAAATAAAGAAAAGGATTTTTTCCTCTTTAGCCTCTTTTGATATCAATCGATTTATTTTATTGAGATGATAGCACGAATTAGAGAACTTAGATGTATTTGATTTAAAAGAGAGGTATTATATAACATTTAATTATTAATTATTATTTATATCATATATGTGTTTATTTTAGTATAATTTTAAAAATTATATTTGACAAAAAATTTAAAAGATAGAATAGTAGGATAGAATTTTGAATCACAATTTTTTGCGATAGTATATTAAAGAAAAATCGACAGTACAAAATCGCTAAAAAATTTGCGGAGAAAAGGAACGTGATTTTTTTGTATCCATTAATACAGTTCTTCTAATATTTCTAATATTTATCTAATATTTCTATTAATACTGCTTCGTGTAAGAAAATACTAAAATAGAATAATAATAAAAATAATGGCAAAAATAAATGAGAAGTAAGCTAAATTGGCTCTCTCTTTAAAAATATTATTATCTTTGTCACTCGGTTTGCAAAACGGTATAAAAACGGTAGAAACAATTGTCGCCGCGCACCTTTGTGTGTAGAAAAGCGCGTAATACTGTCATAAACGTACACAATGCGAGCATATGAAAATGCAAAATTGGAAAACTCCCGATGTGAGCGGGAACAAAAACAGATATGGCAACCGCCGGCGTGCCCAGCAGCCGCAACAAAATCCTGGCAATTTCGACACAAATGAAATATGTAAAGTGTACAAATGTAGTGCTTCATTTATCCCGCCGTTATCGACATTCCGCGGATTTTATCGCAAACCGTCTGTGCGTAATCACTCGCGAAATCGTCTGGCAAAATGTTTTGCGGGATGCTTATTTTTTCGTCTATATAATAAAAAATTATATCATAGAAAAAAAAACGCAAACGGCCCACATTCTATATTAGGCTGCGATATTAATCAATGATTGGTTACGCCTGTAAAATATGTCTCAGAATATGTCACGAACATAAAAGTAGAAGCGAACTGCGCATGGTCAGACATTTCATCGATTTAAAGTGCAAGAACTTAAAGAATAAAGCAAAATTTCAAAGATGCTAGAGTACCTATATTGTACGATTCGATCTCTTCAAAGAATCTAAAAAATAAATATACAGATATCCTGGAACATAATAATCTCAGAGTAAAAAGATTATAAAAGCTTAAAATTTAAGCAACATGAGCAAATTCGGAGATGCAAAAAGATTTAAAATTTTGAAAGATCGATTTTGAAGTTTATATTTTTATTCTAATATGTATCACAAGAGAATCCTCGAGTTTTTATATCGTTCAAAAAAAAGCCTGTCTTTGTAGGCATAGCATATGTTTCCCATATTTCATATATCCATCTACCATTTGCACATCGCCCAGCATTCAGCATGACACTCTGCAACGTGCGTCGGACAAGTCCTGAACCGCCGAACAAGTTTTTTTTTTCCATTTCTTTTTTCATTGGAACGCGAGCACTGCCAGAAGCGTTTTAAAATCCTGTTCGTCGGATGGGATCCCCGAGGTGTCGGATCGGGGATACCGCGTTTTCGATGACAACGCTTTTGGCCGCCGAATGGAGTTTTCGTCTGTACGATTCGGTTGCGTTCGCGAAGCGAGCCATCAATTAAATCGCGTTTTGTAGAACGCGCCGTGCATATCGATCATCGGCTTTCGTTCATCCAAAGAAAGAAGGATTTGATGAGAAAGGACCTGCGGCTTTTGTGTGTGTCCCCCTCCCTCCTTTCACGTAGTTAGCGTCGCTAAATCCTATTTTAAACCCTATCCTGTCACACGTAAAATGTCAAAATTTGATTTAAAATTCTTATAACGAATGCAGCACAGAATATATAACGACTTTCTAAAATATATGGATCTTTAAATTCCTATATTTAAGCTTTTAGGACAAATTAGATATTTAAATCCTTAAATTCTCTAACATTTTGTCTCTTAGATCTCTGTCTCCTTAAGCGAAATTTTTTTGAATTCTCAATGTTGGAATTACATCTATGCATCTATGCATTTTTGCATCTCGTAAATATCTCTTATCAGGTTTTAGCGCGAGACGAACACATTGTTTATGGTACCAACTGAGAGAATTTCGCGCACGTTTTTCAACGCGCGCGATGCAATTTTTCACGACGCTCCGTGAATTGTGCACGCTCGGACGATTGATGTCGCGGATCGGTTACAGCGGAATCGAAGGGTCGCCGTTAAGGGCGCGGCCGGGGCTGCATTCACTTCCGGGGGCGGTCGTGCAACGTCGAAGGAATTTGTCGTCGCTGACGGTCACCACACAACACAGATCGTCGCAATATATCTCGCACGACGTGCGTCGACCCGACTCCCTTATCTTCCGGTCTCCACCTCTGCCCCCCGACCCTGTTCCCTGCTGCTCCTTGCCCATCCGTTTCCCCGCTCATCACCGGCGATTACACACACGGTTGTTGTGTGTCCACTCGCGATGCGACAACGTGTCATTACAGATTGACCGCTGTGTATAAACGAAAACTCGATGTCTAAAAGAGACCGGTTCGTGTATAATAAGAATGTAATTCGTTGCTTACGTCTTATCTGTAATTAGCATTGGACAAAAATAATTGTCAAGAATGACTAAATATTTAATTAAATATTTTAAGTTAAACATTATAAATATCATTAATATATTGAAATGTTATATTATGAATAAAAAATAAATGTATGTTACTTTAAGTAACATATATTTGTTAAGATACGCTGTTTAGTATACACATATGATTAATGCTAATTTAAAGATAAACGTTTACTCGGGTATTTATCCAATGTTTCTTACTTATTATGTTATTTTTGGAACAATTGAGTGCTAGCGAACAATAGGAAGTACATCTACGAAGAATCAACTATTAAGCAAAATGTTGCGTGTTTATCAAAGGAAAATATCACATTTCCTCTTTTCCTGCATCCTGAATCCTGCTAACTCTCGTTTACGTTCTTCGTAAACGCGCAACTCGATACATGCCTTCACAGGATTAGACGCTCAGGATTAAAAGTGCGGCCATATCTCTCGAAGAACGAGCTTCCTCTTTTATCCTCGCGGATCTCTCGAACCGCTGTCAATACATCTCGGATCGCACCTTCGGATCCGCACGGACTGATAAAAAGCCCTGATTGCAAAGTTCGTTAAATATTGAATGAGTGTCCATCATTACTTCCTTTTCCAACACTGTGACTTCTTTTCGCATTTCAAATTTTTAAGTTTCGTCTCTTTTTCGAAAATGCACAGGTTCTAAAATTCGAAATTACGAAGTTTTAACGATTGTGAGAAATTTTAAAGTAATTCAGAAAACAAGAGAATATTTGAAAATGCAAAGAATGTGATATCCGGAAAGGGCTCGTAAAGAGGAGCCAAATTTGCGAAATCTAAAAATTCTACAAAGTAAGGGTACGCGGAATAAAGTGAAGGAAAAGATAAGGTATCAAAGGATGGATCTCTTATAAAAGAAGGTATCTTATGAAAGCGCAGGACGGCTCCACATAAAGAGCGGTATCATCTTCCTTTACTTTCTCGTTCACGAGCACATGAACGAGTTTGTAAGATAGTATATATCGAGACAAAATATTAATAGTTTGTATCAAATTCAACATTTAAAGATATATACAATTCCGATATATATATTTTTTAAAAATATTAATTGAAATATATATTTAGCGCCTTCAACAAGCAACTTGAAAACGTTGTAATTTTTCTTTTCAATTGACTTTGTGGTGTTTAATTTACTACTAAAGGTTTATATCCGGAACATGTTTCTTTATCTCATTGTGAGTGAGATTCTCGAGCGAGTTTCAGGAAGTAGCGCGATTCTGCCGAGTGTTTCTTTGCATTTCGATAGATAGCCGGACGAATGGACGGATGGACCGATCGGTCAGCCGTCGAGATGGCTTTTTATCAGTCCGTGCGAATCCGAAGGTGCGATTCGAGATGTATTGACAGCGGTTCGAGAGATCCGCGAGGATAAAAGAGGAAGCTCATTCTCCGAGAGATACGACCGCACTTTTAATCCTGAGCGTCTAATCCTGTGAAGGCATGTATCGAGTTGCGCGTTTTCGTAATTTATTGGCAACTAAGCGAGAGCTAGTCCGTGCTTTCATATAAATAACTGTATCGCACGGTATTGGTTGAGAGAGAAAATTGTTGAAAATCTGTATAAGAAGAAAAGATTCGATTTCTGTCTGTACCGAAAAAGAGAGAACTGTAATCAGAATTAATCGTTTTGAGATATAAGTGCGCCTTTAATGTCATACTTATAAAATAAAAATAGAATAATATAATAAGTGGGATGTACTTCAGATTTTTTGTTACGAATGCACATTCATATTATTCATCATGGTTTCATAACGAAAATTTTATTATAGTTTGCGTCGAGTATCGACGGATTAATTCTCCATCGATTTCGCAAATATCGAAAATTGATGTACAACGCAACGAACACGGCGCGTAATTAAAACCGTAATTTAATATAGAAGAGTCTCTTTGTCGAGGGATACAAAGCGCTGAATAATATATATATATGTGATACTATTACGTAATCGAACGAATATATTTCAAACGTAACACCGATTTAATGCAAACGACCCGCGATGGAAATGCGATGATGTATGAAACTATAACTGACTGTTCGAGCATTATCAAATGGTTATTACAAAAATACTTGCTGAAAAATTATCGTCCGTTTCACGCTCTTCGAGCTCCTTTTTGTATCCGATGAGTAAAGTATGTGCGTGTATATGTGTTTGAACAAAAGACATGTATTGGAACATTTGTGATATCAGTGAAGTCGCCGGCAATTTAATCGCATCGCGTTTAAACAAATTAAATTCAATTCATTCGTGTCAATATAAATCAGATAATGGATATGGATAACCTTTCATTCGCCGACAGATTAAATATCGATAGCCCGATGATCACTCGTGCATCGCGCTGCCTGTGCACGAAACGCTCGCATTGAAAGTAAATCAAGAAGATGATTTACCGTATTAATATGACGTGTCTCATATTATAATTAATTTCGGTCGTATATTCATAGCATAATAAATCTATAAATACGATAATCCTGAAAACGAAAAGAAACCGAGAAGTTGGAAGGTTAAAACTCCCAAGATAAGAACTCCATACATCTTCTAGGATTTTTATCCAGTGGTGCAAGGATTCAAGGAACAAAGTATCTAAGATCTCAAATATCAAGAATCGCAGCCCACACATTCATAAATTCAACGATTTTAATGTTTAAAGTGTAAAGTTCTTGATTCTAACAATAAGTAATATAAAAGGACTCGGAGATTAGGTCGTTCAAATTTGCCTAATGTATGAAACTTCAAGAATTAAAGGATTCATGCATATATGAAGATTTAACTTTCGAGGTACGTAAGGACGAGAATCGAACATCTTAGCTGCGCAAGAATCTAAAAATCCAAATACTTGAAAGGTTCCTCAAGAGTTGCGCGATTTTAAGAATCAAATATTCAAGTCACAAAGACGCCGAGATCCTAAGAATCTAAGCTCTCTCGTATGCAAAGA
Organism: Lasius fuliginosus; assembly: GCA_949152495.1. Lineage (NCBI taxonomy): Eukaryota > Metazoa > Arthropoda > Insecta > Hymenoptera > Formicidae > Lasius > Lasius fuliginosus. The sequence continues at coordinate 10,717,735 of OX424448.1, forward strand.
ATATCTAGAATATCCGAAAAAGCCAGATTTCCGGTGTTCTCGACAGTCCAACGTATTTTTTTCCGCACGGTGGTCATTCCTACCATGCGCATATCGATTTCTCGTTCGCCTCGCGCTGCGTCCGGTGCGCTGTTGCCGAACGAAGAGCGGTAGGAGGAGAAATAAAAATTAAAACAAAAATCGAGTGTAAAAAAAAAGCAACACGCGCGTAGAGAAGTGTGCGACGTGATAGAAGTGATTGATGAGTGGCGTCCAGCGATCGGCTCGAATTCCGTGGCCAATATTTTCGAGGGAAACATTGGCAGCGTTATTCCGCGACGCCGATATCGCTCCGACGCGCGCCGGATTTCCCGAGTTTGCATTTATGATCTCCTTCCAATTAGCGATCTTTTCGGTAGGGAACGAAAGGGACAATCGCGGCAGGGGAGGGCAAGCGAAGGGGGACGATTTTGCCGGTTCGTTACGCTTCAATGCATAAATGAGCGAACGTTCATTAAAGCGGAAACCGTTTTTTCGGCCGTCGCTAATTGTCGACTAGCGCGCGCGTGTCCCAACCGATCGACATCGTCCATTTTCCACCCACTTTTCCCAGGGACGAGCGGCGGTGGGATGTTTTTCCGAGGAATGCAGCACTCTTGAGCCACCCTTTACTATAGATATACTGAATTCTACATCAACAGTCGACTTTTTTTAGCATTTTATAGAAAGCTCTTTGATATATAGATTGTTGACATCAATAATGTGTGGAATATGTTGCATTTTCGCTTTTTCCGCTTTATTACAAAAATATCACACATTTTATATCTTATCTATATAATGTAGTTTTCTTATAGTTACGAATTTTGAAAACGTAATTTTCTCAGCATTCCTTATAAAATATATAATTCACTTCATAAATGTGTATACAATGTTACATTTATGCATCTATCTAATTTATTATTTTTCTTCTACTTTTCTTACTTATTTTTCGTCTCTTGGTGTCCCTTATGTTTTTTCGTGCATCGTTCTATTAAGAATTATAATAAAGGTAAATTTTTTTTTTAAATTGTCGAATCCATCATTTGCTTATCGGACGTCTTATGTACATATGCATCAATGTAATTGCATCATAATGAGCCGAGTATGACGAATGACGCTAGGACGATATAAACCGAAATTTACTACACCACTCACAGCCGCCTTGAATTTATGATGTGGATTCGTTAGGGCTACGGAATGGCATATAAAAGGACGAAACGGTGAACGGTACCGAGATTGCGAATTGGAACGGGGTTGGTGTACAATTTACCTCCGAAGCCACGCGTTATTCCCACAACATGACCGTTTCGAATAATGTCAGGCACGGCCGAAAAGCCCTTTCGTTCTTTTAGCTAAAATACGCGATATATTCCCAGTGATTGACGCACGCAATGCGATTGATTTTTCTCTTTTTTTGCGTACAATTATAAAAAAAATGTATCGCGAGTTAACAAAAAGTATGACGTTTTACATACTTTGCGTACCAATTCCCTCTAAGCTCCGTTAAGCGTTTTTAACGTGCGGATATATATTACATTACATTAACAATATTTGGTTAATGATATCCTAAATTGGCTTGCTAATGTTTCTAGCTTTGTTTTTAAAAGATATATGCTATCGAAATATCTTACGATTCGAAACTTTATCCTGTTGAAAAGTTGATAAAAAATTGATAAAAAAATTAATAAAGTCTAAGGTTATGCTATTAAATATCTAAACGAGAAATGGCCTATTAAGAGCCAGACGCATTTCTATTGATTAATTCTATAAATATATGTTTCAATATTCATTAGAAGATTCTGTGCTTCACTAACCACGCCTGGCTCTTAATAGCCCATTTTCCGTTAGTTAAAAAAAAATAAATTATATAATTTTGATTTTATAATTTTATATAGAATAAAATTAGGTAAGAAATAAGCAAAAATAATCACGAACAGATGAGTAACGCGAGATGAGAAAGATAATAAATGATAATGAATAATCTCTACACCATACATTTCGCTAATCAGTTTATAAAAGGAATTAACGCAATCTCGACGATGCGTTTTACATGCATCGGCAAGTTTCACGATTTATAATAGAAATAATTATTCGCTTCTGCGCGTAAAATATCGTCGAGAAACGCAACGTGCCGACCGGAAGTCGTGATGCCTTTACGGATGCCCAGGTTCGTCGTAATAAGTTTCATCGTTATGCTAATGGCCCGCCTCGTGTCTTGCAAAAACCCATTTCCGCGCACCTAGAATTTGGCCGGAGTTAATTCTATTTAATTTAATTCTATTTTTTTATTTTTCTGCGAGAATAGAGCCGTGCGCGATGCCAAATAACGGCCCTCGACAAAAATGAACTCTCGCGGTGAGAATGTCGCGTCACGAACGTCAGAGATACGTCTCTCAACTCTAACTGTGTTTTTACAACGAACTGGATTACACCGCCGTCTGTAACGGCGTCATTTCTTTCGTAAAAAGCCGAGTATTTATGCGTGCGCGACATGCGCTTTAAATTCAATCTTCCTTAAATGAGCTGTGTATGATGCGGACATACGCGGCTACATCTTCCGCGACTAAGGGAGGAAACTATTTTTCGTACTGACAAAAATTACCAGTTTGCTTTGACGTAGCATCTTGCTTGATTGCGCACATTTTTATCAGTTTTAGTATTCCGACATGAGCAGTAAACGACGAGGTAACTCGAAAAACCGGGAATTTTCCAAAACGCGCTACTTTCGAAGCAGCGGCGCGAAAATTATATCGAAAATTGAATTAACCGACTGTATCGCGAAATGAAAAATTTCCATCTCGGCGCCTAGTTTTCCATCTAAGTAATTCGGGGAATAGCAAATCCAATTAAATCAAATAAAAGCTATATGTATATTTGCTATTAATGTTTACTCCGCAACTCATCTTGCATTGTTTCATCGCGATGGGGGTGGCGGGGCACACTTACGCCCCGGCAAACGTTTATGTTAATTTTCTTCCGTCAAAGTGTGATATTCCGGCCGTTCCCGCCACACCGCACGCGTTACACGTCCGGCACGAAATTAATTACGGCGAAACGCGAATTTCATTCTCGCGCGTCGACCGACACCGCGGCTGCTAAACGATAACGCATGCATGTGCACGCGCACGCAATGTGACATAATTAATTACGGATTTACGACGATCCGCTACGAGTCATTTGTCCGGCAAGCTGGATTTACATGCATCCGCACATCGCCGGCGTTTTCGCGTCATCGGAACGGCGGGGCTCAATTTTGTTGCCGTAATTTCGCCTATCATAATTGTGACATCTAAATCAACGTGTAGACTGCATCAGACACGCATTTTCTCGCCTATAGAATTTCCGTCAAATTTGAACTCGCGATAACCGTATAGTGGAAATTTATTTGCGGAAATATCCTCTTACAATATTTTTAATTCGTTCGATATATTTTCAACATTATTTTACGATAGTCTTTAACTCAGATTTCGTATAAGTTCGTATAAAGATCGTATTCACGAGCCGTAGCTCTTTTATAAATTGACATTTGCGAGCTCTCGCGTTTCTTCCAGGCGAAACTCTCACCAAGACCCATATTTTTTCGGCACCGGAACTGAATTCGATTCTCGATATCGCGTTCGATTCCTCGCCAGATTTATCGCGAATAAATTGCGCCGAGAGCCGCAGTATGTACATGCATATATGCAGTGCACACACGCGCAAACACACGTCGGGGAAAAGTCTCACCGCGCTTCCCGAAAAAGTCCGAGATGCGTTTTCGTGCCGCGCGCGCGGAAATCGCGCGGCTGCTCGTAAAGTCGAGCAGGAAACTTGTCGCGAAAGTCGTTCGCGAGAGCTCGACTTCCGTGAAACTCGCTCGTTCGCTTCCATCTTCCTTGCCTCACTCTTTCCCTCGCACTTTCGGCAACAAGACTCGTATGCAACAGTCGAGAAGACGGTCCGCAATTTTCCGGACGAGCACATTCCGTCGTACATTTCTCGATTATAAGTGCGACGTCGCGTTGTATCGTATACGCGTGCGCATTTTGCTTTTGTGTGCCTCTTTGTGTGTGTGTGTGTATTTCCGTGTACGTATGGAACATGTATATGCCATTCTCCAGCATGATGTACGGCGAATGAAAGTTTCGAAAATGGATGTAGAACCGCGTGCCACGTCCGTCGCGTAATGATATTTCGCGCAGGAAATTCGAAGGATGACGAATGCTTCTTCACCGACGAGGTATTTTGGTATTTTCGAGGACGTTGTGCTATTTTCCGCAGTATATCTGTGCATATACGTACGTGCATAGTATACACAGAATATCGGAATAATTAGAATTTCGACCGATGAATACAGAGCCGCTTTCATTTCCTCGCCGCTTTTTATCACAATCATATCACATATTAACCTTAGATTTTTTAAATTAAAAAATTTCAAGTTTCTCCGATCATAAAATATTTCGATGATTGAATCACAGATACAATTTAGATTTTATTAGTAATTAAAAACAAGACAATTTTCTTATTGACTTTTAAATTCTTAAATTGCAAATAGCTGAACTCTCTATTATTTTTGTCATCAAATTGTCATTAAGAATATTTCAACTCCAGTTTCATTTGATTCCATTTATATTTCCATAAACTGAGACCTGTGTTTTTCATTTATACATATAATAGCCATTCAATATTGTGCGAGCTCTGTCTTAGCTCGCTCGACAGCTCAACTTCGTCTAAATATAATTATGCCAGCATTAATTAACGTATTGCCGATTTTACGATAATCCGATGCCGATCGCCACGCGCTCGTCTCGCGCAAATGCTATAATTAAAAGTATCAGTTTAGCCAACGGCTTCATTTAAACTCGCTGATTGGCGAGCGTGGATCTAATGAGAAACTCGTCGTCGACCGTCAATCAACGATCAATCGAACACCCAACGCTCGCGGCGAACAATTCGCTTCGCGACTCGAGCTGGGATCGACATTCGTGGCATCGTCGCGCGGCCACATCCGCTTTTGTCCGAATGTAACGCGCCGGATAGATAGGAAGCTGCGGTCGCGATCCGAAGTCGGATCCGGTCAATCAAAGTTCCATAGTAGTTAAACGTAGTAGTTGAACACGCAGCCGATGCGACGCGACGCCGCCGTTCGTCATCGCGTTAGTTATGCAATCGCATAACTAACCACGAGCTTCCGCAAGACCGGCCAATTTCGAGCAATTTTCATCGTTCGTTCAGCACGATCTCGCTCAGGGCTAAATCAAACGTAGGGATTGCTGCCGCGCTCTAGTTTTTTTTTCTCAATTTTTTTAACAGTTTTCGAAATTTTACGGAATTGTTTTTTCTGTGAAAGCCATACGGTGCATTCTACATAGGTTCGGCCTGTTTTTATTCCCGAGGGGGGGGGAAAAAAAAAAATAACGGAAAAAGTTTCGCTTGATACAGAGTAAGATTGCAACTTGCGACGTTGAGCTTTACAGATTTTGTAGTTTTACAACAATTCAATCGTCGAAAAAGCGAGCCAAGGGCGGTTCTCTTGTTCGCGCGACGAGGTGCAGGAATCGACGGTGCGGCATCGCAGAGGTTTGATCGGCGAAGCAATTTCGGCGTACGTCGAATGTATGGAAGCGACCGTGTGTGTGCCAATCGCTGCGTGCGTGTACGCATTGTGCTCGCGACCGTGGATAAACGCGCGGCGCATTGCGTCGCGTCGAATTCGCGCCCACGTACATATACACGCGCGCGCACCGATTAATCGGCCTCGCCTCGAGTCGGCGAACTAATCTGTTTACAATGGTCGGATCTAATGGCCGGGTGGGACCGATCGGGCGACACACGCGATACATGATTATATTCCGGAAGTTACGCCGTGCCGCGTCCGCGCGCAGCCTCCGCGGAAAATCGAATCGCGTCAACCCCGGCCGCATCCACCTCGTTATTATCGCGCGAAGCTGAATCGGATTAATAGCCACCGGCCGGATGGCCTGGCCAGGACACCGAGTTGAATACAATTATGTGCGACGTGCATCGTGCGGTTGCGAGCGAATGTAAGAGAATCCAATATTCTAAATAAAATACATATTCCTTTATGCGCGTACAGAGGAATAAATTCAAAAATATATAATAAATAAGAACATTTCTGAATCAAATGACACTCGAAATTATATGAGCTCTGTAATGACGTCCGCCAGAAAGCTCCTAAGACTTAAAAAAATCAAGAAAAAAATAATAAACTTATGTCAAACTAGTTAAAAATTGGACATACACTAACGCATATTTTCTTACAACTTTCCATCAAATCATTCCGGCAAAGCCTCTTCTAAGCGAATATTCGTATCAAAAAGTTTGTAACCAATACTCCAAATAGAAGCTCAGCAATTTTATTTAAGTAGTATTAAAAATTACAAAAAAGTAGCAAATATCTCTACTAATAATTAATTAAATTATAAATCTCCAATTTAAAAAAAATATCAAATCATGTATAAAGTTTAATTGTAGAGTATAATACTATTGCATAAATATTACTGTAATCGCACTAATAATCTAAGATGTAGATGCGATCTTAAATAAATAAAAAAAAAGGTAGATTTTAAGGAAAAATAAAATTTGTTTATAAGTTCTATAAGATGATTTTTTAACACCATTGTCATTTTTCCATGTTTCGAAAATTTTCTTCGCATCTCGCTTGTGAAGTGCCAACGCAAGTTCAAGTGATTAAAGCGAAGCTGACAAAAGGAAGATAATTTTGGAGCCGTGCCACATTGAATTAACCGACAGCATTAATATTTACTAGAAAAGTGAACAAGGGGATGGAATATTATCGTAGCAATTATAACTCGCTCGCGCACGTGTTTTCACTTAAACTGCGCACAGCCTGCGTCGAAATTCGAAGGAAGGAGAGAGGGAAAATAGTAATTGTATCATGTAGACATTACTACTACACAATACAATAAACATTTCTCCCTCCTCTCCCCCTTAGCCATCCGTGTATTCAAACAATGCATTCGCGCGGAAGTGTTGTTTTCTCCCGTTTTCGCGACGAGTTCTCGCGGGTGACTTTTACGCGTGATTATTATACGCACCCGGTTAATTAATTAGACGGCGATCTCGTGTTCGCAAAGTTTGTGCTCTCCCCGGCGATTTCGCGAGACCGGGCGGCGCAAACAATCGCGCGGATAGTTATTTACGGTGTTTCTTGTTTAGCCGCGACAGTTGCGCGCGCGACGCTAGTTATTAATTAGATATCCGCCATCGTCGTTTCGCTCTCTTTCTCTCTCTCTCTCTCTCTCTCTCTCTCTTTGTCACGCGTTTTCACGACACTCCTCCACCGATACGGCCTTCTTCGGCGACCCGAATTTGCGATTTACGATGAGCAACTTTGGTAACTTCGTCTATTTTGCGCGCGTGAAATCGGTAGATTGCCATTTCGGGATCGGCAATTCTCCGCAAGATCGTAACGCCAAATTCTTGCGAGAATTATCCATTTATCTTCTTTCAGCTAATCTCCACTCAGTCTAAATGTTATAATTATAATAAATCCAATGTAAGCGTCTTCAGAAGCAAAAATATACATTGATGTCAGATGGACGTCAGATAGACGTGATATCATACAGCCAATATTACCATTTATTTTTAATATTTCGAGTCATCATCGATTAAAGTTATTTGCCGATAATTAAATAAGTTTTTAATTATACTCTAATTTAAATTTTTGCAGAATAAGAGTTATTTCGATAAAAATGTTATTTGGTAATATATTCTCATCCAATGCATGTTCTGTAAATTCCAATACGGAAAATTTTTCATTAATCTATATCAATGAATATATTATATATAATGGTTATCTTTTCATCACATATAAAAAAGTAATAAAGTTATTCTCAATTATCTAATATATTTCATTTAAATAGCTAATGATATAAAAGATTGATGGCCAATATCGAATAGGAAGTTAGAACTAATTATCTCTTAAAATAAATTCTTAGATGATAAACTACGAGTTTATTTAAAAAAATTTAAATACATCTACAATTTTAATATCTTCTGGATATAAAAACCGAAACACAAAAATAATTGCACTAAAATCTTGGCATTAAAACTAACACGTCGCTAACTAAATCGCACCATAAAATATTTTGCCTCGCGAAGCAGACATCATTTTTGCGTATACATATAAAGTCTTACACTAAAAATATACGTAAAAACTGTTTTCTTTTCGATATTATTATTTGTCCATTTTCCGCGGTGTAATCTGCATGGATTTCTGTTCACATTCCCAACAACGCATCGCAAATTTATTCTCATTAGCGTAGCACCAAAACGACGTGAACTATAATGTACTAAACGTGGCGGATTACACGTAACTACGTAGTAGCGAGATAAGTTAGGTTGCAAATTATACGCTTATCTTTTCTTTTGACAAGTTGTTTAAGTCCCGTCCAAACAGATTGATTGATTACTCGCGTACGCGCATAATTATTATTAGTAGTGTACACGTATTATTAACTTGAGAGTTCCGCAAGTTATTCCATTCGTAGTAATGTAAGAGCACATAAGAGCTCGTCGCAAAACACGCTCTGCGTTTCTACGGTGATAAATAATCGTACGAGTCCGGCCGCGAACATTTATCGCGAACTGTGATTTGTGGAGGGCCACCACTGGAAAGGATTGGTCGAGAAATCATTTTTGCCGGCCGGAAAAACTGTTTTTTATACTCTTTGCAAGATTCATTTCGCCTAATCGATTTTCCACTGACAGCTCCGCGACCGTGCGCATTTTTATCTTGCCGACGAGACTTGGCGGATATAAATATGCGGTGGGCATTTTATTTTGCTTTTCGATTAATTCACGTGGCGAACTTTATCTTCTCGGAAATTTTATCGCGGGTTTACCGCGATATTTCACGCCGAAGACTGGAAAGTCACGATATAGACGGAGTACATTCGAGCAGTTTGCTTTTGCTTTTCTTTCGTGAATCGGAGAAATTAGAGACGGCAAAAAATAATAGAAACTTGCAATATCGAATGATTGAACAAGGTAAAGAATAACTTTATATATATATATATATATATATATATATATATATATATTTGTTTTTACTTTTCGGCATAAGCAATTAATTTGTCAAAAACATTATTAAAATACAATTCATTTTTCTTTAATATTCTCAATAATTATGCAAAGCAAATAAATGTATATAAATAAGAAGTCGCTCTACATCTCTCATCATTCACGTGATAATCATTTTCGCAGGAATACACATTTCCTTCCCCGATTGACTTCCCTGTTACTTCGAATATAATTCATTTGGGATAATGACAATGGGTAAATCGTGCAGGTTCGCTTTAAGTAACGCGTTCACTTATGTTGAAAGCACGCGTGCGCGGTCGCGATTGCGGATATACGTCCGTGTGGTCGCATGGATGTACCGGGATGCACGGACCGTCCGGTAATGGGCGGGCGGGAAATAGCTTTCCGGTGAATGAACACGCGCTATGCCCTCTCCGCATTCCGTCCCGAACGACGACGACGAGAAGCGTCGTCGTGTGACCGAACAGATCGTTAACCACGTGACACGGACGATGCCGTCGACCTACTTCCTTCCGTTTTCTGCGTCGCACTTAGAGTACCCCGCATTACCGACCTATTTCCTTCCGCTTCGTCATAACTCGCCCCCTTCGCGCTTTCGACCAGCAGGCTCTGCCTGTTGGCGGCGAAATTTTAACTCTTTCGGTCATCAATTTGTATTATAAAAGAAATCTTTGATAAATATTTAAGAGTACAAAGATATATCCATATAAATAACGTGATTAAATAATTTCGAATAAAATTAATGCAATTTTTCAGCAGAATAACGAATAAAGAAAAATCAAGTCATAAAGGCCAATTTTAGAGAATTCTTCAATTAAAGTTTCTCTCTCGTCGTTAATATAAATTAATTAATCCTACTTAATGAATATATAAGAATAAGGAAATGATTAATATTATACGGTATACTTATTTTTACGTGTGATCTCCAGTCAAATAATATTCAAGGCAATCATTAATCGTGATTGCGCTCGTTCTTTCTGAAAGCAATGGATGCTCGTAAATTTGTGCCTAACAAGTTTTCACGATGAGCGACAATAGACGACATATCTCAGAATCGTGCGCTTGAATTTTTCGCGTGCGCGGCACGAATTATTAAATTCTTCGATTAGATAGAAACGGGGACACACAAACAATCCGACGTTGAACTCGTACAACGGACGATCCATGACCAGCCACAGGTGGGCAATGCTGTCTATCCCTTCCATCCCTTTCTTTTGTTTTACCCCGATGATCCCTCGCGAAGTCTTATCCGTGAGATATTTAACCGTTCAATCGGAGTTATTAGGATGCCAATAATCCCGATTTTTTTACTTTTTTCTTCCGCTAAAATCCCATAATTGAGATTTTTCACGTGTTCCCTCAACTTTCGAGAATCTCTAAATATAGTCCAAAATCCTGGTGTCTCATTAAAAAACGTATAGAATTAATTTTAAATATTTCGAATGATGACGCATGTTACTCTCGCTAGTTCTGGGACATCTTGCGGATATGTTCCAGATAAATCGAGGATGACAAAAGCCTATCTTTCGATCAATTTGGACTTCCGAAATACTCTATTATGCGCGTTACAATGCAAACTCGAATGAGCGAGCGCGGGACTGTGTCTGACAAAGTACACGCCGTTACCACTGCCACCGACTCGAGAGTCTGACGTTGATAGATTCGTCGTTGTACCATTAGGCAGGATAGACTGCGCAGTTATGGGATGCTTTATTACTATAATGGCCGCCCATTTTCCCGATGAACGATCCGAGTTCGCTTGCGGTTACGTGGGATACGACTGGCGATGTTCAAAAACGCCGGGTATCGATACTATTAGTCATGCTACGCTTGAAAAATGCGTATCGATACTATCAAAATTCTTTAACACATCGCATTTTTAAACCCAAACACTTACGTACATCAGATATCCATAGTGTGAGTCGCTGATTACTCAAAAAAATAAGAATCGATGCCACATGTACATACACAATTCCTGCCATTTCTAAATTTTTGAATATAAATCTAAAGTTAAACAAAAATACTATTCAAATGTTACGTTTATTATGTATTATGTGCTTTCTAAAAAATGAATTTTTGTGTACATTAATTTTAGAGATTTGTTAATTGGATTCTCGAAAATCTCAAAGAATTCATATTGAAATCAAGCTATTAATAGATTTTAATTATGATATTCTCTCTGAAAATGCTACATTTATTTATCTTTATTTACATGAATCTTTTTATATTGTAACAAAGACTATCGATATAAAACGATGTCAACATCTGTAAAGCATAATCAAACATGTGAAAAAACCCAACTGGATTGAAAATGTCGACAAATTGAAATAATCGGAGATACAATTGTCACTTCGATTACATGAATAATTCGACTTCGGAAGCCATTTTGGAGAATCGACTGGTTTATCGATCGTTCGTTAATCGAATATCGACGACTCTAAGTGAAATGCATTTGTAAAAATTTCGCCATGTCCTTTGTGACAAGATAATTGATTTTACCTTGCCGTAATTTTATATCGTTGATCAAGAATGATAGGCATTTGGTTGGTCACTGCTTTTTGCAAAAACATTTTAAATTATTGAGTTTCTGTGACGCAAACTGCACTTTTATTGTAATTGCGGCTTGTTACGTGTGCTTTTTGATCGTACAAATTAAACGTTGCGGTTTGCACTATAACGAATATTTTTTTTCGTTTTTTTCGGGAGCGACGACCGATATTGGTCGTCCATCAGTGAATTATACGCTTCACTCGGAAAATTATATTGTCTCTAATTTTTCGAACGTTCTCTCTACGTTTGATCCTTCATTTCGGCTCGATTTTATTTTATTTTTTTACGCAATCATGTCTCGCGTTTTGCGGTGAAGCGCTGAAAAATATTTGTTCCGTTGATTATGAGTTGTTCAATTAATCTACTGTGCTATAATTATCTCAATATATATAACACACACCTTCATCATACATCATCATTTTATTCGCGGCAGCCATTGACATCAATACTTGATGTAATGCACATAATATCGCGTTTTTCAGATACCTATTACATGTCAGATGATATGTTCGTTGCACATGAGCCCAATCATAATTGCTATTCGTTACTGCGCGTTGTTTGGCACGAGGAAATACGAGCACAATGTTGCCATTTGGAATCTATCCAAAGTTGTTATCAAGATCTCCGCCATTGCATTCGCTATTATAATATGCGTCCGAGATCATGCAAATCTCGCATCTTCCAAGTGATTGTATTTAAACACAATGCCATAAATAAAAATAAAAATGCTGTATTTAATTTTTTTCTCTATATCTAAAAAAGTAATATCTGATATTAAATTTTAACATCAGCGTTCAACATTTATTTAATATAAAAAAGCGCGCACACTGTGTATTTTAAAATAATTAAATTTTTATACAACATGTGGGGTGCTAAAATACCGGGACTCTCTAGAGGTATTATTTATACGTTATACGTATATATATATCTCTCGAAACCACTTGTCGGGTGAAAATTACGAAGGACAGCAAAATTTGATAAACGAGTGGGTCGAGAGGTCGAATCAAATTTCATTTAGCCGCGACATTTTATGCGTCGCCGACGCCAAGTCATAACGAAAGCGCGACGAGAAGCCGACTAATGAGAACAAATTTTTATTTCGCGTTCGTCTCCACCCGCCCCAAGATAAACTCATTTTACGGGCGGGAGAAACAGAAAAATCCGGACGGCGCCGCATTATTTCCTGACGAAAGTTGTATATCGTATGATGTATATAGGTGAACTGGCGGTTAAAAGTTTATCCCATTGTCGGAAATTTGTTGTCGGACTGCTGATTGCAGTTATCAAATTGTGTATGTCAGTTATTTTTTAAAACAGGAATAATATCACAATTATAGCCAGTATATGAATAAAAAAACTGCATAAGAAATATTATGGCATACAAATTTAAATTTCAACGGGCTAGAAAGAGAAATATTATGGCATTCTGTTTTTCCCTCAGAAATCAATTTAAATATTTACGAGAAAGATAACAAAAAAAAAAAACATATATATATATGTATGTGTGTATAAATATATATATATATATATGTTTAAAAAAAAATATTGCGCTTGTGATTTTTTATCAAATCATTTCATGTAGTAATCATTTCATGTAGTAATTCTAAAACTTTTTAAACTTTTTGCTTTCCAGTTTATCTATTTACGAGAAACCGCAAGAATTTTTTCTGTACTGTAGATATCATATGTTTGTACGCGCGTAGGAGAAATGTAAATGTTGCAAACCAACGTGGCGTGCAACGAGAGCTGATTTCTCCGATGGCAGCTGTCACGCGTAGTTCGCCGGCAAATGTCAGTCCCTGAGATAAACAAAAAGGGAATAACGCGGTTGCATCGGACAGTTGTATGCGTCACGTGCATCGATAATACTCCTTGCAGCTGCACAGAAACGTTGCCGTGAATAAGGCTATTCCGGATTCGTGTACGAAATATGCAATCTCGATAAACGCACGGCTACTTTGAAAACTAACGTATGAGAGACACGAAACATTTTTTTCTCGAAAAATATATTTTAATGAAATAAAATTAAAAAAAAAATGTATAATAAAAATTTTTAAAGTCATCCTTCCAGTGATCGTAAAACGAATTCACGAATTCTCACACTTTTTTCGGAATTGTCAAAGAGCGATTATAAGATTGCATCGACTGGCATCGACGAAATTTATGATTTGAGGGATATTCTTAACACGTAGATTAACAGTATAGGACTCACGCGGTTGGTTGGGCTATCGAGATCCCGTCGCGAATTCCTCGCGACTACGCCAGTGGCGATTAACCGTCGGGATAATACCAGATGCCCGCATATAACGCCGGACGCGAGGATAATACCGGATGCAGCCGAGCGGGCCTGATCGGACGGGTAGCCGTAAATAAACGGATAACGATAGCCCTCGTATCTCGGTAGCGAGGGCGAGCAGACGTTCCCCGGATCCGTGCGCGTTACGCATCCAAACAACAGATCGGACGGCCACAGTAATTTCGTGGTGGAAGAGAAGCGGCCAAAGTGGGAAGGATATTGAATCACGGGGAATAATGGCGATATCCGCGCCACCGCGGAAGACGGTTTCGTCATTCTCGTATATTATCGCGTGTTAAGAATTCGTATTTAAAGATCGAGATTGCGATATATCATGATTACGAAAAAAAAAAGAGATATTTTTTTTCTACCGAAAATACAAAGAAGCAAAAAAAAGTATAACTGTAATATAAATAAATAAAGATTTGCATTATATCAAAATTTACTTTTGAAAATCAATCTTAACTGGTTGGTTCTAATATTCAATTTCGTGTGACGCATCTATATTCGTGAAATAGAACGAAGTATCTTTTTTTTTATAATGCCAAAATATAATTGAGACAACGTGAGATGCAAAAGTCTCGCCGTGCGAGCGCTACACACTGCAAAGGGTTAATATGCGCGCAAGGCTTTTCCATTCAACCCTTTTACTTTCGAGCCCGCTCGCTTAAACAAGTACTAGCTGCTTTCTGCGTGTGCATGTTTGCGTGCGCAATCTCGTCGCTGGTGCATCCATGCATCGCGCCAGCTATCGAAATCGAATTAACATCCCTTTACCGTTCGCTCAAGGACACTTCAGGCCGGCAATCCAAATTGTTACGCCGCGATTCAAAGCGTCGCACGGGCCCTTGAGCAGGGCCCGCCGACAGCATTCTCTGTACGATTACTGAAGCGGAAACGACGTCCCGCGCTAATACACGCTAATTTTCGCAAAATGTAATTGCCGATATTGCTCATCGTATTCTCGGATGACTGCTTAACACGCTGACTTCAATTAAAATTGCACGATTAATATAAAGGAGAACCTACGAGCATGCTGCAACACATTGCGATATTCTTTGCGAGATCTCGTTATTCCTGTGAATAAAAAGCTATAACATATGACGATGAAAGGTACGAATAGTCGCATTAAAATTAAAATTGCAAAATGTCTTTCTCCGATGAGTTAATCTACTCGACGAATTTTTTCATATCGCGGTGGTCTTAAATCGATTCATTATTATTTTAAAATTTTTCGACGATTAAAAATAAAATATAGAAAGCGGAGTTTTATTTTCCCGTTTGATTTTACACATCTCACATCAGAAATAATTTTCAATCCTTACAAAGATACGATATTTATACGTACTTTTCTTTTTTTTTACAATTGATTCCGAGCCATTCATTGGTCCGACATTTGTTCATGAATCATTTCTCAAAGATTGATTGCTCTGCGAGATGAAATTTTTAGCAGGATGAAGTTTCCGCGAAAAATGGCGTTTGCCGTTGGTTCTCGATTCTCGGAACTCATTATTGGCTTTATTAGCGATACAGGCCGGCGTATCGGCGATCTTGAACGTTTTCATTTGGCGAAAGTATTAACCGCGTACGATTATTTCCGGCTGTTTACTTCCGCGCCGCGTGGTCAAGGCGAGCAATTAAAACTGTGCAAAACTCAGCCTTAATTTGTGTTACTCCTATTTATATCGCGGCAGTGAGTGTGCCTTGCCTGTACAAATAACTATCTTTTGCTTTTGCTATTCCTTTTGCCATCTATATAAATTAGAGTCTACTCAATCCAAAATATTACAAAGTATTTTATTTTAAGTGCTACCGAGCGATTTTCTTTTGGAGATAGATTAGAAGCTGGAAAGTTAATATCATTATAACTATAATTATTTTTTCAGATATTATCACACTATTTCCCAACATCCATTGTTTCAAATTTGTTAAGAAAAGATTAATTTTTCACAAACAAATAATTGGCCAAAAATATATCGAAAAAAATTTATTATTGAAAAATAATTTGTCAATCACTTCCAATTACTTCTCAATCACTTCATAATTATTTCGAATCTGCCTTTTATTTCCGAATCTGCCTTCGATTTCCCTAAGTTTCAAGCATATAAATAATTAAATAATTATTTATAGCTTATTATACTATATTTATTACATGATCGTACAACGTTCGTTATACCATGTTGTCTGTAGTATCGCTTTATCAAGGTTTAATAACGTTTACAGCCTAGCCCCCCGCCATTATCTGATAGTGCTGCGCTAAACTTTTTAATGGATAATGAACCTGTTATCGTATCTCAACCGCCAGCTTTATTGGCTAATTACATGGACTTTATTTTTCGTTCGATTATTAGCGTGATTTCGATATCCCAAATTGCGCTGTTTTCCCAAAGGGAGTTAATTTCGAAACGCGTATCTCTTTACAGCCATTTTATAATATAATACATGGTAAATAAATATGTGCAAAATGCATATTAAAGCTAAAACAGCAAAAATCAATTTGTTCGACTGCAATCGACGGCTAAATAATAAATAGTTTCCAAACTGACCATTTAAACCTGCTTAAAAATGCTTTAAATATTCTTAAACATATACATGCGTACAATACGCACATACACATAGAAGAAAAAATATCTTTTAAAATATACATATAATTATTAAAATATAAATATAAATATATATAAAAATATATAAATATTGTAGAATTTATTTGAAAAATGTATTATTTAAATACGGTATGCATTATAAATTATCTATCGCATCACCCGATTCTTTCGAGTTTGGAATATTAAACTTTATCGCTTTGAAAAAGGGAAAAGAAAAAGGAAGATACTACGTCGCTGCTCAGAGCCATTTTCCTTTAAGGACGACCGAGAGACTTACGAGGATCGTTCTTGTCTGAGGACGATCGCATGGGGCGCCCGTTATTCGAACGCGTTCGAATGAAATTCCGATCGCCTGCCTGCAGCCTTTGTCCCGGAGGTGATCTCGCCCCCGTGCGCCGGCTTTTCGGAATTTATCGGAATAATCGGATTCATTCCTCCTCCGCGTGGTGATCGGCAAAAGAGTCGTTACGGACGGTCGATATCTCGGAAAAAAAACCGCGTGCTTACGCCAAGTATTTGTGTCGCATCTCAAAAAGCGCTTACTCGCACAAAATTCTCGACCTTCAATCGAACAGTAGTTCACGAATATACAAAGTGTTTCAAACTCACCGGCTTTCCTGCTAATGACGAATACCAGAGATATTAAATCTTATTAAAATTTTAAATTTATCGGAGCATAGAAAAAGCAAAATTAAAACCGATACTAATAAAATACGAATAAAGGAATCTTTATCAATTTATGTGCTGCAAATAACGCACGGAGCCCAATTAATTTATTTACTGCTCTTGAAATAAACTCGATTTCCCAATAATTTTTTGATATAAACGGCTGTGTGTGATAGTAATGTTGCTTACTGACTGTTTCGTATCGTGACGCAGCTATGTTTCGAAAATACGCGAGTCATTGCTATTATCGATCATTATCTGACTGATACTTACAGTGCACTTGCAGCTTCCATCGGTCCTCGATACCGGCTTCCGGTAGCTTCGGATTCTCGGCACGACACACCAGGAACTTTCCCTCGTCCTCCACCGTCGGAGTGAATTGCAGCAGACTCATACCGTCCTGCAATTGGGAATAGCAATCATTCGTCTTGGTTGCTCAATCGGGATAGTGATTTGCAGAAATTTGTACGAAATTCGCTTCGCGCTTATTAGACGAATATAGATAGTCAAAATTTTTCATGATGTATTCTTTTCGTTAATAATATTAAATCATAAATTTTAGAGCATAATTTTTAGAATTTCTTTCTACGTTAAAATAACAGTATATGAGAAAACATTAAAACAGTATAATAAGCAAATATAATTATACTTGCTTATTTGTACTAATATTGAAGCGTAGAACAATAGGTTTGTAGAATATATATTTAGGCTTTAATAAATAAATAGTCACTATTTTGTACGCGGATTATCATATTTAATATTAATGCATCAATATATATATATATATATACACACACATATATGTATATACATATATGTATATATCGGAATAATCAAATATAATTCACACAAATACAATGTCTGAATTAAATATATAATTGCGATCTCATTTTATCATATTTTACGGTTTCATATTCTGAAAATTGTCGTCGTTTTCGCTTGTATTATCCCATTACGAAAATTATAATCAGGACAAATCGCAACGCGCAAGAAGTGGAAGATAAACGATTTCATAACATTTCTGTGTCATTTTTCAATTTTTTTTCCTCCCGCCCCCACGATGGAAAATTGCGGTCGCGCTGCATTTTTGTTTTATCGTCTCGCATAACTAGCAGCTCGCGCTGTTTACGAGACTTTAAACGCGACGCCGAACAGCCCGGCAAAGCGTACGTTTTATCGCAACAGCGAGACCGTACATTTTTCAAGCGCGAACAATGAACGCGTGAAATGGTAAAATAAATATGTGCGTTTTCGTTACCAGAAATGTGCGACCGTATTTCCTCTCGCGCGCGCGGTCGCGGCTGCGAAAACCCAGACCGTCGAAAAATTACGAGAGATAACGCCGCTTTATTATTATCATTTTTGGAGCTCTTTCACTTATAAAACTTATATTCGGGTTTCGCGGGTCGCCGCGTACGTTATATATCCGCAAAATTTTTTTTTTTTTTTACCGCTCTCGGATTCACTCTCGTATTTTATGACGATGATCCTTTTATCGTTTACATAGATACGCGGCATCTCCTTTAGGAATGCCTTTGAGAATTCGCGAAATTGATGTCGGACCTTCTCGGCAATTAGGTTTCCGTTGAAAAAACGCAGGAAATATTCGCGATTTGCGTCAGCGGAAACGATTTTTCGTTGCGACAAATTAATGTAATGCAAATTACGGAAATGTACCGAATTTCGGTGACTAAACGCAACCGTTTCAGAGATTCATCCCCGTCCCGTTTAATTTCCATGACAATCGACGTCGCCACGAGGGAGCTTCCGTAATTCTTTCTTATTTCGCACGAATTTTGCTCTCGTTCTTTCAACCGAGAAAGATCGCGAATACCTGATTTTTCTCGAAGAGAAATATCGATTGCGTCATCGCATTAATGACGCTCCATCGGCTCCGCTCCTCCGATGAAATTTTTACTCTCATCATAGGAGAAAAGGAAACGCACCCTCTTTCAACCAATTTTATTTCTCAATTTACACGTCGCGATGTTAAATCGGGTTTTTTACACAACAAACTGTGCGAATTATTTATCAATGGTATTATTAAATCTCGATATTACTGACTCTTTTTCTGCTATAGAGAGATATTAAAACTCTCGTTATATAACTTCTATTATTGATATTATATTGTTATGCGCACGCACACACACATACAAAAGGGATTTCATAATTAATCTTATACAACAATTAATCTTATGTAATTATACATTAGGATGCATTTAAATTGGTTCATAATCACATATACTGTGCGTTAATTTAAATACATTTTTAATGTAATACGCAGAGAGTCAATGCAAAATTAACAAGAACAAATACAAATTGCAAAGTGACGTGTTAGTGGGAATTATTTTTATTACAAACTTTTATACGTTGTGGCCCTTTCTGTGAATAGTAATTATAATAAAAAATCTCGTATCATTTTTGGATCGTCATTAAATCTGCAGTATTAATTAAGCTTTTATATAGTTATATACGGTCGTTGCGAGCTTCTATTTACAAAATCCAATATATTGAGCGAAATGACTAATTTTATTATTATCGCGGCAAAAGAATGACAAAAACGCAGCTAGAAATCGCGAAGAATCTCGTTTCTTCTTTAAAACAACGTGTCTCAATTTCGAATACCGTATCGACGTACGTGTTACGAAAACGCGACGGTTAGGTCGAATGAAAAACGAGATACACGTCGTTGTATCCCAAAGAAGCGTCCTCGAAAACGAGCTTCCCCACGGAATTTATGGCGATGGCGCTGAAATTTCGATGCCGTTAGTCATGTAAATTCGCGGACGGTAAATATGTGTCGATGCGCCATGTGCATCATTTTGTGTGGGTGCGTGTAACGAACTTCCCTTTCCCTTCCTTTTCGGTCAAATCGCATCAAAGAATTTCACGCAACCTTTTCGTTATTTTCCATGTGTTTTTTTTCTCTTTCTCCTTCATTTTTCTATTTGTTCTCTCTACGTTCTGTCTGTTTCGCGCGCGAACTGATCAAAAACAATAAAGATTGAACGAACGCAATGCGAGTTAATTAAAAAGTGAGACTCAACGACAGCTCTGGGCGAAATTAAAATCAAATTCCAGGCGGGCGGCTGCCAGTCTCGGGCTGTGTGCCGGCTACGTTTCTGGAATTTGAAAAACTTCGGGCCGAGTTTATCGGCGAAAATTCTGGCGATGTCTTAACTGGCAGTACAGAATTTTCGAAATTCCACTTCGTATGGCTAAATTACTTTGTCGCGCATGTCACGCATCTCATATAAGATCGTATGTTTAATTATGCAAATTGTAAGTCATTCAATAAATAAATCAATAGTCACGAAAACGAAATATAACATGTAAATAACAATAGGCAAAAGTAATTTTCAAAATAAACTGATATTAAAAAAAAGTATTTTAGATAAAAGTAGTAAGTTTATAAGTATATTTTATAAGAATTTTGAATTATAAAAAGTAAATTAAATATAATTTATTTTTTTCATCGCAAAAAATAATGTAATTCTTCATTATTATTTTTCACGTGTTTTGCCATCTAATTGATAATTATTTTCTATTGTGTCGAAAATTGATCGTAAACGCAAAATCTGCGTAACAAATAAACATGAATTTATGGAGTGATCCATTTGTCATATTAAAATCGATATTTCCTTTGTGTTCTGGAGATAATAAATGGAATGTTGACAGGATCAAGTCCGTTTACGAAACGTAATTGTAGGAAGGTAAGACGCAATTTGCGTAGCGTGTTCCGTCCTTTTGTACTATGTCGCTGTTGCGTTCTCGTCGTGAAAGGGTCTGGGATTAACTTCTTCTTACCTTCCTGATGGAGATACGGACGAGAGGAAAAGCTGTGGACACACACATAGAGAGAGAGAGAAAGAGAGAAAGGGGGGGGGGGAGAGAAAGCTCTTCCATCTTTCCGCGTACATACACAACGCGAGTGTGTACACAAGAACGTTTGTGTGTATACACAACTCGGATCCGCCCGTCCGGAAACTCGCTTGTGTCTTCAGTTACCCGGTATATTCGCTCGTGAGCAAGAAAGGTTTCACAAGGCTCTACGTCGCACATGTTAAATACATTTGTGTGGTATCACGCGGTTAACAATGTTCCTCTGTCACAGGGTCATGCATTAGTTAGACGGCTTAAAAAAAGGATACAATTTTCTCCTCTTTCTATATATAGATAAAATCTTCTCTATATATAGTTGTAAAAACTTATTCCTACGTATCAAATGAAACAATACTTCGAACGTTTAAAAAATTCTATAAAAATTATAAGAATATTATAACTGTAATATTATATAATTCAAATAATATGACGAATATGATTTTATTGTATATTCCAAAACATCGGCAAAATCTTTAAAATAATGTCTCTCGCACGTATGTAATCGCACCTTTTTCGGAAACGCATGTGAAAACGTGATTATATGCTCGTACATATTTCCCATTTTAATATAAAGAGATGTGTGTTTTTTTTCATAAGATGAACGTTCGTCGTTTGTTTTATTCGCAAGAGAGATTTCAAGAAACGAAATAAATCCGCGTCGTTTCTTTCAAGAAACTTTGCGCTCTTTCTTCTTCATCTTCACCTGTCGCGTTAAAAGCGGACGAGCTCGATGTAAGAAAGCACGTGTGCATCAGCGAATCTCTCTCTCTCTCTCTTTCTAACCGACGAGGTAATAGTAATATCCTGCTTGGATCGGACTACGAGATAAATAGGTAGATACTGGTATCGAAAGCCTTTTACGTTATTGGCGTCATAAGCAACCGCATACGTGCCGATGAGGCACATATTGTAAATGCGGCGATTGCAGCTGAGTATCATCATAGTGGACTCGATAAAATTGTGTCGTCAATCGAAATCACTCTTCTCCTCGGGGCAGAATAGAATTTTTAGAGTGTTATGAGACACGAAAGCTTTTTATTCTGCTCTTAAACGCTTTGATTTTATTTATTTACTGTTTGTGGCAATCAAATTATAAATTGGTCAAACAAATCTTTTTCACACAAGTTTGAGAACAAATACATTCTCAGTATCCATATAAAAAAAAAACAAGTCTTTATCAATCGATAATTGTTTAAATTTTTTTGGTGATTTATTGTTATTAGTTTTTTTTGTTGGAAATATGCATGCTTTATATAATTTTCACAGCCGTATTCTTGAGATTTTAACATCTCGATATAATCTAAATGTGAATGGAGACGCGGGCTATCTTCTTTATATATCTGCTGTCTACTGCTTCGTTCTCTTTACATAAACATGATCTTCAAGGCTTGAGCATTCTCGAAACCTTTTGAATCTAAATTGTTAAAATTGGCTCCTTTCATATAAACGCTATTTAATTTGAAACTATTATCACTTAACATAACTCGTTCCCCGAATATCATTCAAGTATTCGCAATTACATCCGTCCGTCCGGATGAAACTTTTAACAGAATGGCCGCATAATTAATTCTACTATGCACAAATCGTAAACCGTTTTCATTTCATGCGCGTTCTCGTTAAATGAGCTTCGTGCGGAATAAGCTTTTAATTTGAAAAGTGCAGCGACGGATATTTCGTCTTTTGTTCGCAAATGATTTTTGATATATCCAAAAGCGCCGCGTTTCCACGGCCGGCAAGAGAAAGCTTTTCAGTTTCTCTGCGTGCAATTTCGTGTGTGTGTGTGTAAAACGCGTTTATTATTTCGTTCCTACAATATTTCGTGCGTCATTATATCACTTTTATTATATTTGTCTCGGCAATTTTTCAGATTTGCTCGCAAATCGCGCAACGAGATTGCACTATGCACTATTACGATAATTGTATTTCTGATAAATTTACCTCGCTCTTTGCGCGACGGCTCATGATCAAATTCCACGTAATAACGCAATATCGAAATTATTTATGCGGCCGATTAATTCCTCGTGATCGTCGGCGTCGTCGCATAAAATTGCGCGGCTAGAGACAAAGGTCGGCATAAATGAAGAGCATGCTATTGCAATTCATTGAATGTATCGAACTATGCAAAATGTATTAGAAATTAAATAAAAGCAGATTATAAATTAATAAAAAACGCGATTAAATAACATTTCATTCCTTAGTGAATTATTAAAACAATTAATCTGAAAAAAATGATAGTATAATATGATAATATAACATAACATTTGTATGTTATAAAATACTTCGATTGCTATTATTCGTGTATCTATAATATCGTTAATGGATCGACTAAAAAAAGCGGAAACAAAGTTATTGCAAATGTAAACGTAAAAGAAAGATGCAAAGAGAAATATATACATGAAAAAAACAAAAAGTGCAAAGAGTATCGGATTTTATCCGATAAATTTTTCACATAAATGAGACCATTTCAGAAAGCGGCCATACGCCTACAATGAGAAATTTCTGACTAGTCGAAAAATAATTCACAGTGCGCGTCGCATAAACGGAACTCTCGTTTCGTGACGCATATTTTTCGCGAGAGATAACGCGCGTATATTTCCACCGGCGTACGAGGTCGTTCGTGATAAAACTCCGGGGCTAATAACTCGCAGTGATAAAATCCGTCGACTAATAATGCGCGAAACTGCGACAAATTCGAGGCATGCCTCTGCCAGGAATTATTACGAAGAGATCGGCTCTCTTTAAAAATTAAATCGGATCGAATAGTTTATCGTCAATCGTCAACATTTTCACGTACTGAAGAAGGAAAAAAAGCTACTTATTGCAAAGATGTGTACGAAACAGTTGCTTTCTCCAAATCACTCGTTCAGTGTAACGATTATTGAAGCCAATTTCACGCGCCGATCAGGAATCAGTTGTTTCGATGTAATGATTATTAGAAACGATTTTACATATCGATTTCTGATCAAATACTGTTTCGCGCAACACTACTGCTTGACTTTTTTTTTTTAAGAAAGAATATCATGTTCAATAAACTGCGAGAAACATTGTTAAATGTTTCATTGAATACGATAAAAATAAAGCTGAGGCTTGGAAAGCAAACTAATTTCAGATCTTTTTGTTGGCGCTTTAAATATTTTATATATCTTTAGTACCAAATTAATTCGAAAATTTCTAATTTTTTCCAGTCCTTCGTATTACAAATATAATAGTATCTTGTTTATAATAAATATTTATAATAGTTTTTTTTAAACTCACAGATCTTTCTTTCTTTCTTTATACATCCTCGATAAGCGAGTTTCTAAATGGAGTATCGACGGATAAGCGTATCTCGTTAATAGGATTTTTAATTATGGCTAAATAAAAACAGTACGTCCGAAATATGCCAACCGGAATTAAAGGTGGACCCCGAGCTGGATTACATAGAGTGTCCCTTCACGACGGGCTCAGCATCCCGTAAAAATAATACGGCTGAGAGATCGTCGCGTTTTACGTGGCGCCCACCTTAATCCAGTAGTACAACTCGAGCGAGCGCGAAGTCGGCCTTATGGTCCAGCGACCGTGCTTCAAACCGTGCAGATGAAATAGATGAAAAGAGTACTGACGTTTATGCAAATGTATTTGCTCGGTGGAGACTGTCATATAACAAAATATATGTCGGGAGAGAGAGAGAGAGAGAATTTACTTTTGCGCACGTCTTTTACTTTACTCTGTAAGATGTAACCTACAAAAGTCGCGATTACATAAGTCGTTTGCAGCTGCTTTCGATGTTAGACCAAGTTCCTTTCTCGGCTTGCATTCGTTTAAAGTTAACGACTGGTAACGACTTCCATTAACTTTCAGCTCCTCTTTCTCTTTCCAAAGAATATTTTAAATGTTATTTGCAATTGAAAAATATTCTTTAGATCAATCTCAAATATAATTCAATGAAATTTTAAGTTATCAACTTTAAAAATATTTCAAAAATTAAAAGATTATGATATATTATATATAATATTTATATAATTATATTATATAATTTTTTTTAGAGAAGAGTTAACCAACAAAAAATATTTAAAATTAAAAAGAATCTGGATGAGATAGTTCGTAGATTTATATCTTTCATAAATTTTTTATGATGCAGCCTTCTTCTACCTTGATAATGTATTTAATGGGTATGTGCTACATTTATATCCTTGAGCAGGTTAATTTACATGAGAGCTAAGTACGCGCTTGAAGAGAAATGTTTAAAGGTCAATTCATATTTGCGGTAGCATAAGCAACATAATAATATCTTTTAATGAAAAATGTGTCGAAAATCCGATATCGTTCGCGTTCGATATACATATATAGCGTTCGATATATTCTTGAGAAAAAGTTGTTAGCAATATTTTATTATTAATATTATCAAAGAATGTTTTCGGCTTTACTTTTGATAGCAACTAAGTATAGATATGCAAGCATCAATACTAATACAAAGTACTCAAATGTTGAAGGTGAAAAAGCTAGTAATCTATAATTAACTAATATAATTAACTAATAATTTAACTTTATTATGGCAACTTTTCAATTTTACCATAAGCGATAAGTATTTTTACGAAAAGTATAAATAAAACTGTCACAAAAGCATATCCATCCTACACAATTTTATCATAACAGCAGTGAATGCTGCAACAACGTACAAATGTGAATCAACCTTTATTCGCGTTTGTCTGGATTTTATCTCTTTTCTTCTGTCTGTCAGTACAGATAACCGCGTACCTATCGAAGCGTCGCGCTATTATCGTCGCGCTATCGCTATTACTCTCATCCTCGCCTCTCTCTTGATCAAGCATGGGGGATGGCTGGCCACGAGGGCTCTTTCGCTCAACTAATGGATTCCACGAATTAGGCGTCGCTATCCGGCCATCATCGTCGCCGTCGTCGTCAATGACGACGACGCCTTAACCCCGAGAACCGACGATGTCTGATTAAACACGGAGCAATTCCCTTAAAACAGCGTGCGAGAACGCCAGCTATCAATTCTAAAGACGGAGAACGAACGGTGTGTTTATCCAGAATTTTATTCAGATCGACCCGGCATCCTCTACGAGAGTCGTCTGGTAGTACAAGAGCGTCGCGATTAATGAAATAATCCATTTTATATATTTTTCCATTAACGGATTGGAAAATAAGGCACGAGCAGAGAATTTTATGTCTCCTTTCTTTAATATCTCTTTCTATAACAATCTTTAACAAAATAAGTTTGCGCAACACAATCTTTTCACGGGATCAGAGTCGAAATACACTTGGCTTATAAGAAAACTTTACATTTAGAGGTACATAATTTTCTTATTTTATTAACAATATACTGCAAAATATTTATAATGTGTTAGAAATATTATAATAATTGATCCTATTTCTGATAATTTTGATGCGCAGGATATTTCTCTTCGTGAATCTATTTCTTTGAATATTTCCGCTCATGTCTCGCAATTTTTTTAGAATTATCTGAATTCGACACAAACCATCTGATACATATTCGAACGCGACGGTATCAGCAACATTTAGATCGCGTATCTAATCGCAATTAAGTTTGGAAGAGGGGAGGAGGCGCGGACAAATATTTCTACGGGCGATCGTGATCTCCCGCTTCGCCATCATTAATTACCCAAAACACATGGTTGTCCTGGCCAGTGATCGGACGTGTGTTGACAAACATGTTTAACAAACGCACACAAACCCTGCCCGCAATTCATGCGGGCCGATTTTACTGAAGCTACACTTCCTCGAGCATCATTATACAACACATTCGTCGGCGACGGTTATTGATGATGCCCGATGCCGATCAATCCGACGCGATACGTTACCCTCCCTCAGATGGCCCGCGATCGCAATTACACGAACGCGTCGATAAATTATTATCAAGCTGTCTGTCATCCCCATGAAACTATTAATTCAGTCGCGCCGGTGCATCGACGCGCCGATAAATTATCGTAGCCTACCGCCGCTCGTTCTTCCCTTTGCTCCTCTCCTCCCTCATTTACCTTTACGTATATATTTTCCTTAACCAATATCGCACAGCATGTTATTTAACGATCGTCCGTTTAATGAAAATTTTCTCAGTCGAACGGGACATTCATCGGTGCCGACAAGATTCTGACATAACCGATGATTTATTCATTTCAACAACATGATTCGAAGATTTTCCGGTCACCCGACAGAATATCGAAAGCGTTTCGATAGGTTTTGAAATGCTCGCGATACTCGGATTGTGCTTTTTGGATATATCTTCTGTAATTTTATCTACATATCTATTGTATATCTTTTGTAATTTTATATTATGTCGCCCAAGTATCGATCAAATAGAAAATTGTAAACGCGCACGCGCGATAATCCTGAAATTCTCTGTATACTTTTATGACGTATTAATTATTCCATCGATTTTTATTAATTCGCTGCACGACATGAATTTTTTTTCTTCAATTATTACAAATTGATGCTGATATTGCAAAGCATAAAATAATTGTGATATTCAATAATGAGAAAAAGTATTAACAACCTGTGAAATTTTTGTGCGTTGCTAAGTAAACTAATAATCACTTTCATCATATGCAGCTTTCATTGTTAAATTTAATCTGTCCGATAATCGTTGCAAGATAAATTAATTTTTATATCCTTTTGAAACACATATACAACACTGTTCAAAATAAGAATACAAATTACTAAAAATTACTAAAATTTATCTGCGACTATAATATCCTTTTAATGAAAATAATCTAAGAACATACAAATATTTTAACTAGCGCCACAATCGTGCACGTAGTCGCTTTGTCTCGAATCTCCTCTCATGATTACCGGAATCCATTCTGTTATACTGAATGGTTGCATGCATTCGTAGTTTCTCGTGCCAATTTCGTTAAAGCAAGACCGACCGATTTTTTTTTTTTACGACAAAACGATCGGCGCACTGGCTACTCTGCATTGAAATAACATCCTCGTTTTAATTAAAGTACTTTGAATGTACGGAGCATGCTATAAATATCAAAAGGCAAACTAAGGGAAAGTATTTTAACACTAAATGAGACCATTTTACTTAGAAATTCGACTTTAATTTAAGTTGAATTTTATGTAAATTTTGATTATTAGGAAAAGTATATTTAATCTGGAAAATTAAATAAAGTCTTTCGAGATATAAAATAAAATTTTCGTTAAGCAAAAATTGACTCGGGATTCGTCAAACAATGATAGCTAAAGGTTTATGCGACGCGTGTGGGGTATCCTATATAAATTCTCGATCTGAAAGCGCTGTTAGTAGAAGTCTTTATAAAAGATCCCTCGGGGTTCATCGCCCCTCTGCGTAAATATACTCTCCGTCCTTCTGCCGACATAATCGAGAGGAAAATACGTTTCGGCTCGTACACGGGGAATCCAATCCTTCTTAGGGCAAGATAGAAGGCCTTCATAAGTGCCTCGTAATAACGTTTCTTATTATTCTCAATACGTGGCTTTTCCAAGAGTATATTATTATTTTCGCGGAGAGAGATGTTTTTTCGAAAGATTTTCCAAAGAGAAAAGATCTCACTTGTAATGCAAAAGCTATGTCTCTACATTAAAACAAATCTCTTCTCTCAGATTTAAACAATTTAACACAAAGTCATAGAAATATGCAGGATAAGCATATTGTATATTTAGATACCGATAGCTTACGTCAAGAAATAAACTGTTGCCAGCCGAGCTACAACTCTCAACTGCCTACCGAAGAATCGCATGAATCCAAGCTGCTCGAGTCGCGAAAAATATCTGCATGAGATGCTTTCGCTGTAGCATCTCCCTCGGAAAAAGAATCAAAGACGTTAAGACTTTACTTAGCCTTCCGACGGCGAGCTGGATTTATAAGATGACAGTCGATTTCTTTCGCGAGGCAGTCTATCCAACATACGAGAAATTTTTTCTGCGATTATTCGCCTCTCTGTTTTATCCCCGAGGATTTTGCCGACCCGTTATCCCGATATCCGCTTTAAGGAATACTTTAAAAAGCAGCCCAAGTTCGAGATGGATATTACAACGGAATGTCCAAACGCATACATTCTTTGCGAACCGCCTATACAAAGATCGTGTGCGATAAAAATTACTATAAATATACCATGAAAAATCATTGCATGAGAGTTATATGTGGAACATGTCTACGCAGACATCGGATAACCCACTTTTCACGGATGAGAAAAACGTGAAGAATCAAGTACTAGAAAAATCATCAAAGTTGTGGCAGACGGGTCATATGGTGCCAACGTGTAATTAGACAAACGGTCTTCTCGGATGTAATAAGCTCTCGTACTTAATCCCCCTATCCGTGATAAAAGCACCTTTCAGTGCTTTTTCATTTGCAAAACCCTTCGGCGTGCACCGGATGAATGTACGTCTTTCAAAAGTAATTGAACCTGAAATTAATCGATTGTACGAGGATGAATCGTAAACGATGGAATTGCCATTATTCCCATTTCAATGGAGAGCCATCAAAGTTCTGACAGAGTTTATCGCGATTTCGATTAAGCAGAAAAATATTTTAGAATTCAATTAGCACACAACACACACACACACACACACATATATAATATTAATAAATATTATTAATAGCACCAAAAATATATTAATGTTAATCAAATACTTTAATAATAAAAACATTGAATAATGTAATATTTCGACAATATAAAACAATATCTAATATAATAACATGTTTTTCCACAGAATGCATCACAAACAAATAAAATATGCATTTCATTTATGATGCATCTCTTTTCCAATATCAATCCATCGACATCGATCGACTCGCTTTTACTGGTTTTGACCGCATCAGATTAAATTTAAAGGAAAGCAGATCGGTACGAATTATTATCACGATTCCCGGCGAGTGGCTTGAAGTTATGCCAACCGACGCGAAAAACGATCTTTACGATAATATGTAAGACAGAACGCGTCGAGAATTACGATCCGCCCTGTCGCTGGCACGCTACCATGCCTATCGCTTTGTCGAGTAGGTATTTTTTCCAGAGAATCCTCCTTTATCGATTGGAAATTTTTCTCGATATCGCCGTTCAACGCATCTCTCATGTCGTCGAACGAGCGAAAGTCTGACATATCAATAGTGAGAATTGTGGAAGAATGTTTGTAATTGGCTTAATCCAATCAGTGAAACTATAAACTATGTATAAATATTAAAAGCCAAATTAAAAAAAAACTGCTCTAACATTAAAATATTAATGTAATTAATTTAGACTTAATTTTGATTTAAGTTAAATTCTATAAAAAAAATTTATATAAAGGTTTTCACAAAATATTTATTTTAAGAAGTCAAAATTAATGCAGAAAATGAATTATATATTATTGGTATAAATTCTTCTTATTTTCTCTTCAAGTTATTAGATTTAATATAAAGCGTTGGAAATCTGTGCGTTGTAATTCCACAATCGTGGCAATCGTTATTACCAGGCTCATAATGTCAAAACTGGAACGTGTAATGAGAAGAGAGAAAAATATTCCGTGGAAATAATCACCGGCGCGCGAGGTAATATCTCGCGGAAGGACTTATCGTGATTATCGAGCGAACAGTTCCCATGATCCAATTAATTATCGAATGGTCCGAGCGGGTTATTACTGTTCGCGGGATAGCGGCGCAAATCATTTCCAGCGAACATCATGTTATTCCTTAACAGTTTGAAATTCATCCGTGATTTTTGCGGGCAAAACTTTTGGATTAAATTTACGACGTAAAAAATTTACAGCGCTTATCGCCGCTATACTCGCTAAGTAGCTTACGAAATCTTTTATTAATGCAAATCGATTATTTCGCTTGCACATCGAGTTATTATTACATACAAGACGAGCGCAAGTAAGTGTTAACGAAATTATCAGTCGCCCTGATCTTACGCAGTTATTTTATATCGCGTATCAAATTGGCTCGTAAGATTATTCTCTCTCTAAAGATTATGTCAGCTATATATTATATATCTCACCGTCCAGAGAATTTTATTTTAGACGTTTATTATATAAAGTCAATGATTGTAAACACACACTTATTATTCTAATAAATTCTCAAAAATTGATTGGGTCATAAACCACATAAGTGTACTATATTATGGATCATACTTTAAAGAATTTTGTACATATAAAAGAGATATTTTAATTATTGCGTATAGCATATCTATATAATAAAATCTATATATTTATAAAAAATATATATATATATATATATATATATATGAAAAAGTTTTGATTGGAGTGAATGCTATTATAGAACTTTTAATTGCAAGTCTGGGAAAGAACCTTCGCAAGTTACTGGTTGAGAATTGCTGACGTAGATGATACCAGATATAGCCCCGAGGTGCAATTCCAAAATTATCGCGGGAAGTAAATACAGCGAGGAACAAGGGGGCGCGTCCAATCTCCCCATTTAATCGTCCCGAAGAAACAACCTCATCAGGTTCAGCCGGAAATTCATTTATGTAGACATCGTCTTTCCGCCTTTGGGGATCCGAGAGGGAAAGGTAACAGGGTGAATTTTATATCGGGACGATGATTAGGCGCGGGGCCTAATCTTTTTGATAGCGTCGTTTATCAAATTCAAACGAGCTTTGTCATTAAATTCGTTAAATGAATTCCTGATCCCGCGAGCTCTCGGCTTCCAGCTGATCTCCAGCAAGAGTGAACAGCCGTAATGATTTTGCTTTTCGCATGCAACATTGCAGGAAAATCGCCGTTAATGTCAATGTATTTCTTATGATGAGGCAAACAAGAAATATAAATCCTGATAAACTATAACTTCTCTTTTTTTATAGATCGTGTCGCAACATGTAGGTAAAATAAAATTCCGCGGATAATATATGCGAAGAGTATGGTGAGAATATAGATAAAAATTTTTTTATATAAAAATATAATTTGTTTTCTAAAAAAATTGGAGTGCTGCGCTCTGATCACTCGCGACGACTCGCTTTTTCCGCTTGCGATTATGAATTAAAATTCATCCTCTATTCCAGTCATATATTTTCTCTCTTTCATCCATATATCCACCCGTTATTTTAGACCTGCATCAAATGATGCAGGAACGGTCATATGATTTTTTTTCGCGACATTCTTAGATACCTTAAAATAAATTTCCTCTTTGATCTAAGCTTCTCAATTAACGGAGAGGCTCTCAAAGTAGACATTGGGAGATACAAAAACTAAAGAAAGAAAATATAAGAAAACTGGATGCGAGCGAGATAGAGAATAGGTGGACAAAGGGAAGGTGGAAATTGCGCGAGATAAAGGCGAATTTATTTCTACGGGTTCCCATTTACGTCGCAGGCGAAGAGCTCCCAGCAGTATTTCGTGTATCGAGGCACTGTCATTTTTATTTTCGCTCCGTCGCGCCGCGCGGAGCTGGAGAGCGCAACGAGAATCGATTTGCTGGAAGAGGTTCTCCGTCAATTTCGCGACGAAGATCGCACGGCACGGCACATCATCTTCCGCCAACGTCGTCATTTCCGCCGTTATTTCGTACTCGCTCTTCTCTATTATTCTTTTGCTTAATCGAGAGACGGATTTTTCGCGTGTCAATTTGGCGAGCGCCGCGAACGAGCTTTCCCGTGCGATTGATATTATGGCAGAATGTGTGTTATCGCGATGGAGAGACTGCGCGATCTCCGATCCGTTCGTGCGCGACGGCGCCGGCGAATCGAAGATTTCAATTTCGAAACGAGATGAGGGAATGAATCGCGACGCGAATCAGTTGTATATAAAAGTAATACGAGAACGAGATCTAAAAGAGGAGACAAGCGAAAATTAAGATTTTGATTGGAATCTGAGTATTACGAAATAAAATAATAATAACCTCCAAGTAAATTAACAATACTCTGCAATAATAACAGAAATTTTTTTTATTAAAACAATAACGATAGTAATCTTCGCTCGCTTCGTTCGTTCTTTCATCACGAAAACCTCTGTATTTAAATGACATGTTGATAAAATGAGTCACATCTTTGTTATATAAAGTAATACATCTAAAATAAAATAATAATTACAAAAATACAGATATCAATCAAGATCTACATTATTTCGAAACAGAATAATAATTCTCTTTCAATTGAATCAAAGCTTTGAAATAATACTTTTATGCTTGCAATTTGATTAACGATAATTCATTTGTCTCACCGTTGCAAAAATATTCATATTTAAATAAAATGGTTTATGTCATTAGAGAGAAAGGGTACCCACCTAGGTTAGTCTATGTAATAAAGCGGAGTAAAGTGTAGTCGAGAAAAAGATAAAGAGAAAAAGAGAACATTTCTCGTATCTCGAAACAGTGGTTAAGTGGGGGATGCAATTAAGCGCGAAGCGGCAGCGCGGTTCGTTCGAGCGCGGCATGTTTTTACCTCGCGCAACGCGAGGAAGAAGATCCTTAGCGTTACTCACGTTTTTCTTATCACGAAGTCCCTTCAGCTGCTTCGAGGACTTCCACCAGGTCAGGACTGCCGCCGGCTTTGAACCGATGCTCTGACATCTCACGTCATACATCTTTCCCGCCGATAGGATCTGGTCCTTCCCCAAAATTTCCACTTTCAACGGTTTCACTGCAAAAAAAAATCGTTATTACAAACTTGATACCATTAACATAAATGTAAAAAGAATAAAATAAAATAAAATAGTTCGTGTCAGAAAATGCACCTGCTTTATGTATTAGATATTGTAATAATAAGAGAATGTCGCGATTTGCCAAAGAATTTTCAGTTAAGAGAAATTAACTTAAGGCGCAATAAACTTTTATAAACTAAGTTAAAATTCTTATTTTCTTGTCTTCTCCTATTCATAATTATGAATAAAGTTCGCTTTATCATCTCAATAACATATTCTCATTTACTCTATTTTATACTGTTGAGGAAAAACCTGAAAAAACTCTCCACTTATATCAGTAAGCCAATTTAATATAAAATAATTTGTCGCTCATACAACAACGAAGGCATTTCAATGGCAATCACGTACAGTTCGTAAGCACGATTCGCAGAACTGGGACGCATAGACGCTCGCTTTTTTGATTTCCACTCCGCTTCGGCCATTACTTCCGTCCCTTTCCGAGGATCCGGCGTTTTTGCAATATGCGGTAGCGCATAACGAAGGACGACGCGATCCGGCGAAAGCGGTAAAGGAAGAAAAAAAAACCGCGGAACGTGAAAAACGCGCGAAAGAAACGCCGGGATAATTAGAATTCAGTTCGTTCGCGAATTTCATGCCGCAAGTTCCTCTTCTCTGTCCGGCATTTTCCGCGAAAGTTCCCGACTAACAGGAGAAAAGGGAGCGTAAATCGATGACAACGACACGGAAGAAAGGGGGAAGAAAGCGAATAGATCGTGAAAAAATGGAACCGGGATGAAAGGGAAGAACAGGGCGCGAAAGGAGTCGGGCTGAGAGAATAGTCCGTATAATTGGAGCTGATCTTGAAAGCTGCCGAAAACAAAGGCGGCCCAAGGAAGATTAGCGAGTGCGAAATTCCCGACAAAGTTGAGATTTCATTTGCAAATCAAAATTCATGTCGTCAGGTGCGCGAACGGACGGGACGACGTGAAGAATTCGACGAGGCTTTTAGTACCTTTCTCCCTGTGAACGAAAACGAGAACTGTTTTCCTTTCATCATTTTACTCTCTTCTACATACATTCGCCTATCTCAGCCAACATTTCAGGTTAACTGCGTTAAAATCTTCCTGGTTTTCTAAAGAAAAATTTGCGCAAGCATGAACTATATCGTACTATTAATATAAATTCATATAGAATAGCTATACTTTCCAAGTTTATAAGTAAAAAGAAATTGTTAGGAAAATTAAAAATTGTGCTTTTAACAGAAACTTTAAATCTTTAACGCCAAGATATTTCATGCTGAAAGTTATAAAGTATAAAGATATTAATTAAAAACGTCGTATTTTATTTTCATTAATAAAAATTAATTTTTAATCCATTTTCTATATACACTGCGTATTTTTATTTACTCTCTTTATTTTTTACTTTTTGAAATTTATTATAAAATATTAAAATTGTATGGGCAAATAATGATATTATTTATTCATCTTTTTTTGAAACATATCCTTTTATTAACTCGATTACCGAATCCTATCAATTTTAAGAATCTGCAAAAGAAGAGGAATTAATATTATATATCTTTCTAATATCATGTATTCTATATATGACTATATATGATTATAAAAATTCTACATTTTACGTTTTGTACCTTAAATAGATATTGATTTTGTTATTAATAGATAAAGTTCTTCAGAACAAATTTCGTAAAATAAACTACATTTTATTATTAATTCCATGCGTTTATTGATGCGTTTATTTCCCGTTCTCTTCTCTCTCCGTTCACGTGATTCTTGTGAGTTCCTTTTCGCGAACTTATATTCCCAATCAAGCACCCTTTCACAAATGGAAGCACAAAACTCGAAGACTCGTCGTCTCCTCGGTCGCTTAAATGAGCTGCTATTATTATTCGCGCGCATGGAGTGGCTTTAATCGAGTTACGAAGCAGTTCAATAAGGTGCGCTTCGTTCGCACGACGTTCGCGCGTTTATCGTGAGACTTCTGAAAGCAGAGGAGCTATGCCATTTTATCCGTTAGACGCTATGGGAATAACGTCTGAGTGCGGTACTTAAGGCTTTAAGAGGCTCGCAAGAGGCTGTGAAGACGTTTTGAAATCTAAGATAGAAATTTTATACAAAATTTCTGATAAGAAGAATTTGGATACCTTTACACACTTAATGTAATATAATTAAATAAATTAAGCATAATGTGCGAGCAAAGAAATTTCTTTGTAATCTGTACATTTGAATGTATTATAATTGTTGTAAATTTAAAAAAACAGAAAAGTTTTCTTTAACTTTGTTTTTAAGCCTAGGGTAGAAATTGAGACAATGATCAGTTTAAAAATTATTCTTAATTTAATTCTTTCCATCTTATAAACTTTATACTTAGTCTAAGAAAAAAGTTAGCTAAACTTTAAGTTATAATCTTGTTCCAGCTTTTTCGGTGACTAAAGATCATTAAAGGAAATCGATTTATCCGTCTGAAAATGAACTTTAAATTTGACTTCGACCAAGATATCGCGAAGAATGAGAGTTTTCTAACAAAAGGGAGTTAAGATTTTTTTTTACTGAAAATCAAATCCCTTTAATGTTTGACTCGATCAAGAATTCAAAATGAGATTCAATATTGCAAACTATGTGAATATATTTTGACGCATTAGACATGACATAGATTGAGCTTCTATGAATAAGATTACTTAAGAAGTCCACAAAAATTTCACGATAATTTCAAATAATTTTTATCTAACTTTTTTTGTACACTTTTTTAATCAATATAAAATACATTATTCCGTATTTACGGCATTTAAAGTTGAATATTCTCGGAAACTGTATTGATTTCAATTTCAACCTTAAAACGATTCGCGCAGATAGCGTAAAGAGGTGAAGAAGAGAAAATCAGGGTGATCCGGAAGGGGCTGACCGTTAAGTGGCTCATTCGTAGATAGATTAAAGTCGGTTGTTTCGAGAACGATCGAACATTAAAGAGTCGTGCGTCGCAGATTCGTATGCGCCAGTCTCTCGAATTGCCGGCTTAAGTGAAATTTCGTCGAGACTCGCGATACGCGATTCTAAGTGATATTATTGCCATAATTTGGCAAAGCTTCAGTGAGCTCTGTATCGTTACGGTCTCGTCGGAATGAGAGGGTAATGGATGGGGTGGACCTTCGTTTCTCGCGGGTCTCCTTTCGTATTCCGATTCTCGCAAAAGCCTGTAAACGAGGCGACGATGTATACAGTCCTCATAGTTTGGAAAATACAAGGGAATATACGGAGCGTACGGCGGAATAATAACTTGCCAGGAGCCTTTAGGCAAACTAATTAATTCCGAAGAAGCGAAGAATCCAACACTGCAGTGAAACAAATCACCGACGAAGCATTAATCCGCTTATGCGTTTGCAAGCGAGAAAATATGTATGTTTATTAAACAAATTTCATGTATACAAAATCTGTGTATTCCACA
This sequence comes from Lasius fuliginosus, assembly GCA_949152495.1. Lineage (NCBI taxonomy): Eukaryota > Metazoa > Arthropoda > Insecta > Hymenoptera > Formicidae > Lasius > Lasius fuliginosus. Next base: position 10,754,836 of record OX424448.1, read on the forward strand.
TTTTGCGTCTAATTGTAGTTTTTTCAAGTTTGTAATCGATCTTTACGCGCATTTCTCTTTATAATCTTCTAACTCTTAACATTGTTTACAAATCAATATTTATATAGAAATAAAACACATTCAAAAATATCTGAGAAAAGTTTTATCATATTTAAAAGTTAATTTCTAAATTAATGACACATTTAAAAAAAAAACTTCATATATTTTTTTTTCTCTTCAAAGATAGTGGAATAGGTTATAGAGATTTTCTTTAGCGATTGATCATAAGAATGTCACGTTGGAAAATGTTAGTAAAAAAATTTGATGTCGCGGCATAAAGAAGACAATTCGCATCGGGTAGAAGAGAAAATTATTAGCGCTCTCTCTCTCTCTCTCTGCGGGTTGAGTTATCAGGCAAGGAGTTACATTCTTGAAGTTCATTCGTCTCCGCAGTGAGCTTCTTCTTCCACCGTACTGCCAACGAGAGAGCACTTTCGACGGTTGTTACACTGTCTGCGACTTCGCAAACGCCCTCATTTCCTCGCTGAAATCCGCCGCTCGCCTGGCTTCGTTACGAGATTACTTTATATCGCGAGTTCGAATTGTCTGCTTAACAGATTGAGAGCGCGATTGTAAGACGAATTGATGTGGATTGATACGAGACAGATCCGTATAAACAAATTAAATTTTACTATATATTTTACGAACTAATTTGCCTACATTTTGTTTCCTAATCCATTTTGAGATACTGCTCGTTTCTTTAGCTTGTTTTATTATCTCGCATATCATATTTTTAAATTAGTATTTTAAGATACGAAGCAAAGTGCATCAATATATAATATAAGAATGACATAAAAAACCAGGAAGATATATATATATATATTTTTTTTTTCTAATAAAATTAATTCTCAAAAATTTCCCTTCTTTATAATTTGTGAATTTTTATTCCATAATTCGATAATAAAATTTAAATTTTATTACAATTTGCTTGAAACTAATGAGTTTTGTTCTAAACATCACTCTTGTTAGAATTTTTTATTTTTCATTAATAATCCATTCCAACTTCTCAAAGAACCGGAACTTGAAATTTCGCACTTTTGATATATTATTCCTTTAACCGTCCATAATTGCGTCGTAAAGAAGCTTTTCGATTTACAATTATCATCAGTATTATTGCTTGTCCAAGGAAAACAACGACAATCGGTAGGATTGACTTTAATGAGGAATTTCTTTTGATGTCTGATACTCATTAGGTCGTTACTACTGGCGAGCATATAATCGTCTGACTATCAAGGGGTGCATCTACTTTCGTTAATGCTCGTAACTATAAAAGACTAATGAGCTTCGCGCGCGCAAAGTTTACGCGAGCCGAGGCGGCTTCATTAATTTTCTTACTAATTAACGGGGCGCCGATCGCAAGAGAGGAAGGAGATTTTTGCCGAATGGAATTTCTGTGTCGACGAAATGCCCCGAGAAAGCCGGAGACTCTTCTCGGCTTGTTACCTAACTTGATTATTCTTCTGGAACTCACGCAGACTACATTCTGTTCGGAATCAAACGCCTTGGTAGAATGAGTCATTAAAAGTTGAACAAGTTCGCGAGGCGATCGTCTCGCTTTTGTTCCTTTCGCAATGTGCCGATTTGCAACCTCGTTGAGAGGAAGCTGGTGTTAGCGATTTAAAATACAGTCGCGATAAATGAAATGCGCTGATGTTATTGTACAAGGCTGCCGGTGATATATATATATATATATATATAATAGCATTCTCTCATAATGCTTCCTTCTGCAACATTAACAGCGTACAAATAAAGATTTAGCAATATTTATCAACATGGCCTTTTCAATTATACTGATTTAATGTTTATTGCATTTATTATTAATTCTTAATATTTATTATTTAATTTAATAATAATATAATTATTAATATAATTATAATATTAATAATTATTAATATAATTAATAATATTATAATATAAATAATAATATTATTAACTTTCAAATTCATTTGTGCTCTGTATATATTGTGATCGCAAAATATTAATGTATTAAATATATATTCGCGCAAATGATATTATAATAAATCTTTCAATTCTTGCTAAATGGATTTTTTGTTTCGTAGCGTTTCATATATGATTCTGTTTTCGTACATTTTTCTGATCGATTTGACGATAGTTGAGCGAATCAGCGGCGGCACTGCTACGACATCCTGCTGATTCTGCAGGGAAATATATCATAAGATAAACGATGAGCGGCGACAGGGTAGAAGAGAGAGTATTGCTAAAAATAATAAAAATTCATAGCGGTATGCCGCTTCAAGATATTATATGGAAAAATATACAATATTTTCCTCCAGCGCGGCGAGTTCTGCTAAGAACTCAATATTCTCCGCTTTTTCATACCGCGCGCATCGTCCCCATCTCTTGCTCGAAAGTAACGCGAAATTGCATAAATCGAATCCATAATCGATAATGTCTCATAAATATGTGAAATGGTGTTAACCTGGCATTATATAACTGCAAGCGAGAAAATTATAATTTAGTAATCATATATATATATATATATATATATATATATGTATATAAACGTAGTTCATAACTATTGTCGTTAATATTGTCATCGTATCATCATGTATAAATTGCTCATCGAAGAATCTGTTGATGACAGAACGGCGAGATACTTCTGGGACACATCCTGTATGATTTTCATTTCTAAAAATAAATTTTAGCTCGTTACGAATCCGATTTGTTTCTCGAATGGTCGCGCGTCTTTGTATTTGCGCGTACACTATATACATACAACGTACTATACGAGAGCCATACGTATCGCATTCTACTCCAATTTCGTCATTTCCATTACGCGGAGCTATCGAATAACGATTAACGACGACGAACCATTCGTGCATAGGTCGAGGGTTTTACCTCGGCGACGGCATGAAAAATTAATGGGACACATCGCGCGCGGTTCCGAGTGCTCGATGGCAATCCATTCCCCGACATCGGGGTATACGTCGACCTCGTTGTCGACCGCGGAAATCGTTTTCGCAAGTCGATCGACTCCTGGGGGCCCTTCAATGACTCGTTAGACTTTCGTGCGATCGTACGATTGCGACGGAATATCGGTTCGACGCGATTATGCAGACAGCGAATTCTCGTGCGCTTCTCCAATTAACGAGGAATCGAGAAGCGACAAGTTGCAGAATGAATTTCGATGCAATGCACGACACTCGACCGAGGAAAAACGAAGCAATCGTGCTTCAATATTGAACCGAGTGCTACGTCAGTCGAGATCTGTTTTCGAAGCGCGACGTCGAATTTATTTATTTGTTATAATTGCCGATACACGGACGATATTTTTCAACATTGAAGACGTTGATAACTAACGTTATGTGTATTTTCCACTGAGATATATTGCTCTTTTGTGATATTCGATTATAGTCGCCATTGCCCGAGTTCTAAGATATCAAAAAGATATTCGGTCGTAATTGTGTTTAGAAAAACTTACTTTAATTTTGCTTAAAGTCTGTTGAGTCTATTATCATTTTCAATTGTTCTGCACTGTAATTATTTATAATTAATTGAAAAAGTAAGTCCATGTTATATTTTCTATTTCAGAAAATTTATATTTATTTAATTATAGAATACTTTGATTAAAATAATAGCTTAAAATAATTTACGTTAATCTATTTGTTATAGAATTTCAATATTGGAACATAGACATTATTAATAATACACATTAATGTCATTAAATGTCTCTTTGGATAATATTGATTTCAAATAAAAAAAAGCAAATAAAAAGAGAGTGAATGTCTGACAAAAATTTTACTTCTATAACTGTAGAAGCTGTGAAAGTATTTCGCTTTTCAATTAAGATAATCGAACGTCGTGTTCTAAATATTTCACGATCGATACGTTCCTGTTTGCGCTCTCAAGCTTTTTAACATCACGCGCAAGTAGCCTCTACGGTAATCTATGGCAAGTGGACTGCTTTTGCATCTTCCGGCTCGAGGCAGCTTCCGGCGATTTAATTTAAACTTGTTTGTCTGGCGCACAAGTTTCTTGTCAGATGAATCTCGGGCGTGCCGATGAGCCGCCACGCCGCTTATACAATTATGAATATTAATTTTCCATCCCGGCGACTGCCATCGAGGCGACGTGGAAGAAGAGAGATGTTCGACAAGATTTAAAAATGTCTACGAAATGTAAAGCAGCTGTTCGCGAAATACATATGGAGCGAGTAAAGAATTATTCTCTGGCAATTATCGCGCCGTCAATTACAAAATTATTACATCACAATTATAATCTATTATTACATTACTTGTAGCAAATAGTCTCTCATTATGTAAATAAAGTTAATGTGTGAAATTAGATTGAAATTTAATTCATCAGAATGTTGAATGATTTTGTAAGTTTCTAAGTTTCAACTTTGAAACAGCAAAGGTCGTTAAAAAATTGCACGGAAGTAGATGATTTCTAGGATAGATGCGAAAGATCATATTTCGAAATTATTTCCGCACATACATGTGCATACGGCAAGCAATAAATAATTCAACTAGCTTGGCGGTTTTCAATTTTTGGGGACGAGTATGATATCACATATGAATGACTGCAATCTGTTAGCGTTTGAGCCGCATCCGTTCCCAGTCGTCAAACCCAACAGGAATTACTTCGCGCCGATCAATTAAAATGGTCGCCGGTTGTTCTTTGACGAACCATGGATGGTCAATTAGTCGATGAAAAAATGGAAGGATTTTTTGTTTCATGCATCGCTCAATATTTCGAAATCCATTTTTGCGAAACACGATAGATTCCGGCGAAATCTGATAAGCCAGGTATGAGTTATCAGATACTCGCATACGAGTTCGTTGCACTGCCGAATACTCAAATATTTTTCCAATAACTGCGCTAGATCGTTATCTTCTTCTACAATTTTCTTAATTTTCAGTGTTACAAAAACTACCTTAGTAATATCTATTAAAAAAATATATAAAGAGAATCGTAATAATCGAATCATCCATAAAAAATATCAAGTAATTAATATTGCTAATATATTCTTAGTGCAAAGAACTCAACCTGATACTCGATACGCAAATGCATAAAAGCACATATAAAGTTTAAAATAGTAAATTTACTTGCTGAAAGCAATTTATATCAGCTTATACTTGTAATTACGATGTCTGACTATGTATTATAATTTTGCGAGCAACGAACCTTCATTATAATTTCCGTACTCTTCGAAATAATTGCAAACGAGTTATTCGCCTCGGTTTCACTTTGCGACCGAAAGAAATCGTTTGAACCGCAATTTTCGCCGAATCTCCACCGTTGTTTCCGGATTAGAGGAACGGACGGAGGGAGAGCGAATGGTATACTACGTATATTTCCTTTCTACCTCTGTTTTTCATGGAGATTAATCGAACGTTGCCGCGTTCGCGGCATGTTGCCTGCGCCATGCGTCCGTCGCATTTCGAAGCGATTCCGGAAGTGACGTTATTAATGACATCGTGGGGTTGATTGCTTTTCGACGAAACCCTCCGATCCCCTCTTGCTCCTCGAACTTTTCCTCCCTCTCCCCCTTTTCTCCCCCCATTGTAATCGGTGAAAAATGTTTCAATTTCGTCTCGTCCAAAGTCCGCTTTCATTTACGGGTCGGTCGAAAAAAAAAAAAGAGATTCGGTCCAGACAAATCGGATTTCGAGCCAGTTAAATATTCCGCTATATTCTTTTTGTCGCAAAAAAAATATTGATACCAATATACGGAACGAAGAGAAAAGGAGGAAAGGAGGTGGAGAAAGAAGGAAGAGAAGCAGGCATCGATCGAAAGTATCGCGGTGCGCCGATATTGATGAGCCTTTTGCATATTCATAACGCGGCTATCTTGTTCCGCGGGTATTCGGGAAATTTGAAACATTCCCGGGGAAAATATATCCGACATTTTTTTTTTCGTACTTGCGTAATAGCCGAACGTGCGAGCGAGTAATTCGAGCAGTCGTTATTTTACGGACGAATAAAGAGCCTCTCTGACGCGCGAGAACCGCAATTCCCCTTTGTACTGTATAAACCGCATTGGAATGAAACTTCAATGTATTGCAACGGCAATTCAGACATTTTCGTGGATTCGAAAAGTGACGGAAGTTACATCGTCATAGACGATCATCTAGAGGGATTAATATTCGTCCTTTAATAAATTTAATAATATTTCTTCTCACTCGCGCTTTCGCTTACGTTTTCTCGTTCTCGCAAATGAAGAAGAGACGTCTGACGCCTGAGTAGGCTCGCTCTTTTCGAAAAAGAGTCTCATTTTCGCGAAGAGTGGGTCGACTTAATGCGATGTATGCCGCGTCATCGCCCGCAATTAGCGTTAATTGGAATGAGCGTACTCACTGTTAAGCTCTATGACGATGGTGGTGGTGGGTGGCGGAGCTAATTGAGTGTTATTCGCTCGGCAGGACAGCTTGGCATGATGTTGCCTCCTTGTGAGAGCCTTCACAGTCACGTTGCTGATGGTTACAACGTTGATCTCCCCGTTCGGACCTTGTGTCTCTCGAATTTCAGTGGACGCATAAATGTTCTGCGATTCCAGATACCAAGAGACCTGCGGTCTTGGCTTACCTGCGCATATAAAGCGAAACTAAAGTTAGAACAGTACAATGAAAAAAAGCGAGATGCTGCATTAAAATCGTAAAGTTTTTCTCTATACTCTCTATATTCGAGATTTACTTATCTCTAAAAACAAATATAAAATTTTAATAAACGTAATAAGTAAAGTGAATGGCACAGAAACTTTAAGATGTCGTATAAAATTATAATATTAAATTAATATAATATGTAAAGAGATTAAAATTTTATTAAATAAAATTTCTTTAAGCGCGATATATTTAGTGCTCAAATTTAAACAAAAAAATGTTCTTTACGAAGATCTATTTAAAAAATATATATACATATTATTTTTTTAAAATATAAAACTTTAAATATATTTCATATTACTATATCCATTCCAAATTATTTGATATTCGTGTATACATATGCAAAGTGCTCCGAAAAATTATTCACTTATATTAATTATAAATATTAAGGACACAAATATTTTCCCGTTTAAGTAAGCCGAAGTGGAATGAAGAAGTTTATAAACTTATTTTTGAAGCTTCTAGAAGCTCTATCAAATGTCAATTAGCACGTTCGAAAAGCTTGTCGTACGACGACTGTAACATCGAATCTGGGGCTGAAAAGGATCGGAAAGCGGGACGTATCGGAGCTGGCAGGATGATGACGCCTGCCAATTACTCATTACTTCTCCACCAATGAGCCAGTTGACAGCGAGGGTAATTCGAGTGGCGCGTCCCGAGGGTCGCGTCGTGGATGTCGCCGTCAATCACGAAGGCGGACGGGCCTCATTCGGCCGAAGCAACGGCACAAAGGCAGACACTCCACGTCTCCTACCCTCGAAAGACCGACCTAGCATCTATCTACCTGTGGCTCACCGTCACCGATTGTTACGGCTAATTATGACGAAAGGAGACCACGAAAGCGTGCACTTCCAGGATAGAGTCCCGCGCTCGTTGCCCGTCACCGAAGGCATCGCAGCACGTCGCTCTAATGGCGTTGCGCTAATTTACTGCTGACTAATTAGCAAGGTATACTTGTCGTCTGGGGATGTAAGGAAGCTGGTTATTATCAGACGAAGACTATAGAGAATTGTCTGTCGCGAGAGAGTAGTTGCGAATGGCGATTGTAAATAGGAGAAGCGATAATAAACCGGTTCCGACAATTCAGCGGTCCGGCACTGATTATGTATTCGATGTAAGTTTACGGGATTATTTTCTCCTACTTATTCAAAATAGATCGCCTCCGAACTTGTACGCTATAATATAACTGTCATGCACGCGCAATAATTTTAGATACCATCCTCTAGAAATTGTTTGAACAAAAATTTAATTCTCTTTATCATAGTTGAAAAATATTCACATCAAGAATTTCACATTCTTTCAAATATGCTTCTCTAATATATATTTCGCAATTTTGGAATCAAATCTAGATTTATCTTTTTTTTTTAAACAGCGTTTTTTTATTTTTTCTGACATTGTATTAATTTTAGTAAAATATAATTTTTTAAGATTTTACACTATTAGTTTCAAGTGTTAATTTCCGTAATGTAATATACAGATACAGCTTGAAAAAATAAAGAGTTTGACTGCAAAAATATTCAAAGCAAGCGTGAGGCTGTTGAAAATCCTTGTCTTAAATAACGTCTTCATCTCGATTCTAAAGACGTCTTGCAGCGAACAGTATTATGCACAAACAACGGCGTGTACTATCGAGCGCTGCACGATATTAACGGATACCCATTCCTAATCAACAGTTATTCTAGATGAACCATCTGTCTATCTAGTTCACAGACAGCTGTCTATGTTCTAGCTGTCTACATAGATATCTATCCAATCAAAGATACGTCTGTACGTATACATCTTGCCGAAAGCCGCGATCGTTGATACTGATAGTTAACTAGAACGGCGGTAGTAGTAATTAGATGTAGCTATTTGCTCGCTTAGAGCTCTACATTAATAATCCGGAGACTTGCATTTGCATAGTTAGGACCTGGAGTACAATGCTGGAGTATCCTGATGTAATGCATTTAATTAAAGATTTCGACAATTGCGCGTTTCCTCTTTTATGAATTTTTTTGACAAATGTAAAATATTGAAGATTAAAAGCTTCTTAATTATCAAAAAACGCGATTTAATTATCAAAACTATAGATGGATAACATTTTATTACATTCCTTATTCAATTTCGAAAAAAGCCTATCTCAAAAAATTAAATTTGAGATTTGTGTGTTAAATTGTCATAAATAAGAATCAAAACATATTTAAAAACAGATTTATAAACGAAAATTTAACAATCAAGATATTTATATAAAACTGTTATATCTGCGTCGCACATCAAAATTTCGCATTTCTGCGTGACGCAGAATGCTGACAGAGCTTAATCTGCATTTATCTGCAATGTTACAACAACTGCAAATGTTTGTTTTCACACTGTTCTTAATGCGCGAGTGACATGGATTTGCGTATTTTGCCAGACAAGCTTTACTGAAGCATAAAATAATTTATCAGATGCAGATTATATGAGTAAACATAACTGCCGGAAGTACGAAAAGAAACAAACAGATAATCCTACACGCGCGTTATAGCGAGACGCGTATTATCTACAATCGCGTTAATTTCTCGAGCACAATGCGCTGGAATCGCATTAAATTCCCGGGCTACACGTTCATTAAACAATAACCAGGAAATGAACAAGAGCCTTCCCCGCACCCTCCGACGCGAAATCGAAGTTATCCTGCGCGTTCAGGAAACGCGTCTGTTGCGTGCTGGATGACCCGAGGGAAACTTCTAATTAATGCACGCCAATAATGCTCAAAGTAGCATAAATATATGCATTCCAGATATCGATATTAAAAAAATAACAATCCGACAATATATATTTCTGAACATATAAATTTATGCCGTTCTTATAAATTTATAATTTTTCGCATCACAAATTTTCATCTTATTTGTTGGTTTTTCTCTATGTACATCTTTCGTATTATAAATATTATATAAACTTATTACACGCATATAACTTATTTATATGGCTACATGTTATACATTATTAAAATCCATCAAGCTTTCACATGCAGAGAAACGTAAAAATCATTTGCGTTCTGATAGAGATTTTTATTCAAATCTGGAAGCATATTACACTCGAGGAATTTGATTTGCAAGGGAATTGTATTTATCGCGGATTGATATTCAGGAACACCGTCTCATACGTTTGCAACTTCCCTCCTGTCGCGACAACGACAATTCCGATAATACCGCTGTGCGATAACCAAGCCCCCCCTCTCGAAAAGGGAGCGATAATAAGCGTTCATTAAGTTCTATACTATAATTAATTCCGCTACTGTTTCCATTGTTTCCCGCGGGATAATTCCCGCGCCGCCCCGCAGGATACAAATATATCCTGCTAGTATCTCGGAGGGCTTTTCCCCATCCGTTTCCTCGCTTTAAAGCGCGCCTTGCGGTCGTAATGTATGAAGCACGATGTATACAGCGTGACTATAAATTCTTTTTCGAAGAGGAATATTGAGATACTTATAATATGTTTCCTGAGTTATGTGTAATTGAAAATTGAAAGCTTCTCGCGAATTTCGCGCTGCCGGAACTTTAGTTTCTCTAATAAGCGTGTTTCTCAAATAAAAAATTGTTACTCAAACGGAATTTTAATTTAAATAATCTCGCTGCGCAATGTGACGTAATGTTAAGCGCAAATTTAAGACCACTCTTTATATCCGACTGCTTTAGGTTGTATTTATGCGTGCCGAATAATAAAGCGGTTATTATTACGGTTATTATGACTTCTGTTATGCCCAATCGTGTCGCGCGCTCAGAAAAGCTCGCATATTAAAAGTCGCTGCGAACTAAACTCATTACCGTATCGTACTTACTCTTGTCGCGGTACTTACCGCAGCGTATTTTTATGATGTTACGCCGTTTTAAACACACCGTTATCGCGTAAACACATCGCCGTCGCAATCCTCCTTTCGTTAAAGAAACGTAAAAGAACGATGTATATTTGCATGGATATATGGAGATTTTTATAATGCGAGTATACGTTTTCCGGTCGCCGTCTCATTTTACGTTCAGGGCCAGCAATTTCTCCGTCAAACAAATCTCACGCGATACCATAAATAATCACGATAAAGGGAAACAATTGTACACGTTAATGTAGATCACAAAGTCCTTGTTATTACATTGCAAACAGTTATAACGTTGCAGATAGTAGAACCGATAAGCGAATAATTCCATAATAAACCATCAATTTAATAAAACGCTAGCAAAATTGTAGCGATATTAAATCGCGCCGCTGTGAGCATCGATTAAACTTTAATCGATAACCACAAATTCAATCGAGCCTCAATTGGCACACAGAAAGTAATAAATGCTCTCGAACTCGCCAAACTCCTTATATATGCTTCGATGTTCAGATTTTTTTATACGTGAAAAATACTCATATTTTTCGAGCGGTGTAAAGACGAAAGAGGTATAATCAGGATGCGCGAAATGTATAGGCACCCTTCGGAAATACGAAGGGCGGAATAAAAATTCGCATCGCGACGCGAGACGAAAAGAGTGAAGAACGTGAACACGGGGTGGTGGAGGACGCGGTTATGGCTGCCGGTCGTGTTAAAAACAAACATTTTGTCCCTGACCAACGTGCTGTGACGCTGTAAAATTGCATTCGATGCACAACACCGGCACCGACAATGCAGCAGCAGCAGCAGCAGCAGCGGACAGGGGCTAGTCAGGGATGAGGTGGTAGTGAAAATACACGGTGTATTGTGCGGTAACAATACGCGACAGAATGAGCGGTCGCTCCGCTTTTCGAAGAATATATCCACAGCCGAAACGCGCAGTCAGTTTTAAACGTGCGAGGTCGTAGGCTCGCGTTTATGCGACGTATGCAAGTGCTCAAAATACGAATAGAACTGGGTCAATTATTTTCAACAGCCGCGTCGAATTGACAAGGACCACGGATGAGCACAAGAGCGACGTGATTGGAGAAAGGAAACTCGGAAGTATGCCGGACTTCATGCCACGATATGCGGCGGATTCTACAACAGCAACGAAAGAATCGGTCTTTATGTCGAAAATGTTTTTTCGACGAAGCTTTTATTTATTTAAAACAATTGCGACTGATTGTTGTTGTAAATTGAGTTCTAGAAGAAAAAACGTTATTGTTCATACACAAGATTTGTGAATGAAAGTTTCTCTCAATGTTTGCGGATGCGGAAAAATTTATGTACGTCATGTAATATTTAAAAAATCAAATATCTCTTAAATTTAATAAATATTTGCACTAACAGACAGCTAAATAAAAAATATAAATTTTTATTAACGTAATATGTTCGATATTCAAATTAAAAAAGTTTAAAAGAGAAAAAGGACAAAGTCATATTATTGTGTGATGTAATAAATATGTGAAATGAGAAAATCAGATCGTTTTGTTAAAATTTTATACGGAATAATATAATGTTCAAATTTGACATCCCCAAGTTGTTGCACATCATTAAGCATACTTAAAGACTTAATGACAAATTAAATATAAGGTTACAGAATATAAATTTATGCTAGTTAAATATAAAGTTTCCTTTTTTATAAGCGTTTGCAGAATGCAAATCTACAAGCATCATCGCGCAGTAGTTTCCTTCAGTGTACTCTTGGTCCAAAGTTCTATTGATATTAGGAATTACAGTCAATGCGTTATGGAGTTTGAATTTCTGCAAGATATACTGCGCGAATTTCCCAGTCTCAACCATTTCCAACCTCAAAGCGGAAGGAAAGAAGCATTACCGCTAAGAATCGCAAATATGGAAGCACGAATCTCTAACGAAGCTCGAGTTACTGCAAACTTTGCCACTCAAAAGGCGCGCGTAAAATAGAAAATATTAATGGTCAATTTATTTGCAAAGTTTCGTCGTTTCGTATTTCAAGAGGAGAATAATTTCACGAATAAAACAATAAAATTATTTCGCTTCGACACGTGCAATAGAAATAAAAATCTTTAAGGTCAGTAGAGATAAATATCTAAGGTCGTTAAACTCGATGTAATAATATCAATATTAATTTTCTCTTCATTTTTATATTTTCTGCAAAATTGTATATGCAAAATAAATAATATTGCTGTGCCTTTTATTGGCAAAGCTTTGTAATTTTATATTCTTTTTCTGCGATGATAATCCTTTGAATAAAATTTCATAAAATTGTTTCTCAATATATTATAAATACCTATATTTAAATATATTACAATATAACTTTGGAAATAATTTTTTCTCTTTAATAACGCTTCTTGCAGCAAGAATATCTTTTACACGGTCTGCGAGGATGTCCACAGACTAACGACAAGGACGACACCGTGAGGTCGACGAGGTCAGCTCGTACGGGATGGCATGCATTTTGCAAGATTTTATGTCACAATAAAATAAATTAAAACCCATCGCTGCTGCTCTCGCAAACCAAGAATATTCCATGATACAGATTGTTTCAAAACTAAAAAGATCTAAAGCGCGTTTAAAAAAGTGATGTAACATAGCAATGTATCCTGTGGCATCTCTATCTTTAATTTTTAATTATAAAAAATTTAAAATATAATTAAAATTAAAATAATTAAAATAATATAAGTAGAATAATTATTTTCTGAAATTGGAAACTATACAATAAAGAATATAATTATATTAATAATGCCAAAAGATTCACCGTTGTGTTTAATACCAACGTGACGTGTCCATCCGATATCTACATTCAGAACTAAACGAGTGATGAGAATAGCCTTTAATATCCACCGACACGTGTCGTGTGATGCATTTCATTTGTTTCCTGAAATTCTTCGCGAAAAATGACATATACTATATATGTACACGCTTTTGAAACGCCGTGTACGAAGCGGACGGAAAGTTTCGCTTTGCATATGCACAACCTGGTGTACGCTGAACAGAGAGAAGGGCGTCACGTCGGATTTTATCCCGCATTGCCGTTCTTCCGAGCTGTCCGCCGCGTTTTGTGTCCGACTCGCTTCGCGCGTTGCAACCAACCGCTCGCTCGCGATCTCCGCAAGCTCTCTCTGCGTTACTTGTCGCGCGTGTCGTAAAGTGCCGCGTTCGGCCCGCTCGAAGTGTCGGAAGTGCATTGTGCGAGACGGACGTGTCAGTTCGTTCCGGTCTAGCCATCGACGACGCGAACGCGAGAAAACAAGAAAGAGAGAAAGAGAAAAAAGAATCGTGCATTTGCAAAGCATCAATTTTTATTGTCGCGTGAACGTGATTGATCATATGAGATACAGCCAATATATTATTCTAGTGGCTATATATGTACAATAACTATATAGTTAAAACATAATTGTTTTACGAATTGATTACTTAGTATCGTCTGTGTGCATTTCCAATCTTCAATTTCACATCGCATGTGTGGAAACACTCGAATACAGAATAATATATATTATTCTGTATTCGAGTGTTTCCACACATGCGATGTGAAATTGAAGATTGGAAATGCACACAGACGATACTAAGTAATCAATTCGTAAAACAATTATGTTTTCGTACCGTTGTACGTAACGCGTTTCCGTTCTCTCGGATACCGGCTTTATACCTCTCTGGTTTTTGTACCTTGTGTCTCTCAGATGCATTTCTTTTTACAAACGGTAACAAGGGACAATCTCCCTTTTTATAGTAGTTCCATGTTCGCGTCTAAAGATAGTGACATTAAGGAAGACGAAAAGCAATTTACGTCAGTATAGGACATTGCACAAACATAGATACTCGACTACACCAACTGTATCCCGTATTAAGAACAATTATGTGATGTATGATAATACGCTCTCATATGGAGATACCTTCTGCACAAAATTATATTTATACAATAGATTCGTGGTAAACTATTATAATTACAATTTGTAATAATGCATTGCATGAAAATGCAAAATATTTTGTTTTAATTAAGAATTGGTTAGTCAAGAGATTTATACTTGCGAAATTAATCATATATATATATATATATATATATATATATATATATATAGCATCATTAAAAATAATTAAACTATACTAATAACACACAATGCACGATTCTATCTCGATGTTCAGCAAATAACAAGAAAATACATGTCTCCTGCTTTACTCCGCGAATTCGTACATGGTTTCAGGTTAGTCATATGTTGCATTCTAGTTTATCCCGAGAGAGGACCATCCTCGGGGACTAAGTAATGATTATTCGAGACGGCGAATAATATCCGGCCGAGCCCGATGGCGAAAACGATGGTTCGAAAGCTCGGCCACGAGCTGCAAAATGCGAAGAGCTAAGGAAACTGCATTCGGAGCAAGGTACACTAATCCCAGCTTCACATTGATAGAGGGTCTTTATTTCTCGCTGACGTTGCTCCCGTAATTCAATAAATCAACTATATGCCAACCTCGTACCGCGCTGTGCTAAATCATATGCCGTGAATAAACCGCGATTATCGAATTACCTGTAATTCAAAGAACTCGAGTCGTGAGTAAAATAATGGTGATCGTTAAAACTGAATCCTACGACTATTATCCTTTCGTGTTCATCAATGCGAAATTTTGTGTCATTTGTGCGTTGCCGCTATTATTTTCAAAAATTTTTTCATGTATGTTAATTATTCAAGCCTTCATTACTAGCTTTATCATTACAATTCCTACCTTCTTTCTTTCATTACATCACTATATTTTATTGTTACTAAAATAATTAGTATATAACCTGTAGAACGGTTTGTATAAATGCGGAATTAACGATACATGGTATCGTACAATCACACACATACATAGTATCGGCAAAATTCTTTTCAAAAGCGAACTTTCACAAAATACCGCTTTATTGATATCGTCGCTGAAAGCCGTTAATTCTCCAAAACACAGAGAATTAATAACCATTGGAAGCATCGCGGAACGATTATTATTCGGGCGGAATACTTCACGAGCGCGATATATCTTCGTAATGACAATTTTGGTATTCCGCACGACGTTCCGCCGCGTTTTATTTCCTTTTGTATATCCGACGCGATTTCCCCGCATACGGCGTATATTTCGCGCATCGACGCTCGCCCAAAATCCCTCGAATTAAGCCGCAAAAATACTCGCGTTTCTCTTCGGGCCACCGCTACAGACTTTTTTTCCCTCCCTCGGCTCTTAATATGTGCGCAAACTGCCACAGCACGGCGAACGATGCATTATGAAATTGGCGTATTATATTTCATGACGCAGGTGTTAAATGTATGCCGACGGTAATACGCATATGCGGATGCTTTCCACGGTTTTGCCGGTTCAGGATGAAAGAGTTTTTCGTGTTGTTTGCAAAAAACCACGCGTAATTATCGCGCTCATTGACGCTAGAGGGAAAATAAGCTCACAAAAGTGCAATCTGTAGCTTTTATCCGGGCAAATATTTGCACAAGCGTCAAGAATATATATGCGAGTGCATATATATCTTGTTTGGCTATGAATGAATATGATATTAATGTGTGGCTACACATAAAATTGTTATTTCGTATTTAATTAAATTTGTTTAAATATAGGATTTGAATCTCTGTATTTTCTAATTAGCACAAAATATTTCATGTTATAGGTACAAAAATAATGAAAGAAGGGAAATTAATTATGCAGAGAATGTTATAAAAAAGCAAAAGAAAGAAACAAGTGTTAAAAAATCAGGAAACACGGTAAAGTTTGCAAGGAAGCAACGAGCAGAAAAGCCGTGCAAACAAGTGGCGCTCTGGATTTCTCGACGAATGAGAAATACGAGCAATCAGCTGTTCCCGAAGAGATCAGAAGAGCAAAGCGAATGAGTTTTCCTACCAGAAATAGAAAGAAAGGGAGAAAGAAAGAAAGAAAGAAAGAGAGAAACACGTAGTATACGAAAAGGGGCGGAAATATAAATGCGCCGAAAGTTCTCTCATCGCATGTTCTGCCTGAAGTCGCAACGGCAACCCTACTTACTACTTCGCTTCTCCTTTTCTTTACTGTCGCATTTCATGTCTCGTCACGAAACTCTTTTCGCCTCGAAGTCATCAGCTACCTGTACGCGTGCATGAAAAACTTTCGAAGCAAGTCGAGCGAAGCGAGCTCGCTTCGTTCTCGTGTGACAAATCACCTGTCCCGAGGAGCCCGTTTCCGCTCGACGCCGAAACGCGACGAAAGGTGAAATTGCGGCTGCTGCAAAAACGCGTCGCGCTGCGACGACTGGGAAATTATACCGTCTCGTTGAAATTTGTACCGAGTATCAATAACTTGATACTCTTTATGAACGAAAGCTATTTGTGTATGTATGCATCGGAACTTTTCATTCATACAATAATAAATATCCGTATAAATTAAAAAAAAAAAAAAAATTAATAACGGAAAGAAATATTTGTATGCAACAATGTAACATTTCCGCTGTTAATATTTGGAGTTATAGTATAATTAAATGACAATAGATATTTTCTATTAACACCTTGCTTCTTGCGAAACTGAATACGATATCCTGAGAAAATCCTCGTTCGCTTCGACGGCGAAAAAACGTTTCGCAACGAAAGCTAAATGAACCGCGCGCAATCTCCCAGGAATCCTCAACAAGGCGCAACAATAGGGACGTAATAATAAATAAGAAGCGCATGAAAACGCAACAATAGGAGCGTAACAATAAATAGGGCGAGATAGAAAGACGCGAGTGAGCCAGGACGTGCAATAATTTCAAATCATTGGCATGTTGAGTGGAATGTGAAATGCAATCGCTGATCCTTGAAATTCTTGAAAAATATT
Organism: Lasius fuliginosus; assembly: GCA_949152495.1. Taxonomy (NCBI): domain Eukaryota; kingdom Metazoa; phylum Arthropoda; class Insecta; order Hymenoptera; family Formicidae; genus Lasius; species Lasius fuliginosus. The sequence goes on from OX424448.1 coordinate 10,772,167, forward strand.
GCGACCGATTCCTTGAATATTAAAACACGTATATCGGCGCTTTTGATAACGTTAGATTACAATAATCTCAAGATGGAGATTATTTCTATCTTGAATTGAAAGAGTTGAAAATCGAGAGAATTTCTACGATTGAAAATTGAGAATTAGTATTCAAAAGGTAACGAGTATGTTATTGGCTTTCGATGATTTCATTCTCCTCGAGTAGTTTTTTTCTCGAGGTACGTACCAGAATACGTAAAAGTACCAGCTCATATATATTCGAAATGATATCACTAGATTTTTTGATTACAGGAGCTTAATGAGTATTTCAGTATAGGCAGACGGCGTCGACATCGAGTCGAGCTATTAATTATTTATCTGTCATTTGTCGAAATTCAATAATATCGACGCGCGACATACTTTGTCCGCGACATGCCGTAGTAATCTGGCTCACGGAAAGCATCGAAACATTCTCGGGAAATGAAACTTAGTTCGAAACAATTCGCAATCCCGCGATGGAATCGCGCGAGAGAAGAGGGAGATTGGTGGCTCGTGTTAAACTGGAAATAGTGGCTCGGCAATGTTAGCGGAGATTGGCACGGATCCAACGGATTCATCGTGCTCTGCACAGCGACGACGAAATCCGAAGTCAACTGTACGTTAATCTTCTGCCAGCGCGCTTTTCATTTTCATCCCGTGCTCTGCTTTCGAGCCTTCCAAGGAAGTTCATTCTCGCCCCACCATCCATCGACTGTTTCGTACTTTTATTAAAGATATCTTTTCATCGTCATGAGACGCTCGTCGGGATTTCTAAAGAAAGTCTAAAGGTAAGAACTTGCTACGTTTAAAAATTTCTCAAAGACCTATATTAATCGAATATCTTGTGTTCGATAATGGAGATAATAATTTAATAGTTAATCAAACACTTTTAAAAATATGCTGATAAATAAGGATGCGTATAAATAAGGATGCCTTGTATATCGTTGGAAGCTAGATGCTTCTATAAATTTCTGAGTCGAATTTGGCGAATTTTCAAGAAGTTGATTACACAACAACGTGACGAATTGCGAGGTCATTTCCGCCCTCTTCTTCTTGATTTTTCTTGGATACCAAACTTCTCATCTCTTCCTACATTTACCATTTCCGTAAAACGTTAATATAGAAAGAAATAAAAGTATTCTTACTCCGTTATCTCAGACTTTTGTCAAGAGGACGGAAAGGAAAAACGCGTCGTACTCCGAAATTTTCATGTGATATATTTCGAGTAAGAAACGTCGAAATTTTCCTTTTCTAATTCTTTAAGGTTCAGTACTCTTTCGCTCTAAAGTTTTACCATTTTAAAATCTTTATTAGAGTGAATCAGTTATATGCTGTCTAAGTAGTTTTAAAGCTACTTTCGGAATAAAGATTATGCTTAAATGAAGTTATTACATATTTATAAAAACAGTGTAGGTATAATAATCTAAAATTAAAAGAATCATGTTGTTTTTTTCTTTAACGAATAAGGATTCGATACTGTGAAAAGATTAAAGGCGTAGTCATTGCGCGGGAGGGCTTCGACCGCGATAATTTATTTCCGACGACAACGGAAGCGGGCGCACGATTCCTGGTGGGTGCATTGGAACGACGGCAGTTTCGGGGGATGGAAATTGGCGTAGATCCAGGATGGATTCGCCCGTTTGCGCGAGGCGACACGACGCCCAGCGTCATCGTCGTCGTCAATTCGGTGCCTACGAGAAAAAGCGGGCGAACTCTCTTTTAAGCTCCCTTCGCCCTTACCAGTCTCGCGATTCATGTCTCGCTCCTGCTCGCGTCCTTTTCGAGTGCGTTGTGTCGAGGAACCTAAATGGAATTGGCGTCGCGCCCGTGAATACGTCCCGCGCCTCTTCGACGAGATGGGATTTTTCGTTCGGCACGCATAACGTATGTTTACACCTTCACGTCGTTTCTCCTCGAGCGATTCGCGCGCTGATAGTTTGTCCGCGCAACGATTTTCAAAGGCTCTTAAATCAGGAGCCAAAGAGACGATTTTTGATCGGCACAAACCTCGTCCTCAATTATGTAAAAATTACTGTAGCATACGTTCCTTTATCACGCATAGTTAAATAGCAGAAAACGATCAGTTTGTTTCTTTCGAGCCTCGGATTTTACTGTTAAACATAACGTAATTTATGTTGGCTTCGGGGCTTTGCGCTAAGTTTCTTGAGTATAGTGAAACTAAGTACAAGACCTTATCGTTAATCTAAATTCAAGAGGGGTTTTAATCCTCTAGAATTGTAATTCAAGGTATAATTGGAATTGAATATTAAAAAGTTTTACAAAGCGATTGTATGCCTTTTTCGGGATGTTCATTAAAACAAACATTAAAAGTGTGCGTAAAGTTGCGTTAATGTTAGAGCACATACTTACCGCCGTGCACCTCGCAGACCAGGAACAAGTCGGCTCCCTCAGGGTATGCTTCGAGGAGTTTGCTCATATCTCGCCTTTTCGCATCATAGATTATCGGCTTCGCCGGTGGCACTGCAAGCAAAAAGACAGAACATATGTGAGCGACATGTGCATTTTTCAAATGAGTTTTTCTCAAACAATCATAGCCCGAAAACTGTAAAAAAGATAACTTTGTGAAGAAAAATTATAGTGTCGCTAATAATATATTTATTATATATTGTATATTAATATACAATAAGCCTCTCAGAAAGAAAAGTCTGATCAACTCATTTTAATATCAGAACATTAATTATGTGCTTTAATTGCAAGAGTTGATTAGTTTAATTTCTATAAGGCTCGTATAATAAAATATAATAAATTTAATTTATTAGAAAACAACTAGATATTTGAAATATAATTTTTTTAATTTGTTTCGTGAAGAAAACTAATGTGCATTGATCTTGATTAATCGCGAACAAGCACTTTTGCATCTAAGAGGATCTAAGTCCCCGTGTATATTCCTATATAATGCTGTTATAATAGGCGGAACAAAGACCGACAAGAAAAAAAAAAAAGATGAGAGGGTGAAGCAACAGCGGCTGCTTTCACTTGACTGGGCGTGGGCACAGGCTTTGTTTTTCATCGTCAACTCGGTGCATTTACAGCCGAGGAAGAGGTAAACGCAAACAAGCCAACGGGAATCTCATCCCGATATGTCGCTCGAACGTCGGATGGAAATTGCCTTCGGCTATTGTCGCGACGACGATGCACGCGCCCCATTCGTTCGTGCTTCCTCCTTCCTTCGCGGGAAGGCGCAGTAAAGCCGAGAAAAGATCGCGTTCGCAGAGTCGCGAGAAGACTTTCGCGCGAGAGGGCAAAGCGACACCGATAAAAGCTTTCAACGTACGGCAAAATATTCCGATTCGGTTTATTCGGCAACGGCGACACGTGCAACCGCTCGCGCCTGTTCCAATCGCGGCCACCTGTGCTGTGTGAGCCACATCAGAGATCGACTCCGCGCTCCTTGAGAGGCGGCGCGGCGGGCTGACGCGAGGCGCGCGCGAGAGATCCCGTGGGAATCCTTATGTAGATATCGTTGTTTCGCCTCGAGCGAAGTTTACGGTGCCATCGTGTCGCCGGCGTGACTTGTTTGTTCATATCGTCGACGATCCGGGCGTACCCGGCCTGTATCCAAAGTATGTGGCGATATTTTCGGTACGTGTTCTATAAAGGCAAACAGAGCTCAGTATTGTCGACCTATGTTCCAAGCTGTGGCAGGAGATACGGCAAAGTACATAGAAAATATAGCATATATGATGTACGTAGAATTCGACTCGCAACAAATATAGTGCATCGATATGCACTATAAAGTTGCTTTTTAAAAATAGATTTGCTTATATGTCGCGCTTTTATATTTTATTTATAATAATAATAATAAATACATACATTCCATAAATTTTTATTTTAATCTAAAAAAATTATTAGATCTTTCTTCTTAATTGCCCACACTCAATTATATATGTATATAATTGAGTGTGGGCAATTATAAGTGGTATATAAGTATATAGATTTTTTTATACTATCATTATATCATAGAACATGAATAATTAAAACTAATTTGATTCGTTACAGGCTCCTCGTCGTGTGCAAAAAAAGATATCGCCTCATATAACGATTAAATTAACGACACGGAAAGAATTCAATAATCGCCCGAGTAATTGCCATCCCTGGCGTGCGATATGATCGTCGTCGGCTCGAATCGATATGCTGAAGAGCGGGAACTTCTCCAGCGGAAAGAAGTGCTCCGTTCCCACGGGATTCTGCGGACGAATGTCGTAATCTCGACGGAGATTACGCGAGAGCGGCGAAAGACGACGCTTTAGTGGCGCTAATACTCGGCCCATTCACGGTCTTTTATAGCAACGTTTATCCGAGAGAGATACCTGGAGCGCGATTTTTTTCCAACTCCCATTGTCGACCATTGTTACGCTGACAATCGACTCGCTCGCGAAAAAAAACGCGAAAGATGTGTCCGATGTCCCATCAACGAGAGTCGCGCGCGTCTGATATGGAACGCGCTTTTACTACTTTCATCAACCATTCCAGCGGAAAACGAAAATGTTATTGCCATGTTTGCAGCTATCCTTATCACGTTTTGTTTGCCTCTTGCAGATATTTTTGATAATTACGTAATTTTGACAAGAAAAGATGATTTGTAATTTCATAAATTTGAGAATAAAAATATAAAGAAACAGAAATTTCCCCATATATGATATCACTGTTATTAACTTTTTACAATTAGTTGCTTTAATACGAAAGTTGTTTGTTTACAGATATACCTTCTCGTGAATTACTAATGATCGATATTGCGTCATATTCCTTCATATTTCTCGATACACAATGCTCCAGTACCGTATATAAACATCGTATTAGTAATAACTTCATATTAACCTTCTACGATTAATTACGAAATAAATCGCCGTCACACGCCGTCGCCCTAATCTCATGAATATTCACGATCGTTAGGAGTATATGTGACATATTATCGTATATTATTATTCTAATAATATATTACGTATTACCGGTATAATCGACCGATATCTAAAAAGGCGATCCTATCGAAATCGAACGCTATTTATAATACGAAAGTAGGAGTATGTACTGCGTGTAAAGAGTTCTTCCTCACTTCGACGCGATATCTCTCCCTCTCTCCGTAACCGCTCATTAATCTTCTCGCACGCGAGATTCATCCTCCGGCCGAGTTTTACATATTTATTATCGTCTCCGCGCGCGCGCGCAACACGGCTGTTTTGGTATTCGGCCCGTTATGTCGTCGAGCTCGCGGCATCGAAACCTCGCTAAAACCCGTCTAAAGTCGTACAAAGCGCCTCGTACAAAGGCAGCCCCCCGGGGCAACCCGGGACGATTTCGCTTTCTCTCTCTTTTTCTCCGCTCTTTCTCCTCCTCCTCCTTCTCGTGGCCCGCGGATATGATTTGCGGGATTTACGTGTCTTCCTCGTGAGAGAGACAATCGTCTCGTGTGGCTCACGTAGATGGAGAGTAAGCCGCCGGTTACGCACCCGAGAATCCCATTCGGCGTTTCTGAAATCTCGCGGGTTAGAGCCGGCGCACAAAACGAGGCGGTAACATATGCGGACCACGGAACCTCTCTTGCGGAACTTTTACTGAAATTTCGCTGTACGCGGAGAGCCACCGGGGATACCGCCGGTTGTCTTCGTCGGTTATAAATGGGAGACACGAAATGGTGCACTTGAAAAGTCGGCGCTTGTTGGTTTCTTTCCCGGAATCAGGTTTCCTGCTTTTCTTCCTTCCTTTCTCTTTTCTTTTTATGGCCCACTGCGAATACGGTTGAACGTTTGCGCGAGTGTTTACCGTGATTTTCCGGAGCACTATTCGCGAACTGAAAAAGTATCGATATCAATTCTGCCGTACAGTTAGCAAAGCTATAAGCTTTTACAGCATCGCACATATAGCATCGCAAACTAAATGCTTTCCGCGTTAAAAAATGTATCAAATTTAAAACAGTTACTCACAGAATGGTAAAAGATATTTCCGGCTTTTTCCAACGAATTCACATTATGCATTCGATACCTTTTGGGAACAGAATCCCAAAAGCATTTAACCATCATCCGGCAAATCAACAGGCCGCTATGTTAAAAGGGCTCGAGAGGTCGGTCAGAAAATCGAGAAGAATTTACTCGATGGGCGCACAAATCAGCCGCATCTACGAGGGTCAGCGTCCTCGAGAATGAGATGGGGGATCGATGCACGCGCTTCCGGCCCACGGGACCGAAAATCTCGCTGGACGCGTTTCCAACGACAACGTGTAAACCGTTCGGCCAGCAACACAATGGCGGGCCAGGAGGTCCGACGGAGCGAGGAAAATATATTGCTAATAGGGTTTGCAACACGGCCCGTTAGTCGAGAGTAATGCCTTACCACGGGGTGGCACACGTTAAGCTCGTTTAACGAACCACACCCCGCCTTCCGCCTCTCTCGCTCGCTCCCTCCTTCCCTATCTCTCTCCCTTTCGTCTTTTTTACCCTCTCTCGCGTTCGTGCTTCCGTGGACGTCGATTAGATTTATGGACTTCCATCGTGTGTCACGCGTTCGACCTTCTCGTCGCCATGCTCTCGTTCGTCGAGGGATTTCAGTCTGCAGCCGCGATAACCGCACGTGACCGTTTCGAGTCTCTCGATTAGGGAGGTATTCTTCTTCGCGAATCGAACGGAACGGATTGCACGTCGCTTTTACGCGCCTTCAGTGAGTTATTACCGTCCGATGCACTTTTAGATTCAAGTAACTGTGAAGTAACGTTCCATAATTTCGTTATCTCAGACGCTGTTTTAAAAATAAATCGTTATTATCTCATTATCTCTCTAGTTTAAATTTAGCTCTATGTCATTGCAAAAGTTATTATGTATATTTAAGCGAGAGCATATAAATGAATGGTGCATTAGAGTGTTGTTTGCATGAATATACTGCGCGAAACATCATGTCGAGAGGAGAATATATACGAGGATACATAGGTCATAAAACTACGTGGAAGAGGATTCTGTGATGTGCCTCGAGTCCCGTCACGTTCGACAGGTGCCTTGTTTGGATGGCTCCTCGGAGTGCTAACGTTCTGTTTTGCTCCTTATTTCGTCGTCCTGACGACGGCACCAACGTTTAACGTCGCGTATGTTGCGCGCAAACATTGTGGATGCATAATATGGAACTATAATATATACAGTATCTCTTGTGAACTATATTTTCCCTAGTATGTAAATTCGGTATGATAAACGAAGAAAAAATTGCTCGGAACTTGAGCGTGCAATAAAAAACGATAGAAATTTAAACACTATTAACTTTCTAATATGCTTTGAGCAGAAAATGCGTATTTACACGATGAAATTTTTTCATCATGTAAACGAATTTAAAGAGATATAGACTTTTTGAGATTTTTTTACTCTTTACATTAAACTTGTCAAGTCATTCTCTGCGTGTAGCTAATATAAAACTTTAATTATATTATTCTAATACAATTTATAGTATGTTTTACTGTATTTTTCATGCGTTAATTATATCTCAAGTAAACTAATTATTATATTTCAAGTAAACTAGAAGCAAAATAGCGCGTCGATATAAATTAGTTTACTATTAAAATTCAATCGCTGAGATGGCACGATTAGCGGCGGTTGTTCGTGGTCTCGGTGTATTACCCTCGTGTGAACCCTTATGAACTCTTGTGAACTCTGATGAACCCTTATGAAAGAGCCACTTTCTCCGGCTTATTTGTGCAGAATCTAGGTAACAGACATGTTTGATCTTAAACACCTTGTATACGATACTATATGCGTTCGTGCATACACAGCTGTATGCGTGTTTCAGGTGTATGTGTGTATCGAGATGCGAGATGCATCTATCTCTTTCTCGCCCTAAGCCGGATGCACCATTTGCGGGATATTCTCCGACGCTATCGACGCAAGACGTGCTCGGGCGTGCACATCCTTTCTCCCCGTTACCCCTTTATGGGCACACCCGCTATAGATTCAAAGGCATCCGTCCATCTCTGCAAACTACGAGACCAGCCAGCGCACGCCGTGACCGTCCAACTGAGTTAGACAATTACTATAACTCAGCCAACGGCGCGTCACGCTTTTCCTTTTTCTTCTCCTCGTTTGACGTCGCTTGTCCATACCGTGTGGACCACGATTGATTCAATCCTAGCCAAGGGACGTCATTTTTCTGAAAACCGGAGCTTTGAACTTGCGGACCGAAACTTGCAACGTCTTGCACAACATTTTAACGCTTCAAATAATTTTTTTTCTTTCGTATTTTGAAGGAATAATTTTCTATAGCGTTATTAAAATATACGTAATGTGTTTCACATAAATTGTAAAGATTACCTCAATACTATTAATTCAGATATAGAGATATTAGACATTAAATTAAGAAAAATAATAGTAGTCTCGATGTGCAAATTTTGGCAAATATAAGATCCAAAACTGTGTGAGCATATAATGAATTTTTCTATGTCAACTAATTATTAAAACCTTTATTCTAATTTTAGAAATCTAATCTAAATTTAAAATCTAATCTTGAAGATAATTGATAATTGAAATTATAGTAAAATATGTTTCGTCAAAAATTTGAGAAACAAAATTTGTATCAATCGATTATTTTCATCGGCATGAAAATCCGGGACAAATTCGAAAAGTATGATTTGTCGCTTCTGAATGCGATAGAAATGCACAATGTAGGCACGATAGAGAGGTTACGGCGAAAAAGTAATGTAACATCGCGCGTGTATTAGTGCATTACTAACGGTATTATCCCGGGAAAATTATTGCCAGAGCGAGGTAATACCCCGCCATATTTCAGGCATTACGAATATTGCGATATGGCCGCACCGTATTTTAAGAGCGATAGTTTTATCGCTCGACGTTACGATATTCCGTTTCGCCGTGTCTGCTCTTTTTTATGCCACTTCGACGTGCATCGATTAAATATTGCGAGCGCGAACGACGCGGCAGCCTGACGGGGCGACACATTTTCCGGCATCAAGTATATCGTGCACCATCAGCGAGGAATTCCTCTTGCGCGCATAATATCTTTAAAAAAACTTGTCGCTTTAACGAAGACTACAAAGCGCCGTTAACACCATTTTTCGCACGCGCGCTGCTAATTCTATTCGGATCTTTGACAGTTGCAACGCAGACATTTACGCTTAACGCAGTACTATCATTTGACTATCATTTTTAAAAATGCTTCATTATACTCTACATTTGTTCAGATTATTATTATGTAAATTTGTTAATTTTTATAAAAAACAAAATAGAATTTTTTATCAGAAAGTTCAATGTTTCATATTTTTATCCTAAATGCATAATCCCCAAATATAAAATTTATAGAATGTATCGTGAGAAAAAAAATTAATCTCTCTCGTTCAGAATAATCATGACCTCTTGGTGTACTGAACTTTCCTTATCCTCACGTTACGTATATAACTTTGACGTTATTTCGATGTCATATCTCGATGAGAAAGTGTCAAAGAATCATTTATCACTACGTTATGGCACGACGGATGCAAGATAGCTTGAGACAACCCGCTATCAACGAGAGACACTTCTGTTATAGATGTTTATGATACGAATAAAGAGTATTTCTCACTACATTTGGTAAGCGGAAAACCGTCTGTACGTCGTGAACGAATTGACTTGAATCAAAAAACAAAATAGCAAACTAAGAAAAAGCATGTCTGATAGTGATTGATAGTGACATCGTCTCATATTGTTGAAAATTATTACTCGTAAATTTCATTCAATCTTGATCGCGTCATAACTCGCGAAATCCTCTTACAATTGACGACATTCATCGATTTGTGGCGAACGATTTCGGATAATCCAGCGAAAGTACCTATAAATATATCGACACTATTTCTGCATTATCTAACCAGAGATACTGTTGTGAGAAAAGCTCGTTTAAAATTGAAACTACGCAAATGCATTGCGTCGATTTATTTTATTTCAAAAATTGTTCTTTTCTCTCTATTGTTTCAGCAAACACAAAATATATTTTTCATTGAATTGTAATAAAATAGATATAATAAAATAGAGAGATATCCAAATAAAAATTGCATTCGCGTCTCTCTGCCTTAAAATCTACAGACGTCAATGTCAAGACAAAGGAAAGAGAGGAATGGAGTAATGTGCAACGGACCTTAAAAGTGCAAAACATTCGTAAAGAGCGCGCGCGCTCGGAAAACGGAAAATATTCGGGCAATTCGAACTTATTGAATTCCTGCGGCGAGTTGCATTCTCTTATATGCGTATTGGTTCACGTGATGCCGACGCGAATGCTACGTGTGTACCCTCTGAATTATGGTCCGGGTGCCGAACTCTACCTCCCTCCCTCTCTCCCTCACTCTCTTATCCTCGTACACGTACACATTCACCCTATATGGTGATGGTAACGGTTCGCGCCTCCAGGTTGCGTGACCTGGGTATCGGACTGAGGCCACGTAACGATTACCGTTAAAAATTTAGAAAAATTCCTACGACGGCACCGCCGTTGAGGAACCAATGCTATTTTCATGCGAGCGCGCCATTCTCGAAGTGATGGCAACGCTCTCCCGACACCTTTCGTATTTTCAACCCGCACACGTACCCCTTTGTGCGAGCGCTTCTCTCACCGCGCCACCAACTTCGCCGTGGAAATCTCGTGGCTCGTTGAGGGCTGTCGAAAATGGGGAAACGATCGGGTATTTCTCTCGCGACGCGAACGAATATGCCAGAAATCGTGATATTTGCGAGCCGATATTTTTGGAACGTGAAAAGGAGAAAGAGAAATTTATTAAAGACACCGGGCTTACATTCTTAGTTTAAGCAATAAGTTCCAGCATGCACGGGAAAAATGAAAGAATCATTGTACGTAAAAGTTCTCGATAACTGCATAGAATAATTTTAAACTTGGATTGCTACATTGAAGTATAACGAGTAGAAGCATATTTTACGAAATTTATATCGAGCATTTTATCTCCGACGATAATTTAACATTATAGATTAAAAAACTGTATTACCCGAATGTTTCATTTGTTGAAAAACGTGGCGTCGCTAGGGAAGAGAAACGAGATTTTTCGCGATGATAGAACATTCCAACCGTTCTCATTATTTATTAACAGATATGAAGAGTATGCGCTACAACAACTTGATATTTTCATCACGGAAGCATTTCATAAAGCACGCGCCATCGTAGTCCACCGACGGTGGAATTAAAGCACGCTCTCGTCGCGAATTGATGCGACCCCGAAACGCACAAACCGACAACGCAGAATATTGTTGAACGAACCGGCATAGTCCCGTAGGATTTTCTCTGTGAGATCCCTGTTTAATAAAAGCGCGCCTGATTCCTCTCTCTTTTTCTCATTCTCTCTGCTATTTCATCGTATTTATAAATATTATTAAAACATTCTCGCGAAACACGCGGAATAAAAAAAATTGGCTGAAATACGGATATGTAACTATGTGTTTAATATACGCTTTCCTTCCTTTCTCCCTTTATGTCTCTCTATCAATCTTGCATAATCCTGCTTTTTATCTTTGAAAAAGGATTCATATTGAACGTTTATCAACTAACGACGACGTAATAATAAAGAGTCGGCTTTCCTTCGTCATTCATTCTCGTCTATTCGCACGTGCCTGTTTATTTCCGTAAGTGGCCACTTATCCGAACCGCTCTATCCCTCTCGTTACGAGAAGGTCGCTGCCTTCTATCCCAGTACCGTAAATCCTCCTCGACCCGAACGAACTCTCGAGGCAGGGGTCCTTTTGGTATTTCCTCTAGTTTCTCATCCCTCACGATGCAACGATTATAAAGACTCGGGCGTAATGGAAACTGTCAGCGATATACCGTAACTATACGTGACAAGACTTTCATCGAACGGTGTTTAAGAAAAAAGCGCAAGTAAAATAAAATTTAAAAAATTCTACAATTAATAGTATGATATAAGAAGTAACCCCTCCCCCCCCCCCTTTCGCGTTATAATTATAAATATGTCCGATGTCTTCTCTATATAAAAGCCATCTTTTTAATTATTCATATAATTTTACATAATTAATTTCACCCGCGAATTATTCGCGTGGAATCTACTGCTGATCTAAAGCGCTGTATCGTAATTATATTGTCGTTCAAACTTCAGTTTAGAGTTTGCTACAGTGGAATACGTGCTACTGCAATGCGCATTGAATTGCCTCCAAGTTATCATTGCTTCGTGTGAACTGATTTCAAGTTATATATCTTAATATAAGGATTTAGTATCGCAAGATATCTCAAACATAATATCACGTTTTATAATTTTGTTTCTTACTACTGTAAGTTTATGTTTTACTCAAATATTTTGAAACGGCTACTGCATGCGTTACATATTTGAAAGAGAGAAACTCTCTCTCTCTCTTTCTCTAGATGTTAATATTTATCGGTTGTTGTGCACTTGTCGAATAAGCAGATTGACTATCGAATAAAGAATTCAAAATCAAAGAAATTACAATTATCATTTATATGAGAAAAAAAATCTCTATTACATCTATTGTAATACTATATGTGGTAGGTCTTTAGGTATAAGATATGTATATACTATACACATTTTTAACATTCAAGAATTTTATATTTCGCCAAGTTTTAAAGAAAAAAAGTAATCTATATGCTGTTCAGCTAACTAAATCAAATAAGATGGAAAAAAATAAGAGATTGAAAGGAATCTCTGATCAGAGTTTATATCAAAGTTTATACGAGATTATACGAAATGTGTCTATTGAAAGTCTTAATTAGCGAAAGATAAATCTTACATTCGCTGCTTTGCATATACTGATCTTTTACGAATTCGCTCGATAGCGAGATATCAAAGAGCGTGTATTAATTCTTTAGAGCGGTGATTCGACTGAATTAACATTAATTTCACGGTTTGCTGAGAAAAAGAAATCCGACGAGCGACAAAGCGTAAGGTCGTTTAATTTACATCGATAGCTATTTAAAAAGCGATTTCCACATATTACAGCTAATAATATTTAAATTCATATTTACATTCGATTACGTTGGATATTCATCACATTTACAGTTTCCAAAGTAATGCTTGTTACGATCGTCAATATACCTTCACCGATGCTCTGTGATGGAACCGACGCAAACTTTCATGATCGTCGAGTCGTAGCCAGCAATCGATGACACGTAATCGCAAATAAAACGGACGAATAAACGGAAATGCACCGAAAAGTCAGCGAGATAACGCGAGACTGTGCTTCTACCACTGTCGTTTTCCACCTCGATCAACCTAACCTTCCATCCGCGGTTGCCGGCTCTCTAGCACTTTGCGACGAGCGTGGAAAAAGTTTTCCGGATTCGAATTGCGGTTTTTATTCCGCACGAACGATTTCGAGATAGTTCCGGATAGTACGCCTTCGATCTATCGTATTTTCCTCCGGTAATTACTCGGTAAAATCCGCTCTCCGAAATGCTGACAAGACACTCCGTGACTTTTACTCAAACGCCGGATGTAATCTTCCGTTCGATAATGCCTGTCAAATTCTTTTATCGAGTGTCGTTTTGTCGTACATGCGATTTTTTCGTACAAATCGAACTGTCAATGCTTTGTAGAAATTTTGTGCGTAGAATAAATGCGAATATATATTTTTAATTTTTCTCTTCAATTGATGAAAAAAATCAGATTTTACTATTGCAAAATAAAACTGGCTACAATATTGACCGGTGATAATAAAACTACTAAGACTAAAATATTTATCTCTTAACGAATGGTATCCTACGACATGAAAATATACACGCGTTGCTTGATAAAAGAATAGCGAGTGGTATAATCGTAAACGAAACGGCTTATATAGAAGATAAGTCTTTGTTTCGTACCTTTACGTCGAGATTCTTCGCGGTTTTGGAGCTCACGATTGAAGAGCGCACACGATCGGTGTGAGTGTTCGTAGTACACTAACCTATCTCAATCAATTGATTGACGGCGTCACTGACCTCGGTGAGCGCCGCGCGTCGAGGTCACGGAAAGGCAACAACAGTTTGAAACAAAATAAAAAACTGCTTGTACATAAAACTAACAATAAGATTCTTTCTCCAGTCTTTTCGATGCGGTCGAATAGATTTTTCCAAATAAGCTAATTTTTATTCAATATATATTAATAAGAAAATAGTTTACATTTCTTATAATAGATTATTATAATACAATTTTTCTAAGAGCGAGATCGTTTTATCTTAACGATTGATGCAAAAAATTTCGTTGATTAATTAAGAAGAATAATTGTTGCTGAGAAACCGAATCATTCGCGACACATTATTGATCAATTAAAAAGATATTTATATTAAATCTAAAAAAAAGGCATATGAGATCATATTCCCGAGTATTGTATTCTACATACTGACGATTATAATGCCATATTTGAATCAATAGAATAGATTTACAGCTGTAAGGTTATCGTATACTAGTTGCACGTGCATGATAAATCGCGTCTCCCATTTCGTTCTAGCTCGGAGATCACCTGTCAAACGTCAACTATCAATGTCGTGGCTGGAGGAATGGAGAGACGGGTAAGAGAAAGAGTTGGATAATATGACTTCGACGATCGGTAGCGAAAACGTAGTCGCGGATCACATTTTCTCCCGTATCGGCGAGAACGTTCGTAAAACTTCCAATATTTTCGCGGAAGGCACAAACCGTAAAACAAACCGCAATGTTTCTATATTTCGATGCGAAACGGCGATCCAGCGCAATTCCCTCTCGCCTTCCTGCGCTTCTATCGATAGCGATTCTCGCGCTTTTAATACAATTTTTATGGCCGCCCGTGAAAGATATAGTGGATCGTGACGGGACGATCAAGAAACGGGGTGGGATGAGAGATAAGAAAAGGATGATCGAGAAAAGAGGACCTGGATTGCCGAAGATCGAAAATTCGTGGCACGTTTCGTAATTTATGCAGGCCTTTCATCTCCGAAACGGATTAAGGCGTCGAATGCGGCGATAAAGAATCGATCGAGGGACATGAAAATTACATCCAAAGGACACGAAAATTGCGCCTCTTACGACGAAGGAGAACATTTAATATCCCTGTTAAAAAATAAAAAAATAACTTGAAAACGCTTACCGACACTAATCTGGCTATGCTGAAAAAATATCAAGAGAAACATTAATATAAATCTTGTTCTTTTTTTGCAATTTTATCTTATATTCTCTCTCTCACAAGAATTACATTATAATAAACCTTTCGTGGCATCATCGTGAAACTTATCTTTCTCTTCCCTAATTTTGTATTTTATATTCCTTAGCGAATGCATAAATGCTGCGACACTTTCAACTTAATCATCTGTCGACATGCAGTTCTCTCATCGAAATGCGCTGTTTTCGCACTCACGTTGCGATTCGGCGAATTATTTCGACATGACGACGTCGCACGAGTCGTGATCAGGAGATCGAGGAGAGAAGAAAGAGAGAGAACGTTATCTTGCACAAAATTTATATTCATGAGTACCCGAGTGAGAGAACGAGACCATTTTGATACATCTCGTCGACGATCGAAAGCACCAGGTGGATCGTATGCAGCGGACAAAGGATGCGTATAATAGAGGTTCGACGAGTTGACTGACTCGACTGCGCCGAGATCTTTCCTTCGAACGGGAATGCAACGTTGTTTCTCTGAGTTACTTGAGATTCCCCGTCGCGTCTGTGTCGCGGAAACTCGAAGGAATCGAATTTCCCCTATTCCCTCGAAACGTCCATCTTCGAACGTTTTCGTCGTTCGCGTTTTTCTCCTCCGCATACATCGGAATTTCTTAACTCTTGCGGTCCCAAACGCAACAATGCAACGTCTTTCGCGTCGCAAAACGAGGGAAAAACGCAAGGAAAAATGTCGGATGAAAATGACGAGTGATAAATTATCTGAATTTCTGGAGTTTTTGAAAACCGCGATACTTTGCTATTACGAAAAGCTTTCTTCAGTTTCAGAAAATCGAATAAAATATTTTGTAATGGCACTTTTGTAGTACTAAAAATCGTAAAATTCTTTATCCTTCTTCTTTTTCTTTATTCTTTATTAATGGATAATAAGTTCCACGGATAAAATAAGTTTTTCATTAATCGCTTTGTCTACAATGTTAATAAACAAAATAAATTATATATAGAATATATAAATTATATCATATATGTTTATATATAATTTGTTTGTAAAAATCTACTTCTACTTTGTATCGAAGACATGTACTTCTTATCCCACAACAAATGATTCCAGCAGTGAAACTATTAGCGTTGAACGACTATCAGTCACGATCTTTTATGGTTGTCCGCACGATGCCGCGAAACCCACCGTTCTTTTTACGAAAATATAAATGCGCGAGTTTACGACGTAATAAAATTTGCCAGCAGTCGCTGGGCCGAAGCAGAGACTACGGGCCATGATGATATCGAGTGCGATATCGAGATTTATCGGACAGTCGTTTTCAGTACGATTGAATCTCGAACTCTCCGAATCTTAAATCTTCGCGCGTCGCTCCTATGCTGCTTTTGTTCTTCTCAAATTTTATTTTGTGGTTTCGAGACGTAAATCATACGAAAAAATTAATGCAATCACTAATACGCTAAAAATTAAACTTAAAAAACTTGTAATGTTATATATATTTTAAATCGAGAGAGAGAGAGAGAGAGAGAGAGAGAGAAAGAGAGAATCCTGTTTTTAATATTTTAAACATTTCTATATTTTTTAAAATATTTTTTAAACAGTGAATTAAACGCAATCAAGCCGCGGAATTTTTGAGTGCCAGTAAAATATACCTGTCCCAGAGATAAACTCATATTAATCGACGAGTGATTGAAAACGAATTGAGCTGAAAATCGACAGCACCGAGCTCCTAGGAAAATTTAAATGCCCGAGCAGTAGATATTTGCTTCGTTCTTTTACTTACTCCTAGCCGAATGACGAGGATTTTTTTCCGATTATTGCGCCGGCCAAGATTTTATTTTATTCGCGGCGAAGAAGCGGCTCTCTATTACGGATTACGGAGAGCCTTCCGTCGACAAATCGCGGAATATTTCGGTGAATGCTCCGATCGTAAATCGATTCGCCTAGCCGGACGAGATGGAGGAGAACACCGAATGGTGCAGGATCGCGCGCATTCTCAGGTATCGATCGTATCGATCGGCTTTCTCACTCTCTCTCCTGTATCATTCGCTTCCTCTCTCTCTCTCTTCTTCTCACTCCCCCGAATTCAATCGGAATCGCTATCGGCGGTGCCGCGAGGACGGAACTCAGGAAAATCGCGCGGCACGATAAATCTCGATATCCCACTCGATATCACTTGGCCTCGACCAGCGACGGCTGACAAATTTTATCGCGCTCGCTAAATCGTCCTCACTACTTCATACGTTATACACAGTAAGCTTTGCATCATATCTCAAGAGTGTATTCTTCGATCTTGCATTTTGAAACGATCTTTTCTTGAAACGAAAATTTTCTCGGATGCTGTCTTATTCCAGTATTTTCTCAGAATCTCCATCGTTAGATATCTTAATAATGTTAGCTTTGTATTAAAAGTGTTAATAAAAAAAATTAAAGTGGCTTGAAATTAAATAAAGAATAAAATTTTATTTATCTTTATTTCCATATTTAATCGTCTCAAAATTATTAATATTTTCGACACATAAACACAGTTTTTGTACGAAAAATTCGATAGCAAATTTCTTAAAGAATAACTTCGTTCGAATTTATTCGTCTTAAAAGTTTTGTAGAAATAGAAAAATACATAAATGTAAAAAAATCCGATCATGATCATTTTCGAAGATTTTAACGAAGAATTTGTCACGCGGCGGGGTCGCATATCGAAGCAGCGGACTTCATTTGAAATGTAAATTTAATCCGTTCCGCTCGAT
Source organism: Lasius fuliginosus (assembly GCA_949152495.1). NCBI lineage: Eukaryota > Metazoa > Arthropoda > Insecta > Hymenoptera > Formicidae > Lasius > Lasius fuliginosus. The sequence goes on from OX424448.1 coordinate 10,790,006, forward strand.
CGCTTTGGATCGAATTGTGCACCGACTTGGAATTATTTTTACATACATTACGCCGCTTGCGAAACAAACCGAGATCTGGTCGTTTTTTAATGAGAGTTCATTAAACCGCGCATTGCGTAGATTATTCGAATGCGTGGTCAGATTGTAAAATTGATAAAAGTGAGGTACATCGAGCGTGAAATTTTACCGAGAGCATCTCCGTCGAAATTGCGACATACGGCAGTAGCGAGGTACGATAAACTGATAATTTTTATCACTGAATACGCGTATAAAACGTATGATAATAGCGGAAAATTAATGCCATAACTAAAATGTTTAATTAAGAGAAAATTTTTTTTATTTAAAATAATATATGAAAATAGAACACATATCACTCTAATAAAATATATCATGTCTTTTTTAATATATCAAAATAGTAATAATATTGTAAAATGATAGGTTTTGAAAATTTTTATGACAAATATAAATCAAAGATATACTTGAAAAACCAGAAAAGATTGTATAAATATAAGTTTATTTATGTATTATGACTTTTTTTCGCTATTTAGAAAAAAATGAGATGTTCTCATATTCTGTTTTTCCTTTGCTCATAGAATACATAAGCGAAATACGACAATTAACAGTTCAAATTCACCTGCGTTATACTTTCAATATATATTCAGATGGTAACGAAAAAAACATCAAACATCACGATAAGACAGAGAATCATATTGAAAGATTTGCACGTATACTACTTCGCGCGCAAAGTGAATGGTGACATCAAGGGAGGAACGTGATGGAACGAGATACTGAGAGGAAAAGATGATCATGTCAATGAAAAGCATGGGGGAGAAAGATATAGAAGTGCTCGAAAAGCGGGTAAAAATGCTGGTTGAAGACACCGGGAGACCGCTTACGAGCCCGTAAAATTCACCATTTCTTATCGCGTTTCGTATCTTGCGAAAAACTTTTCTGTCGTTTTCACAAAGAAATCGTTTATAGCTGATTTTGCCACTGCTAAAAGTGAATTGACGACATTTGCTATGGAAAAAACTATGGGAAAAAAAGGGAATTTCTCTGCAAAAATTAAATTATTCGACAAATAAGCCAAGCATATGTTTAAATCGCCAACAGTGAAGTAGAAATATTATAAGAAAAGAAGTACATTTTTTCAAAATAATTTAATAATTAATATTTTAACTAAAAATTATTTAATTAATAATTTCTTATTTTGTAGATTACATTATTATTAATATATTATATATTTTAATATTATTTTTACTTTTGCAGAGAGAGAGAGAGAGAGAGAGAGAGAGAGAGAGAGAGAGAGAGAGAGAGAGAGAGAGAGAGAGAGAGAGAGAGAGAGAGAGAGAGAGAGAGAGAGATTAAGAGGATAGACAATAATTTTTTCGGATTATTAAAAGCATCTTTTTGGATTTAATGCTATAATGTAAAAACACAGCAAAACAAAAAAAATATCGGATTTATTATTTAAGAACAAATTAATGATTTGCCACTTCAGTACATTCGCAAAATTATCTTTGACGCAAGTTTTCTTTGGCTTCGCCGCGGGATGCGTTTATCTTGTTTTCGTAATAAATCAAGTGTGTGGTACGAAGACTAATGAGTCGTATCATAAATCATAATACGTAGTGATCCCACGTTTTATCTCAAACACTAGACGCCAAACAAACGCCAAACTACGAGAAGAATGCTTTGGCTTCAACGCGGACGCATCGATCATTTTTCAGTTGTAAGAGATTAAAAATTAAGAAGTTTTGATGAATTAAGTTTCAACGATGTGTACATAGATAAAGGTAACGAAATCTTACACCATTCTTCCAACATCAGAGAATCCTAATCAAATTTTAATTTGAGACTTAATTACCAAGAAACCCTATCACACAATGTAAATCAACCATGTATTTTGAAATTAGCTTCATAAAGCACCCCTTGCTTTGTAAGCTACTTTCTAAACATTACCGGTGCTATCAAAGTTTGATATTAAGAGAAACTTCCACATAAAATTATTAAATTATTTCTTCATTCATTAATTACTAAAAAAAAAAATTATGTATCGCAGAAAGCTGCGAGTTAATCTGTCTGTCCCATTCACACGTAGAACGTTTCACACGGTATTTTACATACATAGAATACGTTCCTCATAACTGTCAATACCGCTATCCCGCCAATTCGCTTCACATATCCTGAATACGAGTTCGAGCTTGGCTATTCTATCGGACTTGTGAGGTTCGAGAAGGAAGTTCCTCACTGCTATACGAATATAGGGACAGATCGATCTTGTTCCATGGAAAAATATACCGTCTACGACTCGGAGGAGGATTTTTCCGCGCGACAATGCGTTCCTGAAATCGAGTCGGTGTCGTCGCGCCCCCTCAAAGGTATCGATATAGCGACTCTCCCACGGCAAAGTTGGTAACCGAAAAGTGTGACAAAGCGAGGAATCTCGTAAAACTCTCAGCGGGACTCGGGCCGAGCGAGCGAGCGAGCGAGCGAGCGAATAAGCCGGCGCCGTAGTAGGTATACGTGTATTCAGATCCTGGGAAAATACCCGGGATATCCCGCAGGGGAGAAACGAGCTGACAACACGTTCTTGGAATCGAGTTGCTGTCGATGCCGATGCAACTTCAAAGACGTTTGTCTCTCAGGACGTGTCGCTGTAACGCGCGCGCACACGCGCTCGCGCGAGAAAACCGTCCGAGATCTTTATTCCCTGCTCTTCCCTCAAAAATATCGCATCAAGCGTTTCGTCGAGAACCAGTCTGCATATTTTAGGGATCCCGAAATGTAAGAATGCGAAATTTTTCTCTGCGAAAACTTCACCGACGAGAAAAGACACGTCTTAAAAATAGAAAAAAAAAAAGAAACGGATTATTAATGTCTTTCTAATTTCTGATTAGTTACATCAGAGCGTGCGAGAAAAGTCAGTGCCTGTAGAAAAAATAGATAGATATGGAAAAATTAGTGATCTTTTTAACCTCGTAGAGAATTTTGAGAAAGATCTGAGAAGATTTTCTCGTGTGTGTGTGTGTGTGTGTGTGTGTGTGTGTGTGTGTCATGATTTTTGACATGTGCAGCGTGGCACGCGATGCATTGATAAATATATTCACCGGAGATCGATTCGAAATACGCCGTCAAAGAAAGTTTCCGCTTGACACACGACTCGTGGAATTCCAAAATACAAGCAACGTGCACGTATTTTGGCGAGGGCAATGCTATAATAAAATAAAATGACGCAAGATGCTCGCCATTCTTCCGAAAATTGATTTATCAGGACGGAAGTGCGAAGAAAATTCTTCTTGGCAGAAAACTCGTGGAAACTGCGAATAACTCATTTATCATTGTTTAATTAAACCGCGGGAGCTCTTCATGTGCTCTTTGGTGCAGAAAGATTCATTGGCAAGATTCAAAAATTTATCTTTTAATCTACTTATTAATTTACTTTCTACCATTTCCGAAAGATGAAGAATTTTGTGTGTACTGCGTACCAACTCCGCTAAATTAGATAGAAGCATATAATAAAAATAGATAAAAGTAAAGTTTGTCTATAAAATAGGGAGAAAATAAAATTAAAATAAAAAATAAAAAATATTACAAAATAAAAAATAAATAATAAAAAAGCAATAATAAAATAAAAAAAAATGAGAATAGAACAAGACAATGTACATACAATTGTTTACTAGCCATTTCACGATTTGTTAGTTATTATAACTCGTAAACGTTTACTTCAGCATTCCTTATCAAATTCCTGTTTATTGTTCCTTGAAACTTACACCATTGTGCCATACAGGATTAGAGCCGACGCTAGATTTACATTTTATGTTATGACTTATATCAACGACTCGACGCAAGATTAACTAAAGTTCCCTAATAGCAAGCTCTTTACTGCTTAATCCTTTCTATCTTAAATTTTATTTTACGAACATGAAATTATATTTTCTTCGCGTTCTTAGCGAAGATTGAGAGCAGTAATTTTCTAAATGTTTCAAAAGAGGGTTAAATTCTTAAATTATTTGTACAAATAATACTTAACGATTAATTATAGTAAGTTTGATATTATTGATCGTTATTCAGAATATTATATTTATATTCTGCGTATTTACGCTGAGTTTTAATCTATTTAACAATAAAACACATTCAGGGAATAAAAAGTTTCTTTTAAAACAGGAAACGTGTGTTTATTGTTTCATGCTGATGAGATGACAAGCTGAAAATACTTGAATATTGCGATATCATTTGTTTTCAGGCAAGCTAACGGAAGAAAACGCAAAAATTGCATACAGAAGCGCGTGGAAGAATATTCACGTGTCTCTTCTGGGACCGGAAAAGTCGTTCCTCGCATTTCCCGAGTCGTGTAACGCGCCGAGTACATCGCGCACGCCACAGTTACAAGATTACGTTTCTCTCTCTCCCCCGGTATTATCCCCCGGTCGCTCCTTTCCCTCACGAAAACGTTTTCTTGCTCGCGGTAAATAAAGAAAGAAAGAAGAGACCGCGCGCCGAGATATATCTTGTTCTTTTAATACTCGGTAAATTCCAGCGAACGCATTGTGGAAATCCGGAGGGGATGGAAATCCGTTGTGTGTTTGGAGAACGGAGGTTGAAGGGCAGGAAGACAGTTAAAGAGTCTTGCGGCACGCTGAATATGAGTATTCTTACGTGCATCTTGTTTCGCTCGTTTCTGTCGAGCCTTTAATTCCACTTCCGTTCGTCGCAAATACCGCAAACGACGGACATCCGTCCAGTTCCCTTTTTTTAAAAACCATCATGTTGATAGCGGCGGATTCTTATAAAGAAATGCGAGAACACGCACTCTCCAGCGCGTGACGAGTCATTTATGAGAAGCTTTCGCGATGTCCGATACATATAAATAAATCACGAATAATTAGATCATCGCGGATGATGTTGACGATATCAATTTAAATGGGGATCGCACAAATAATGGTGGAACCAAAAAGTGTATTATATATATCGATAGAAAATGAAACGTCAAAAAACGTCAATAAATTATACTTTAAACTCATAATTATTTACATTTTCATTATAAGTAACGTGATCGAAATTAAATCTTAAATTACGCTTTATCAATTTTCTTCAAAACTCTAGGAACGAATTTAGTCGTTCATGATCGTATATTTTCGCACGGAAGCGGCACAGAATTGCTACTTTTAGAAGAGAGACGGGAAGGAATTTATTTCATGGAACGGAAAAGTACGTGGGAAAAACGCAGTCACGCGTTTTGTATTTCGTGATCTGCTCCGCGTTATCCAAGACTAGGTATCCCTCGTATTTTCCGCGAATTTTCCCGGCATCGTCGTCATCGTCGTCAACATTTCGCCAGACTTTTATTTCGCCGGTAGCTTCGTATCATCCAGACGCCGCTTTCGCCGAAGTTTACGGTTTTCTCAAAGACGTGGTATAACATTTCGCAGGAAATTTTCGAGCGCGACGAATTTCGAACACCGCGTAATCTTCTTATGGGTCGTTACGGTGTGTAATCGACAGCGGTAAAAGAGCAGAAAGAGGACGTCGTCGTCGGCGCGATTTACGAAAATCTTTTCGTATCACCGAGCGTTATCGTTACGCTGCCGATACGAACGACATGAGAGAACAATATCGTATGATTTTATAGTTGTCGAGATATCGCGCACACATTTGCCTTAGCCGATTTACCAGTTTAACTCAAAAGCTGTTTTTTTTTCTCCTTACGGAGATTCCGCAAAGATCACCATTTAAACTGTTACGTCGTCGTAAAACATTTGTAGGGGAAAACATTTCGCAACTTATACCGCCGTTCCGACCAATTGGTTACAAGGATAAATCAGTGAATAAGGTTTCCGTTACGAAATTGCTGTGTTTCACAATTCTTGTAACAAACGTTTCCGCATCCAGCATGGTCCCGCATCGGACTTACGGGATGCTTCTCCGCAACGATCGTTACTCAGGCCGCGAGGATATTCTCCGGAGAGAATCTCTTTGCGAGTCGTTTAGCCCTTCTCTAGTGAGGATAGATCACGCGCGCGTCGAGTCCCGAAAGAATTTTTACTGCCGACCCAGAACGATATTACATACTTAGCCGCCGTTGCACCTGCTGCTCCGCGAAGATCCGGACGTTTATCATGCGAAGGACTCGTTCCCGGTTTTTTAAGAGATCGCCGGCCCCATATATCCGGAGATATCTCGCCGTGGCCTCCTTCTATCCCAAAGTATTTCCGTTTCAACTTCAAGCGTTAAGTTAGTTTATTCATAAAAAAATTTTTTTATATTTTTCCTCTCTTTCTTGCGTGTCTTCTGTAAATAATTTAAAACTTTGTTGTGTCACAGTTTATATGGCAATATATACTGCCAATTATAACCATAGACTCCTAATTTTCTTTTTATCGTTTATACTTTTCCATTTACAAATTCCTTGAATATTTAGAAACCGCCACATTTTCTTCACACACATTTGATTAGATCATAATTTTACGATTTTTAACATTGAAGATTAAATATCATACTAATTAGATCTCTATCGTCTTTAACATAAAAATTCAGACACAAGAGGACTTAGCAAAAAAAAAAGGAGAAAAAGGAAACATGATAACTAATTATCACTAATATCGCATTTTATTATAATGGAAAATCAGTGGATAGGATTTCCATCGCGAAATCAATATAATTCTGTTAATCACAGTCGCGGTTTCCTACGTTATTACTGTCTCATTATCGATCATAACTGAATAGTAATTAATCTTGCCGGGTAATTGATCGAAGTAGTTATGCCTTTGGGATACAATCATGTAATTGTAATATAAGATAATATGATATATAGATAACGTACATATATATAATACGCAAATCTCATTTTTACTATGGAAAAATTATAGAATTAATAAAAAGAGAGATTCTAAAATATGTAATTTTAAAATGCAAAATGCATTCGAATTATTTGCAAGAAATATAAATATCACTCGTATATCAACAGATCGAATGTCATTAGTGACACAAAAGCGCCCCGCTATATTCCATTTCAAATAGCAGTATGATCAAAATATGATGTATAACTGAATAAACATATACGATATATGAATAATTTTTCAGTATTATTGTACTATAGTATATATCGGAACACACACAATATCTTGCCGGACAATAATTTCTCTTCATGCTGGCAATTTGCCGCGAGTGAGAGTGAGCAAAATAACTTTTTATCAAAAAGTTCCGAGATCTCTTACGGCAATCTGTCCTTATCTATACTAATTCACGAATGCAAATCACCTTATAATAAAAATTACAATTTATATATTTTTTATTTTATCTTCTTAAAAGTAATCTTAATAAATTAATGAAGTTTTTGTGATTAAATATATATCAAACACGATATTATTCAAATAATTTTCAATTAAATACATAGCAAAAATATATTGTCATTTAACTGATTATATCCGCAAAACGTGCATAAAATATGGAGCGATACGGCGCTCAAAATCTAATGTTAAGGACGAAACGAAATAAAGTGTTTAACATTTATCAGAGTTTCTTTCCAGCGATCGAAAATAAGATGGAATAAATCTCGAGCTATGCACCGCATATGTAACGTGTATATCACATGAAAGCATTGATCATAATTGAACGCAATGTAACAAAATGATAAGGTGATATCATTTATTATCGAGCAAAAAATTGATTCAATGTAATTATTCAAATTTATCCAGAATTATTTGGCGAATAAGTGCTCGTGTCATTATCAAATACGCCAAGAGACGTAATCATTTTTCAATGTAAAAATTGTCGGAAAGAAAACGCGAAGAGTCGCTCGTTCGGTTCGGGACACATTCGAGAATAGGTCCCGAGTAGACACTCTAAATCGAGGATATCGAGGATGACAGTGAATCCCATGCGTGACTGGAATAATTGACCGCGACCGGCGTGTTGCCTGGCCGCAAAAGAGAAGATCCTTCATCGAAACTGGAATCCTGGGTATCCCGAATCGAATCCCGCATTTAGGTAGAGATTGTCGCTAAGAGAAATATGACATACGACCATTCCGAACCCCGACACATTCAATTGTAATGCGTGTCCCTGCAATTTTTCTCGCAATACGTCGCGAGCGAGACGTACGTCGCGGAACATATGAAAATTTGTCGCGATTCGTGATTTATTCTCCATGTCAACGCGGATTTAGTTTTGTAAAAACGTGGAAGTACGCATAGGGGACGTCAATTTTCATGACTGCGAGTCGCAAACGAGATTAAGCTTTTTGTGAATCTGTTCCCGTGTATTTATAATTTTCATGCATGTTATAACGTTTTTAATCCTGTCTTTGTTAAAATATTTTAACGTAAAACGTGTACGTAAAGCCACACACATGCTGAGTTTTTCTATACTGTACACGTTATTAATTATAATCTACTAAGACTAAAAAAGCATTATAAAGTTTATATATAAGCAAAATTGTGTAACTTATTATAGACTAAAAATTCTTTTATGAGCAAATTAAGAATACTTATATTTTTTTCAATAAAATACAGAAACTTATCTGAATTAATCAATTAATACTAAATGCAATTATTTTATGATAAATTTTTCACGTTTCTACGTAAATATTGAATGACAAATAACGGTTCATTCTACTTAAGTAAATATATTACGGATATCAAATTTTATTCGTTTCCCGATTATTTCATTGGGAAACAATTTCCATTAAGATAGCAGAGTTGTTGGTTGATAATCGTTCGTCTAACTCACGATAGAAAAATATACACGGCCTTTGAACCGGCGCGTTAGACGGAGACGATAAGGACGATGAAACGATGGAATTCTGCGGGATATTGAACGTTCGCCTGCGAAGACAGACGAGCTTTTCGAGACGGAAAAATATGTGGCAGCTGGACTGTCCGTGAATCTCTTGTCAGTTTTCTTATGACATCGAGAGAGGCGCGATTCTAGCCAGAGAAAAAGAGAGGAACCGAAAAATTCGATGAGTCGAGAACGGTCTGTTATGATTTACAACATATTAATTATTGTATCACGTCACGACATGCGTCTCGTATGTAGCGGATATCTGAATCATAATCGCGTATTTGCAATTAATCAATCAATCAATCTGTTTAATTCCTGGTTGCAGATCTCTCATTTCGAAGAGAGATACTGCTGTAAAAATTGAATTAAAACGAAAGTAATTTTGAGAAATTTAATTTAGTTCGAAAAAAAGTTTCTTCAACATCTAGAAAACTGTTTTAGCAATTTCATCAACACTAGATTATATTTTGGTTCAAAAATAATTACAATATAAATATTTTTCTAACCAAGAAAAATTAATTGATATCTCCGATATTACTTGGCTTTATTTTATTAGTACTTGTTAATAAAAACTGATATAAATTTTTATCAGAGGAAACTATAAATCTTTATTATTTTCTACTGATAGTTAGAAGAGAGTTGAGAATCTCTACTGAGCGGACAGTCAAGCGCAGGTCAAAAGGCGGATAAAAAATAGCGAAGAAGCAACAAAGGATATGGAAATGGAGATGCTCGTTGCGCGGTTGATGGACAGTTCTCCTCGAGTTTCGCTCTCGGCATCCATATCCGAAGAAATATCGCTATATTTTCTCGCACGATAGAATCCCGATCGTTTCTCCAGCGATGCGTCCGAGAAAATGGAACGTGATACATTCAAAAAATAAATTCATCCTGGTATAACCAATTTTTGTGTCATGTTAAAATTTATAATATTGATTGCATTTCGACACCTCGATTGAAAAACAAGGTCATTAATTTTATGCACAAAGGCTGTTTCAGAAACTATATTTCTGCGCTATAAAATATTAAAATTACCTTCGAACAGTCGTTATTGAATTTTTAAGAATTTTGAAACAATTAAACTAAAGCATTTTAAATCTCATTTTTTTAAATAAGCTTTAATGTAAATAAAAATATAATGTTTAACCTTTTTGTATTATTCGGGCAATACCAAAAAAAATTATAATTTTATCGGCAGTATTACGCTATCATGAGAATGGAAAAAATTCTATAGCTCACAATTATAACTTTTCTCGCATTAAAGAGGATTCAGACGACGTGGATTGTTTTCACAGGGAGTGGCGGTCTATTTACAATTTTTACTGTATTTACTGCATTACAAACGAAATGCAATATATATAAGTCATAATATTACCAAAGTATTACAAGTTTTCAACAACGAGAGAGTTTTGCCTCATCGCCGGTTAGTTTTCCGCGAAGTTTTCACGAAGAGATGGCAAATATATTCGATTTTATGCGACGAAGGAAGCATAATATGGCAGCGCAAACGTTCGTTGCATTTGTTTTCTGCTATTTGAGTGGTCAACGTTTCTCGGCGATTACAAACTTTTGAAAAACAGGATGCTTTAAGATCCCTGTAAGACTTCTTCCGACTAATGAGCACCGTGCTGTTTTCGCAATTCAAAAGAATAAAAGAAAACAAGGAATTGCTTTGATATTTTCGCGGATATAAATTTCGAATCTAATTTAATTTTCCTGATATAATCTGAGTATTATGTATATAATGCACTGACAAAAATAAAATTAAGTTACACAGTTTGATATCATTTAATATATCAGGCATATATAATACAAAAACATGACATGAACAAAACATATTCTTTTATAAGAAATTACATATAAAAAATTGTAATATTGTTAGCTTAAAATAATGTTATCTAACAAAGGAAGAAGAATTGCGAAAACACATGTTTCATAAGAAATTCTAGAAATATATATTTTAATTAGAGAGGAAGAGAAAATATATACATAAATAACAAAGCTCCCAACTGATACATGTAGAGCAACCCAGACTTACTGCCTTTTCTTTTAAGAAGAGATTGTAAAGAAGAAAAATTTTTATATAATTACAAAAATAACTTTGTGTGAATAAAGGATCAAAAATACATCGTGTCCGGTATTTTCTGCAATAAGAGCCGTAATGTCGTAGAAAAGGCAGGCAGGTTTTACACATTTATGGCAAGTTTCACGCGGATGCGCCGTCATCCTTTAAACTTATTCGGCGTCAAAGTTTTCGAATTGGACAATCCATTATTGAGGCTCGTTTCTCTGATTCATGATTTTTTTTTAGAGTCTCACCTAACCGCAAGCGCACCCGAGGAAACAAACTTCCGCCATCTTTCCTCCTTTTATGTCCTTCCTCATTCACTCGGTCGAGTCGCGTTTTCCGCTTCGGGAGAAACTTTACGAATTGCATTGGTCTGCGGACGCGGAAACGCATCGACTTCGCTGAACGTACGTTTCTATTATGATGTAACGATGAATTATTGCCGCGGTAAATTCGTAAAATTCGCAAAAAATACATCGATAGATGATATATAATATACATATATATCAGAAGTCTCTTGATTTTTCTCTCTTACAAAATCTTTGTGAATTATGTGCGGAATTAATCTCTTTTCAGTAAAAATTCTTTTAAGATGTTTTTTATTACGGCGAATATTTGGTATCACTAATTATGCATATATTTGACAAGTTAAATTTCTTTAAAGCAATAAACGTCGCTTTGAAATTAACGGGCTTTACTTTGACAAAAACTTTATTCGAACGTTAATTGCCAGGATATTTAAGGAAAGTAAAGGAAGATAAAACTTATAAAGTTGCTACATCAAATTACAATCTCGTCAAATTTTCACAAATCTGCTTTAGATTCGCGAAAGAATGCTTCCTTAACTTTTACGACAGTGAAGGGCATACGCCGATAAATAGTTTAACTTGCAATAAATTAATAACTAATAAATTTTTGCTAGTTTATCTAATGTGTTTCTCTTCATGGTTAGTTGCATGAATTAAATGGTAGGGAAAAATGCACGTTTTTGCGAAGCTAAGCAAACGGGCTAGCGAGGCTGCGAAGTATCGTATCGCGCGGCAGAGAAACTTCTTAACGGTGGCGCAAACAAGGATGCATTTATGTCAGAAAGTCGAGAGACACGAAAAATATTCCAAAGATATGCTCGTTTGCCAGCAGCAGACAGAGGTACACGAACCGTGGAGAGCCGTGCGGGACTCGGTCCGATGGGAAATGGCAGTCGAGCCGCACCCGAGTCGCAAGCGGAGCTCTGAATTTTCTATGGAATCTGCTAACGATAAAATACGAGCCCGTCCGTTCCGTCATACTAAATTTCAGGATGTGTCCGCTCGGCTCCGTACTCTTCCTATTCGGGGCGCGAGTGGCATCCGTTCCCTCCCACGGAGGTAAAGATGACGTGAAGAACGTCGTTCGCGGAATATATCAATCATCTTCCAGCACGCGGTATTTAATTTTCATGAAAGATTCCGAACGCCGGACGCGCTCGAGAAGAAAAACACTCGGACGGAAGATGACTGCACCGTTTATCGAGCGCAACGCAAGAAGGTTAAATCCCGGAAGAAAAGCCTTTGACGATGGAGGGAAGAAAACGATTTTAAGGTATTATCCCTCGTTGACCCTCGCGCGTGAGTGTCAAAAATTCTACATCAGTGAGCGACGTGCTACGATGCATTTTGTGTAATGACAAGATTGACAAATCAAAAGAAGTATACGTGATTACAAACTCTATATATTAAATTTCTAGTTAGTTGTACAAAACCCCCGACCTATATTGTATTAGTTATGTCATAAAAATTAAATACGTTATATTTTACGTAATTTTGATATCATTATCCCGTTAATATTTATTGTAAAGTATTTTCATTACTGTATCTATAATCTCTGTCATATTATTATAATTTTATTAACTTTTGTCGATCTTTATACTTGTACGCAGATACGCATCTGAAAATAAGTAGTATCTTCAACAAAATTAAGCATAGGCAGGCTCGATTATTCTCTCTTTTCGATAATGAGATGCACGTCATTCGTGGAAAAAAAGGAAGAAAATCGAGGATAACAAAGCCAGTTTTTTAGATACTTCCGGCAGTATCGGATATTTTCGATCCTCATTGCGCCGATCTTCTTTCCTGAAAGCTGACGAATAATCACCGATAAAGGGGTTTAAACGAGGATATCCAGCATGAAGTATCGATTCCAGGGAATCACGTAATGCCACTTGGCCTGTTGAGACGCAATTCCCGCAATTCCGATGCAACGTGTTCTGTCCGGGATTACAGGATCTATCCAAACCACTTGAAAAGCTCATTGACGAGAATCGAAAGGATACAGAAGTTCGTTCGAGAATGCAAAGTGTCACGAATTATGCGCGGGATTAATATTTTAATTAACTCTCTGTAAATTTTAATTTAATTTACATAATACAATTTCGTCTTTTTTATAGAATTCCAAGAAAATATTTTTTATCTCGTGTCGTATTTACTTTGTCATAGTAATAAAACTTACATTAGATTTACGTATTGCCGTATAATTCAGGCAATCGATTAAGCAATTATTCAAAAATTAAAAGAGTCTAGTCTAGCAGATCAATTTATAGAAACTGGCATAATTCAAATTTTTCAATTTTATTCAGCGACAAAAATTTCTGCATCATATAAAAAAGCAATTATCTTTTCGAATATTAGCTTCAATTAAATTTCAAAATCGAAAGCTGATTAACAACTTACAATTAGACAAGATATATACGATAGCCAAGTGAGCGATTAATTAAGTGGATAGAGGCTAATATGGTTGTACGCTAAATAAGTGGCCAGAGGATAGTTGAGATAGAGGACGAGAGACGGTATGAAACTAATTTGGCCGTAAGCGACCATTAAATGTGCCCCGAAGTGCGCATATGAGGAAACGGGAGAAAGGGAGCAGCGCTCGTCAAAATCTAAAGTAAATCCTAATCGGATTAGCATGAGTCGACTCAACGCCCGAGCAGCTTTTGTTCCCTAGTTTCAATGATGGGGCCTTGGGTTCCTTGGGGCGTGCGTCTCCTTTATCCAATGAGTTAACGACTCCGAGTCTTCGAGGCAGGAAAATTGCAACGACGAAGAGAAAGCGCGATGAAAGCTACATGTCAAGAAATATCGCAAGTATAAGAAGATGTGGTTAATATTTCTAATTTAGGAGATAATTTTCTTAATAATTTTCTAAATTTTCTTAATAAGTAACTTGAAATTGCTAAATATCGGAAATTATGTAATGAACACTTAAAAAAATCAAGAAAAGAAAAATCAAAAACGATGCGTAGGAGAGCATGTGAATAAACATGATTTAAGAAAGCGAGAAAGATAATCATAATCAATAGATATGTAAGAAAAAAAGGAAAATGAAACGAAAAGAAAATAATGAGCGAGAGAGAGCACAATCGTCAGATATCGTGTCAGGTTTAGTTATGATAGGGTTGTTTCAGCTCTCGCTATGAAAGAACAGGCATATATAGCCAAAGTGCAATGGATCTCGGGCTCCTTCCTTTCATACACACACTCTCACAATGTTCGTGCTCATCTCTTTCTCTCTCTCTCTCTCTCTCTATATATATATATATATATATATATATATACATATAAAAGTGACTCGGAATTAACCCGAGCTGGAACGGCGGACGCGACGCGCCGAGGCGTAAAACGAAGCGCCGCGGCAGCGGCGTTTTGACGCCGATGGCCTTTCGCCTGCGAGATGTATCCCTATTCGATTACGTTCTCCACGCGCTCGCGCTCTACCGGACATTCTCCATCGGGACGAGAGCCCGAGATATCCCGGCACTAACGCGAGAGCAGATTGTTTAAGTTAGCGACGCGCGACGACCTGGCCTGTTCCGCGACGCTCGGCCGAGTTCTGATTAAAAGAAAACAGCGTCGATCGGCCGGCTTTGAAATTTGACTTTGACACAGTCTGCGCATTTGGTACGCATTTATTCGACAAACTAGGTTAATCTTTTAGCGTAATAGCGCTTTCAGTTGATCGATTAATTCAACTGGAAATTGAACTTTGCGAATTATGCCTCTAATGTCCAAATAAATGGGAAAAATTTGTAATAGATGCGATGAGATCAATTAAAAAGAAGAGAATAAATTAATTATATATGTACATTTTGAAAAAGGTTTTTAAATAAAACGATATGCATAATGATAAATTGATGACTAATCCGATAAATAATTTTCTATATACAAGATGTTCTCTTCAATTTAATTAATTCGAAACATATTGTTAAAATTATTAATGATACAGAAATTATTTTAGTTAAAAATTGAGGAATTTAATAAAAGAGAAGCATTATCTAGCAGACCATACAGATGGAAACATTTTAGACATTTAAAAATCGCTTTTCATATTGAATTTCATATTGAATTTCATACTGAATTCATTTTTTCATATTGAATCCTGTACTGCTTTTACATAGCATTATAGCGCCTTTATTATCTGATATTTATGAACAAATTCTATTTAATAATCTCATTTTTTTAATCTTTATGCTTTTATAATCATTGAATGTAGTCATCCAGTGATTTTTCCATTGCTACGCAATTTGGTTATATTTATATATGTCTGTCACAAATTTGAGAAAAAAAACATCTAAAATCTCGTCGGTTCTTATCTGAATAGAACATCTAATCAGCGACCCACATATTAAATCAACTTAATGATCGATCGATAGTCAAATTGAGTTAGAGACTTCGTGAAAGCTTCTCATCGCCACGACATGAAGAGCTCTTCCTTAGAGACCGACAAGGTATTGCTTCGATTCTATTAAGAGACAAGAGTGACGAGCCCATCTTGGACTTTCGGTGCCTCTCAGAACCCGGCTTTCAAACTTCCGGTTTTACTGCATCACAAAATCAGCGCGGAGGATATGCACCGCTGACGATCGGAGTTGTTATCAAACTGGGACACAAAGTTGTAAATCACTTATTAGGATTAGCGAACTTGAAAAAAAGAATAAAATATGTTGCCATTGTTGTAACTAAAAAGTTTTACAAGTCTCAGAAAAGGAAGGGGATTATGTGAGAATCTATATTTCAGGCTCTCTCTGAATTGTCAGACTCGTTTTAATTACGCTTATAATTAAACTTTGTTCAAAATATTCGTAAAATTATTTGAAAACTAGATGTTGCGTCAAATAGGATGAACATAGTTATCGTTCGTTCAGCGTATATTGATTCCTGCAATTATTTAAACATTAATATCCTATTTATTCCCAAGTTTCTCTATCGAAACATTTTCAATATTTTCAGAGCGTTTATGCATAAGCGTGCGGTAATTACGTTTGATTTCGCCTCTACACCGGATAATGTTATTCAACATTATGGAAACGCGAAACGCTATTGCATAACTTTCTATAAAGTGGAAATTGAACTTTCTGTACAAGTTGACGCGTATCTCATATCGATTTGGCATCGAGCATTAATTACTACATTGTGATATCCGTCAAGTTAGTCGCATTATAAACGCGATAGTAATTATTTTACACGAAATGAAATAACATCGCGCAACTGTTATTTCAACTGTGAAAAAAGCTTATTGTTATTTGAAATTTATATCGCTTCTCATTACAAAGAATAAATATAAAATAAATACACAATATATTATCAGAGAGAATATATTATCACAGAGAGACAAAAACACTAAAAAAGCTGTCTTGATTAATATAGTGAAAATTAAAAGCCTTTTGCTAAAACATGTTGATTAGTTTATTTGTACATACTAAAAAATAATTATTCCAATATTAACTAATAACCATGTAATCAATAACAGATTTTGTATCCATATTTCCATTTTATTATAGATTCAATGCATTATACACGCAGTTCACTATTATTGAATAAAAATTTTGTTCGCGCAAAAAGTAGAACAAATAAAGGAAAAAGCTTTATCTGTTTTCACGCAAAAAAAAATATTTTATTCGAGAATGTAATTTTATTCGTAAATAAAAATTGATACCACATAAATTAAATTAAAATTTATTCAGAATAAGATATACACTGATTATTTGAAAAGCTTTAACTAATTATCTAATAAATAAAAAATACATTTTAGAGTATTTTCAAGCACTCTAAAATATATTTTTTATTTATTAGATAATTAGTTAAAGCTTTTCAAATAATCAGTGTATATCTAGTATCAGAGTATATTAGAGTGCTTTCGAGTAAACAAATCATCTTAAAATAAATATCCAATCAAATAAATTTGTTATAAATGTTGCAATCGTATATATATATATATACGGCTCAAAAAAATTATGGCATAGAAAATATTTGCCGAAAATTGGCCAACTTTGACTGCCGATCACTTCACGAAAAATTATCATAGACGAATGATTTTTTTCAAAATGAAGCTTGAAGTCTCTACTTTAAGAATGTACCTACATTTTTTGCATGCGATGCACCCTTACGCCTGTAACCCCTGAAATCTGAGGGCATGTTTGGCATACTGAAAATTGCAAAGTTTGACGGAATGCACGGACGTGGAAAAATTTTTTTCAGGGACGCCGTTTGCATCGTCATAAAATTCAAATCTTCCACTTCAATTTGAAAAAAAAAACGAAGTCGCTACGATTTTTTTTCGCAATGTTACAGCTCTTCAAAGGACGATAGGTAAAGTAACCTGATTTTGGCCCTGGCGATGGACCCTTTCTTATGCATGTTTTCTTATATTTTTTGATGTGCTGAATCATTATCAAATGTTTGATAATGACTCAGCACATAAAAAAATATAAGAAAACATGCATAAGAAAGATTCCATCGCCAGGGCCAAAATCAGGTTACTTTACCCATCGTCCTTTGAAGGGCTGTAACTTTGCAAAAAAAAAAAAAAATCGTAGCGACTTCGCTCTTCTTTCAAATTGAAGTGGAAGATTTGAACTTTATGACGATGCAAACGGCGTCCCCGAAAAAAATTTTTCCACGTCCGTGTATTCCGTCAAACTTTGCAATTTTCAGTATGCCAAACATGCCCTCAGATTTCAGGGGTTACAGGGATAAGGGTGCATCGCATGCAAAAAATGGAGGTATATTTTTAAAGTAGAGACTTCAAGCTTCATTTTGAAAAAAAAAAATCATTCATCTAAGATAATTTTTCGCGAAGTAATTGGCAGTCGAAGTTGGCCAATTTTCGGCAAATATTTTCTATGCCATAATTTTTTTGAGCAGTGTATTTTTCTTTTTAAATTTCTATCAGTTTGTATATATTTTTTCCATTAAGATAAAGAATACAGGATTAATCGACCATGGCATGCGTTCCTTATGACGCGTTACAAGGAAACGTAAAATTTTCGATTCCAATTATTAATGACTTTGCAAATAATCCAGGAATTTTGTTATCGAAGATTCGAATCAACGATTTAACAGCCACGCGTCGATGGAAGAGCGAATCAAACTATAGACAAACTGGCCAATCGACGGTACTCTCAGCACGATCGTTTACAGAGGATCGCTTTCAATGGTCGGCTGATTTGTACGAGTGGTCGCTCGATCTCGGATTAACGACCATTCTTGGGACCGATTCGTCCAATCGCAGCGACGATCGACGTCAAGTATCGACGGCCAGTTCCACCGAGTTTCCTCGGTCGGATGCAATTTTGTGAAAGTTTAACGAGCCTCGAACTAGATCCCGCGCGAAAAGCCCAAGTTTCCACTCTCGAAAAACGAGGATAGCCGATGAGTTCAAATCTCCGGATTTATATTGTGACGAGAGAGAGAGAGAGAGAGAGAGAGAGAGAGAGAGAGAGAAAGAGAGAAAAAAAAGAAAGAGAGAAGTGTGTCTATACGTAGGTTTCGTATGTTCTCCAATAGTCGCGATGCTATCACAATTCTGCTCCACTGCAAACAGTTGTAAACTGCAATCGCGAGTGTGTGTCACCGTATCTTCGGATATCGACGATTACATCTCCGTGAAGTGGACTAGTTTGAGAAGTATATTTGAAAAATGATTGATGCGGAATAGAAACTTCTCTTCTTTTCTATTTGTGTTTAACGAGTTTGCAACTAGTTTTCCATGAAAAGATCAACGTTCTATCTCGCACAAAATGAAAACTGCCAGGTCGAAAGTATCTTGAGATTCATCACGTCGCTAAAAAAAGTTATTTCGTTCGTAACTTTTATCTATCAAATAGTCGCGATATACTATTGTAGCTAAGTGTTCTGCAAACAGTTGTCCATTGCGATTTTGTCACTACGACTACACTATTGTGTTGTCAGACTCCGAATATCAACAATTGCATAATAAGAAAATTTCTGCTGGTTTAGGATGCATTTCTTGCATCGTAATTTTTTCTCAAGATCAATTTTTCCAGAATTTTTTAATAATTTAATAATATATATGTGTATCTAATGTCTCTATTAAAACATTTCATTATTGTATTCAATATAAACATTTCACAATTGTCAAAGCAATAAATTGGCGTAATTCTTCAAGTGGACCGTGAGATTAGCAGCAGAAAACGTATACAGAAAATAAATAATAAATCGTGCAAAAAGAGTGATTCGAGTATAATTTTATGGAAGTTTAACGAGCCTCGAGTTAGTTCCACACCAAAAATTCAAGTTTTCTCATGAAAACAACTAGGTCAATTTTTCGAAATGTAAATCGCTATGAAAAAGTTGCTATGCGTACTTTCCGTCCGCTCTATATCTGTGACAGCAATTATGAATGCAAACAGAATTGTAAACTGCGCGACTGCGCACATTTTAGTATTTTAAATATGTATAACTGGATTACTATTTAAAAGATATCTACAATTTCTATTCCAGAGATCGTAAAAGTATACGCAAAATGGTCCTTGAGTTTAATGGCAAATTTCAAGATTAACAGATTAGTAATAAAAATATACATGTACTGTCTAGCATGATAAATCGAATATTTCGTTTTTGATATAAGCTACATTTTCGGATGAACGTCACTCTAACGAGAAACCTGTCGTGGCGATTAAGGGCGACGTTTACTTACCGATAACGGTGAGGTTAACTTTCAAGTTTCTTGTCGGCGAGTTCCGGAAGTCGACCCTGCACCTGTAAACACCCTCGTCACTCTGCTGAAGATCCTGAACTGTCAGCTGCGCAGGCGGGTTTGCACGAAAAGACGCTCGGTGGCCCCAAAAATTCGCAGCGCTCCATAGCTTTGCTTTTCCAAACTGTCGACTTCTCGCATCGTAACTGCAACAGCAATCACAGAAATGTATCATTAAAATAATTCGAAAGAAGATTGGATAATACTTAATTTATATTTAGCCTATTATTCGTTAACAGTACCAAAATCGTTCAAATTTAAAAGCTGCTTTATGAAAAATTCTTAAACCAAGAAAACGGTTCATAAAATTTTAGAATAAGCGAGATATCGAATTAGGAAAAAGATGATATACAGTGAAAGAGTAGTGTAGCTTATATCTCAGCATAAAGCGTCAACTCCTCAAAGCAAAGCATTATAAAAGATTTACGTTGATTTAATGTGTAACGGCAAAAGACTCCAAAGCGAAGTTCTTATCACGGAGTACACTGCATTTACAGTGAGAAGTCTGTTTGCGACTGATATACTTCGTCTGGCTCGGCCTCGAGCTTCGCAGAGTGTCCTCGGGCCGCGCATACAAATCACGGGATTACCGCCGCGAAATATGTCCGCTCGCGGAGTTAAATACCGCAGTTTCGCGTGTCGCAAATCGCGGCGCCAAGTCGCGTAGCTCGCGCTGCCCCGTCCGCTGCACGATATTCGCATTTGTCAGCCAAGCGAAAACTTTCCCCTTCGGAATAACAGACGAGTTATTTTAAAATTTTTCCTTGCGCGGACCGCGCAAGAGAAGAGTGGACGAATGAGGGGTGGGAGCGAGCTAAATAATGCGGGTTAAGTCGGCCAGAGGGATGAAAGTAACCGGAGGAACGAATGGCCGACGACAAAAGTACGATGCACAATACACTCGGGCCGCTCTTATCTGCCTTCGGCCAATTTTTCACCGAACTTTTGCAATTCGTCATAGTCGAGGAGCTCGCGAGAGACGAAGGTGGGGGCGATTCTCGCCCATCCCTCTCAAAGTCGTCCGGGCTCGAGAAGACCCAATACAGACCAGGAGAAGTGCACTCGACCGAGAGAGTCAGATAACCTTTTACTTCTCAGGTCGGAGCTTTGAACCGCGGAGGCGGTTTTAGATCTTGCTAAAAGAAAAGACCGAAACGTTATATCGTTCGCATTATACTATGTTACGATGTCGTATGATCTACCGGAGGCCCTATGTTGACAACAATAATAATCTAATTTATCTCTGTTCAATTTACTTCTCCTATATATTAAAATCTGCTCCCCTTTTGCTATAAGTTTTTGTTATTATATATATACATATATATGTATTTTCCAGAATAATTTATACATAGATATTACCGATTTATAACACGTTTAAACGCAAAGACAATAATTCCGCTTAAAAATGTACAAAGGGAAAGTTTTTCCTTATTCTTTAAAATCAGAGATATATTCTCTGTTCCCTTTTACATGAAGATCTGTAACACAAATGCTGCATCTTCCTTCCCGTGCCGTCAATTATCATTGGCCCGGACCGAATGCGCTCGAACGTAAGTTCGTAAGTCTAATCGAGGAACAGAATGACGACGAAGTTGGCGCGATAAGACATTCGTACCGTCAATCGCATCTGAGCGTCAAGAAGGAAGTTCAAGTTTCGCTTCTCCGAGTCGCTCTCACCCGGCTCATTCTCGTTCTCGCGGTTTCCAAGACAAATTGGATCGGTTTTTAATGAGCACAATGATTCGTCGAGCTTGAGGCTCTCGATCCGCTCAAATTCACCCGGCACAACGTAGCACGACGCAGCGCGACACTCGGTATCAACCCGTTTGTCGAGCTTCTCTCCGTGATTTACGCGGTCTACGTGAAATTTAAGGGGTCCGTGAACACACGTCGACAGTAAAAAGGTCTAATTGCGACGGACGGCTGTTCTCTCCGAGGCCGGGCGAGTAAATCCCTCGTGGAAAATTTTATTTGCGAAAGTCGGCCATGTTGTGTCGCGCGGATAATTAAGCGTGAGGGCGAATGCTGCTGGCGGAACGATGTTGAAAAGCGCGACACTGCGTATAGTTGTATTGAATCATTCTGCTTTGAATAGAGAACGCACGTTATAACACATTTAATTCTTTGTTGTGACACTTTTGCAAAAAAGAGTTATAATTTTTAATGTTTTTTTTTATGTTTTGTATATGTATAGTTACAAAAATTATATTGTTATTTCAAAATTTATTGTTAAAAAATACTATTTAGACAAAATATATTTTTCATATAAAAACTATATATATATATATATATATATATATATATATATATATATATATAACTATTCTGTCAAATTAATATTATAAATGAATTATTATTATCGAATGTAAGTTTTTAATGTAAATTATAGATTTTATATTTATATATAAAATTATAAAGTATAGTATAAAATAAAATAAAATAAAATAATTAATTTTGAAATTATACATTTATGCATATATGCGGAAAAATATATATCTGTACATAGTTCTCATGTTTGTTACACACACACACGCGCGCGCGCGCAAAATTTATAAAATCATATTTTATTTGATAATAACAATCCATTTATAATATTAAGTTAATAGAATAGAAAAATTATTTCATTTAATGCAATAGTTTTTTCCGTTATTTTATCAATTCATAAAATGTATGGAAAAACATAAATATACATTTACAAATACATTAAATATATGAACGCAGAGATAAAATTATGGATTATACATTTAAAGAGATAACAAAAATTATGGAGAACAATGTAAAACGTGACATTTTATGAAAATAAAATCCATTTTATTAACAGATTTGTTGTCATATGAAATAAAAAGTTAAAGAAAAATCGTATAATTTGCGTAAATTGTTGCATGTAAATTGTACATGCATTATAAAACAGAAAATATACTTTTTACACGAATAATGTAAATTAATACGTCGGGGAATTTTGCTGATTAACACAGCATAATATGAAAATAATTATAATTATAATATTCGGAAATTTGTCACATTTCAGAATACGTTACAGACATTTTTCAAATGATTATCATTCGGTGAAATTTTAATTAATACTGTCAGCTATTCATTATTGCCGTTGCAAACAGTAACTGCATGTAATATAAAGCACGTTACGATCGCATAAATTCTGTTATATACTTCGACTGCGAAAATTTTTCCATGACATGTTCTACGTTTGGATTGTCGAAACTGCATTATTAATTTTGTCCGATTGCAATCCATTGCGCTTTGATAAAATTTTTTTCCATACAGTCGTGTACTTTTATCGCACGAGAGTCACAAGACAGATTAATTATTTCTAGAAACAAATATGAAAAACGTCCTCTATCCTCATCCTCATCCCTTTCCTCTTAATCGTTTCAAAAAATCAGTCTATGTTGAATGTGCTTCGTAATCTGTGCGCGCGCATGCATGCATGCATACATGACATTCACACACGCGCGTGTGCACGTACGCACACACACAAATTATAATATCTATAATATAAAAATATATTAAATAATTTCTTATTTAAATTTAAATAATAAAGTTTTAATATTAATTCTTTTTGTATTAACAGCCTTGCTTTATGAAGAAAAAATCTAAATTTGTATAATTATTTACAAAATTTGCAGTAATCTTCTTAGAGACTATTTGGATAATTTTGAGATGTAAACTAATCCTAGTCAAAATGATTCTCTCTTTCTATTTGAAAATTTTATCTTTGTAAATAATATCTTTATGTTAATGTATAATATTAATATTTATTACTATAATTATTAATATTAATATTAATATTATTAAAATAAATATTCAATAAAATATTAAAATAAGTATTAATATAATATTATAATATTAATATTTACTTTAATGTTTATCTTTAATTTTAATACTGTTAATGTAGCTAATTTCCGTGATTAAAATTAAAAATTTTAATCCCCTTAAAAACTTTAAATTCCTAAATAAGAACGAATAGTTGAAAAAATTGACGCCGAGTATATAGAAATGAAAAGAAAAATAGAATGGAAAGATAGATAGAAAAAATGGAATGAGGAAGAGATGGCAGATGACCTCTAAACAAATTAAAATAATCGCTAAGTCCCATCCGGAAGCTGTGCCTGCATCGCCAGTCTAAAAGAAGGTCTCTCATGAATACGGGCAGCGTTGGCAAAACGAATGTAGCGTAGAGAAGGACAGAGATGGGTTGTAAGGGGGACTTAACCACTCTCGGGACTCTTAAAAGGAACTTAACTTCGCGCATAAAATTAAGGCATTGTAATTGCAGACGGCGTCGCCGCTGCGGCAACACGTTTCTTCTTTTTTTTAAACCCTTCTTTCTTCCGTTACCTTCCTTCGCTTACCCTCTTCTTGAAACTCTCCCTAGCCCTTCGAAATGACCTACGATGCCAATTTCGTCCTCCTTTCACTCGACAACGAAATATTTATAATTTTCTCCGGCTAAATTCATCGCACGCTGTCAGCGATGATAAAATCATTTTTGTGTGCGTGTCGATGGATGGTCCCGCTGGAATTACGATATGCAGAATATAGCGAATATGATATACTTTTTCCGAAAAGAAGGAAACACTTTGTGTTGGAAATTGCTCTCTTTACTCTTCACGATTTTTCTTTAAAGAAAATTTCGTGAACCATCTCTTTTCACAATTTTCTAATTTAATATCAAATACAGTATATATACTATATATCAGATTAAATGTATAATTACTAAAAATTTTTTGTAAACTTTGTATAAAAGATATCTTTTACTAAGTTTTGAAATAATTTTTCGTCAGCAAAAATCTAATTGGATCGCCAATTCCTTTACTTTTGCAGTTTTGCAACTTTTAAAAATTAAACGCCATTTTCGTATTAAAATTCTGTTAAAGTAAAACTGACTTGGAACTGCAGTGTAATAAAATTCTGTCTACGCTTGGTTCGAATTAATTTTTATTTAAGTTTTACGAGTCTGCACTTTATATTATCCGAATAGCCGCGTAATAATTCGCTACTTTTATTCACTATTTTATTTGCCAGCGGATAAATAAAAGCGTAGAAAATTAATACACCGTGAAACGGCGTATCAAACGATGCTGAAGTAAAGTGCGATCATCTCGCCAGTTCCACGTTCTGTTGTTCCTGAAATTCATACCTGTGTTTTCATTCGGAAAAATTGTAATTTTCCTGAGGACAACCTGATTACATTTCATATTAGCCACAATAGCTCTCTTGGATGACAACAATAAAATTATTTTTAATTGCGGCGGATGTGCAAGATAGAGACGAGCAACGACGCCGTCGCGAGTTTCTCTCATGTAGATTATATCGCGCTGGATAAAACATTCAATAAATCTTTGTATAAATTCACGTTCAAATATTTCTAGCGGTCCGTGAAAATTGTTCAAATCGCTTTATAACGCGCCCGAGCTTTGTCGCTACGTAGAAATTCGCTATTAAATGTCATGAAATAAAGCTGTCGTGAAATAAAAATCAATTATTAAAACACGTACAAGAAAAAAATACGTATACAAAAATATACACACTAAAACTATCACGCATTCTTTTAGTTCATACATATATATGTATATTCCGATATATATATATATATATATACACACAATATATATTTCGATATATAGTTCTATATATATATATATATATATATATATATATATTCCAAATTTATCTTCCTTAAGAAACAAAATCTCCAATCCATAAGACTATCTATTAGTCAATTTTATTCTTTGATAATCGCTACATTTACAAATTGCATTGGCGAGTTTGCATCGCTGCCATTCGCCACCCTCGAGATGGAAAAATTTTTTTCGCGAAAAAGAGCGGCTATGTAGCATTTTGATTTGCTCGCAGGGAACGTGATCGATCGCGTTCAGTTTCAAAGCGGGCTGTACCGATTTTAGACGATAGCTCCGCATCAGACGTAACAACTCCAATCGGATTCGGGATATTTTTGGATGCGATTCTCCGTCGCGCGCGGTTCTCCATATCCGCGATTTTGATTCGCTCGAAATGGCCGTCGACCATATAATGCCAGCGCCTATTTCAACCTCTTGTCGTTTCCAATCTCACCGTATTTCTATCACTGCTCCTTCGTCCCCTGAATATCCCGTAGAGATAATCGACCTATCGCCGTCGTTATCCCTCTATTCAAATATCACCGTGAAACCACGTTCCGTCATTATTCTTCCAAATAGGATTCATGCCGCGGCATAATGGGACAGAGATATCAATCCGATCGACGAATATAATATCCGATTACACAGCCGCAAACGGCGCCGCTCCTCCACAGTAGCTTTTCGCGTACGTATGTGTCAAATCGCGCGGTACCAGATACGTATGCCGATCGACACTCGAGCAGAAAATCGAGAATCAGCTCGGTTCGCGAGCGAGCTTCCGATATCTCTTGACGGTCGCTGACAGCCCTTCGGATCGCGAAAAAGCTCGCTCGAAAGCCGAGCGAACGATCGATCGCGCCGAAAGGGCGAAGTCCCTTCCATTCGCGTTCTATATGTAATTGCAGCTGAATCCCCTGCGGTTGGATGTCTATATAAATAAACATTCAGTGCGTGCAGATCGATATCCAGTGCTTACAAATGATTTAAAGATTTCGAGAAATCGAAATGATCGAGTTTTAACGGATACTCAATGCCAGATGCAATCTTTGCCAAAGAGAGGAACCATCTTAAAATTAATTAAACAGTTTGCGAATAAAGTTTTTTGTCGACGTTATTAAAAAACGCATTTCATATTCAAATAAAAAAAAAAATCTGTTTATATTATAAACGTTGTAATCATCATGGAAATGCCGCGCAATCGCGACGCGCTTGGAAGTCTGAAAAACCCTCCGTTCAAGGTATTTACGAACGTGGCGGTCGCTCACAATGCCGCGAAATAGCAAACACCATCAACGTCGATTTAATCTCCCTCCGCGCCGCAATATGGAAGAATCTGCGAGCGCAGCGGGCGCGTAACAAAAGGGAACGAAAGAAGGATAGGACGAGACGGAAGGAGCGACGGCAGGGAAGAAAAGTATTGGTGACAAAGGAGCATGCCGGTGTTGCTGTGGCAAAAAGAAGACGGGAGGTAAAGATGATCGGGAAGAGAATTTCACAATGCACTCGTTCCGGACGAATTCCGGAAGATGGATGATCGTCCTGTATCGACCATCCGCGAGGCTTCCATCGATCGTACCGGTTCTTTCTTAAGGAATTCGTTGGATACTTCACGGGAAAACCACGATCGTGTAAATCGGCGCATGTCACTGCGAATGCGTTGAAATTCATGAATCGAATCACGGCGAACAACGTTGCGAGTTGGCATGTAACGTATCGATCAGGCGCGAGTGATAAACGAGTGAATTGAAAATTGAAATCTCTCCGAAGGCGAGAAACGCGCGCGTTCGCGCACTTGATGAGTCTGACGAGGCGTCGACTGTTTCTACTGCTACCGTGCGGAGAACGAGGCGGTTCTAACGACGGTCAATATTTACTGTCTTATTCGAGTTAATTTGGCGTACGATAGTCACTCATGAATATTATTTAGTCTGATAGTTGTTTACTTTCAGGGTAGATTGCTTATTCGCAAGAGATGTGCGAAGGTTATTATATGTTGGAGAACTTTTTGCGTTTATTTGTGTTTGATAATTAGAGAAATAAATTTAAATTTGCTTTTACAGTCTGCTTCTCCTTGATATGTTTATTTCTTATGCTTTCAAGCTTTTTCACTATTATTATATAGTAAACAGAAGCTACAATTCGTTAAATGCAAATCTAGAGATGTTTCCCATAAAATGGATAAAATAAGAGAGAAAATTCTACGCATAAAAAGAGTCAGATGAACAACATTCAGATAAATTGATCGAGATTGAAAGGTAAATGGTAGACAGAGAATGAGAACGCGTTGTAACGAAAAGAAATTTCCGGGCGTTATGATTGGGCTAAGGTAGCAGTAGGTGCAGAGAAATTGTAACGATGTTCGACGAACGCGGAGCATAATTCTATCGCGTCGGGCAATGTTGAATGGATGTTCGAATCGAATTCCAACCAAGATTGCGGCGCGGCAGTCGCACCGGACAATTGGCAGGTCTATTTACGACGTCGATCCGCGAACGCATCGAATTGGAGCTAGAATTATTGTATTAAGGTGGAAGACGGCAACGAGAATGTATGATGCGCATTGCTCTTATAAGCAACGATGTAATCAGTGCACATAAGAAAATCATATAAAACTCGCGAGTCTACTTCTTCTCTTCTCTCGTTAATTTCCGTCCATATTTTTTCAATATGTCAGATAAGTGAAAATAATAACGAGATAGAAGTGTAAAAAAAAAATAAATGAAAGAAAATTCCCGAATAGGATTCTAGCTACATTACTGCAAATCGTGGCTTTCTTCTTAATTGTACTTATTTGCATTTCATGTACTTAAGATGAGACAAGCGTAGGCTATACAAATGTAGTTTCTTAAAGATAAGGAAGAAAGAACAATGAGAATACTAATGTAACTGATTATGAGAAGAACAGGCCTCACATATCGGCAAGTGAAATTGCAGTTTCTTACAAGGCGTACCAAGTTTTCAAAAATGAGTTTAATTTACTTCGTGAATTTTATATAATACTCAACAATTAATTTAGGAAGCATACATATTTTCTGTGAAGTACATATCATGTTCTCGCATTTCCTTTAATTGGCACGCTCATTTACCAAATCTCACAATCAGAAGAAAGTTGATGGAATAAGAGTTTCTTCTGAAATTTTCGCATATAAGAAAATTATACAAAAGTGCTAAAGTGTTGCTATTATATAGATTCAATAAAAATAAAAATCCTACTTTTCTTATTTTAGCGTTTATCGAATTGCTCGAAACATTAAATATTTTCTTTGAAAGAACTTGAAAAAAATGAAAAGCTCGGTAAATTAATCAGAATGTAGATCGCCGGCTTTGTTCGCCGAAGCGTCTCGCGAATTTTATGAATAATATAATAAGTATCTCTAATGGCCACGGCTTTCCGTTAGTCGCAGTCTTTGTGTGACGGCAATGTAACACTAAGTCACGTAAATAGAGATGAGTTTATTATCATCTAGAAGTGCTCTTCTCGTAAGGCTACTACAATGGCGTGATTTATATGTAAATGTAATTAAACTGACACACACACACAAACACAAATTGTGTGTTATTACGAGAGAATGTCTGCAGAGAGAACGTTCATTGATAAGAAACTCCCTGCGATTCTTCCAATATTTTCTTTACGCAAACAAATGATGTATATTATTTAATAAAAATTCAAACATTGCAAATAACGCGTTAATATTATCAATACCAATATTTAATTCTTTTTCTTCTAACACATTCTTAGTTATATATTTTTTTCTTTGTAACATGCAGATATATAATTTGGAGTCACTCAATATTGTTCTCCTAATTCATGAATAATTTTTGAGTTTTAATTTTTACATATCTCTTGTAATTTGTAAAATTGAATAATAAATACAATCATAATCTTTAAAAATTTGTATATAGAGTTTTCAATTTTTCAATATTCCTCATATAAATTATAGTCCTGAAATTAATAACATTAAGATAAAAAAACAAATGTATTAATGTATCAATTTATCAATATATAACTATTATATTCATACTGAGAGTTTATAATTTCCGGTTAGAAACGTGGTAAGAAATATTTCTCAGATGTCTTCATCTTTAACGAAAGATTAAATGCAATTTGTCTATCACTGTCTCGAGAAAAGAATCCCTCGCCGAGATTGGTTGGGAGAAATTTTATATCACTGCACAAATTTCAGTTAGAAACGCACGGCTGTTGAAACAGATCGCTCCCTCTCTCTTTCTCTCTTTGCAACATCAAATTAATGAGTTACCGAGAGGCGAGTTTTCACTTGGTGGAACAAAAGGAGCAGAATATAAGAGTAGGAGAGACGAAAGAAAAGGGAGCACAGAAAGAGATAGAGAAAGTAAAAAGAAAGCGAGAAAAAACAAATGTGCGAGCTAATATACACGAGTGCGTAAGAGAATAGTGCGCGCGCGACGGTATCTGTTAATTAATTACTTGCAAACTATATGTGACCCGCTGGGGAAAAATTCATATCTTTGTGCAAACTACACGCTCACATCTTGAGAGAGAAATTTATTGCAAGAAGTGGCGTTGAACCTGCGCTGACGTTGTTATGGCAAGATTGTTACTGTTTTTGCTATCTCGGCTGCTGGGTCATATTATGCACATCGTCATGGTAATTATTATAATGCGAGAAACGCAAAGTAAAATTTTAGACAAAAAGATATGTGTAAACTCTTGCAATGTTTTATAGGTTCAGTGCATATTTGATAAATAAATGTTTATTTATATTCAGAAATAATAATATTTTTTCAACAAACTATCAATATTTTATAGCAAATATCAATATTTTATTATAAATAATTAATAATCTCTCTCTCATTGGTTCATGTAATAAAACTTCAAATAACATCATATAATTATAAAATAAGAAAAAATTATTAATATTATATAAGTAGAGAGAGAGAGAGAGAGAGAGAGAGAGAGAGAGAGAGAGAGAGAGAGAGAGAGAGAGAGAGAGAGAGAGAGAGAGAGAGAATGACTATATATATTAAATATTATTACTTGCCAATTATTTAATAAAAATATAGAATAAAACGTTTCTCTAAAAGCATTAAAAATATAACATTTATGAATCTACGTTTTAACGATTTCTATGATAATATAAATGGAATTATGAAAGAGCTCCGCGCGTTCGCAGGGAGACTCCTCTGGTCGTATAGACAAAGAATAAGTATAACTTTTGAATAACATTTTTAATTTGAATATAAAAAGTATTAAAAATATTCTTTTCCTTTGATCTCCTATCATCCCAGCGAAGGATTTTCTTCTCATACTCGAGTCATACTGGCAAGGACCGCGTTTTTAGAAAATCGGAAATTGGATTATTCATCAGTTTAAAACCACGAAAGTTGGAGCTTCTGCAAATAGAAGAAGAGAGGGACAAAGACGAGAAAAAGCAAGAAGGAAAGAGGATAAAAGAAGCAGAGTAAAAAGTGAGTAGCCAGGTGAAAGGTCGCTTCAAAGAAATGTTGAGCGGAAAGTGGCGTCCGTTTATT
Organism: Lasius fuliginosus; assembly: GCA_949152495.1. Lineage (NCBI taxonomy): Eukaryota > Metazoa > Arthropoda > Insecta > Hymenoptera > Formicidae > Lasius > Lasius fuliginosus. The sequence continues at coordinate 10,821,041 of OX424448.1, forward strand.
GTCAAGAAAAAGCGGATCTCTCTTACCCTCTCGAAACGCGAGCCGGAGATACGACGGGAATCGTGATCGCTATCGCAGACAGAGACGATGATGACTCCGGGGAAATCAAAATAGGGGACGATGTTGAGCGCGCTATCGTCCAAGAATGACGAAGGTTGCGCGAATCGTTCCGGGTTACGAGAAGAATGGTCGTCATTCGGTGATGGCAACGCGGTCGACAAAAACAAACTGGCCCCATTTCTGAGGAACGTATCAAATTTTATTGTCGCCAATCGTAACATTTTGACAAAAGCTGAAGAAACAACAGAGATTTGGCAGGTTGTCTTGTAAGAAAAGTTAATCTCCTTCTTGCAACAGAGAATTTATTGCTATTATGATAATTTTCTAAAAATAAATTTGTTAATGCAGCGCATAATTATTAATAAAATAATAATGTATAATATGTTAATATTATATTACGTATAATGTATAATATTATGTATAATTAATGTATAACGTTACGTACAATATGTTGTTTTCGTTTGAAATATAATATGTAGTTATTAAGTTTAAAAATAAAAATTCAAATTTTTTTGAACTTAATAATACGTTGATTAATTCCTAAAAATATGTTATTCAATATTTAATGTATCTTTTGTATTAAATAGCTACTTTGCACGTGCAGTAATACATTCGAAATTTGATATTATTATGAAATTTTAATAATTATATGTAATGTTCATAGACTTTCAGAACATATTGTGTATTTGATTTTCTTAATTGTAATGATTCTGTTAATCTTTTATCTTGTTTTATTATCTTGTCTCTTGTGGCTTAGATCGCACAGACTTGCTCAGTTTGTTCTTAAAATTTGATTACTCCTGTAACCGTCGAGTTCAGGAGCCACGTTCACATAACGTCATTAATTCAGGATTACATTAAGATTCGGATTTCGAAGTTATGGACTAAAGCAAAGATGAGATCGCATTAGCTCGTGGTAATAGCAGCGTTTGAGATTCAATCGAATATGTTACAAAAAAACAGCAAGGAAAAAAGGGCAGAGCATCTCTTGTATCATGTACCCAAGAACCATTAGCGCTCGATAAAACGCGTGACTTTTGCTTTTAAAATAGGGCGAGCTGCGGTTCGTGTTTTTATGTTTCACATGAAATATCGCATGCAAACCAATACACACAAAATATACTATACGCATGTACGCGCGCGTTACCGCTGATTCTACTGTAAAATCTTGCATTCTGTACTATTTTGCCGTCATTTCACCGCGGTTAAAATGCTCGTGGCGAAACTAGGGGATAAACACGTTTGAATTCTTGCCAATTTTTCTGCAACGTGTGCGTTAAAAAAAATATATATATATATGTGCGTGTGTGGCGAACAATCGTGACAAAGCGACGCTCTGTCAGATCGCGCACGAAGCGCAGCATTATGCGAGAGTGAAAGAATCGATTTGACGTTCGCGTACGGGTTGACATGCGTTTCCGTAATGCGCGTCAAGCTGGTTGCATTTAACGTTTATCGACGGGAAATGCGGCGAAAAAATTGACGACGCGCGCGAGCGACGTGTCTCTTTTTCTTTTTTCCTCCGACTTCTGTCAATGCATTCGAAACGTCGATCGCATTTTCTGAAGAATCCGCTGACGCGGACGTCGCCGTTACGGCTGGTTTACGATAAGAAAATAAAGCGCGAAAAATTGTACGCTAACTCCGTAATATCTGTGTATATCTTCGGGTAGGGAAGAATTTCGAAAGGAAGAGTTCTCGCGTAAACCGAACTGTCGACTCTAAACTCTTTTAAGTTTTAACTCTTAACTCTTAACTGAAAACTCTCAATTCGCGATTTTCTCGGCTTTCCGTCTCTCGACTCTTAACTCCCTCACAACCAGTCGACTTTCGAACTCTCGTCTCGATTCGAACGCCATCCGACTTTTCGGAACGTCGATTAACACACTCCCAAAGGTTAATGGGCGCGAAACGCCAATCCCGATTTTAACGCGCAACGAAAGACCGGCGGATCCGTTCCGCGAGCGCGCGCAAATAGGTCACTACATCATTTGCAATAGTGGGCCGGGAATTAATTTCGTACTAAGCGGCCGAGGGAGAGGGGGTAGTTATGATATCGCAAATTGCAAATACTTGATACGATCGGTGGGCGGGCAGTCATATGATTTATCGAGCGCACCGCACCGCACCGCGCATAGTATCGGCCGTATTCCAGGATTGACATCATTTATTAGACGTTGGAAACGCGTGCACGCGGCCGATGGAAACCGCAACGATATCGTGATCGCGCGGCCGTAAACGACGAGGTCGTCGACCGACGGACGGGTCGATCGGTCGCCATATTCATCTGTCTGGTAGTTTACGGTGAATCATCAGAGCGCGAGCGCGGTTTTGATGTTCCTACGACCGAGTACGCTCTCTCAGTTTATCGCTGAATCTCTGCCGTTCGGCGGTGGTCACCGCGAACCGAATGCGGTCGGCACCGCAATGATGACTGAATACGTGGACCGGACCAGATTGGCGCCCATCCGCGCCCGCGGAACTTCAATGACAGTGGCTGCACCCATTACGGCGTCTTTGTGGCAATTTCGGCTATCAGATTCGTGCAACGAAATTGCAAGCTGCGATAGCTCGTCGCCATCGGCCTGCGTTTTGTTAGGTCTATCGATCTCTGCATAAATATGTCGGGTATTTCTATCATTCGATCGCAGCTGCGATTCACACCTAATTTGTGGTATTCGGTATGATTTCGGTATCGATACGAAATCGGTTCTTATAATGGAGCGAATTAACCTAGCCATTTGGAAATGATTAATTTATATTTTACTCTATTTTTGCAATAGTGACTTTTTATTGTATTATTCGATTATTAATACGCAGGGTTAACAATAAATATATAATAATATATATTACTCTTTTCCCATCTTTATATGTCGAATGCTCTATATTATCTAAAACCGTATTCGAGAGGGGCGACAAGTTATAATTTTCATTACATTTCTGCCGACATTGTAGTGTGTAATCAATTTACAGTCCCTTAACTTCCGCGGTTAAGAGAAGCTTATACGATTACACTTGGCCGTATCTATTCCCATCTCGGTTATGGCAAAATCTATATCGCGCACCGGTGCTTGGTGCGGTCGGTCCGCAGTAGTAAGCGGACATTGGAATCTGCCAGTGGTCGAGGTACGACTATGGTCAGACTGTGGTTAGACGTCTTAGCTCGCTATACGGTATAAACTTACACTTCGCTATACAGTCTGTAATCTATATACATATATAGAAGACCAGATATCTTTTTTTAATACTATAATACCTTCACCGTAAATCAATATTATATATATATATATATATATATATATATATAAATTTTATAATCTCGTAACCATATTTTACTATATTTTTCCATCGAATGTACTCTTTTATTATTTTACTCTTGCAGCGAATTTTAAGAATTTATGGTAGAAACTAGGATTACGGTGAGAGATAAATGTAACTTTTAATTACTTTCCGATAAAACTAATAATCGTTTAAAGGCAATCGAAGTATTTACGTGTTAGTCCCCGTTATAAATTGTTAACCATTAATTACTTGGAAATATTACAACCTAAATTTATTTTTAGTCTATCGTCATGATCGCAATCGATCTCAGGAAGAGATTTCATCGCAATGAAAAAATAATGATCCCTTTGTTTCGTACGGCCGTAACTCTGTTATTTTAATCCGGCGAATGTCAATAGGGAGGATAACGACGCGCAAAAATCGCGCGCAACAACGAATAGCACCGGTTTGCCGATTCGAGCGTATCGGCTACGAGAGAGAGAGAAATCCTGCTATTATGTCGCGTAACTGCGCGGACAATAGCGCGATAATTCCAGCCGGTAGTACGCGCATCCGGTCACGTGCGATACACTCGCGTCCACATACACGCGTACACATGTACACACAGATGTGTTCGCCCGTCCACGCTACGTAAGCCGACCACAATAGAGACGAAGAGAAAGCGGAGGACAATTGACTACTCGCCCGTCGATCGAGAACGTTTCCGCGCGGGATTGCGTTTAACTGATTGCGGTGCTGGCGACACTTCGCATCGCAAGCATCGTCGATATATCAACACCCGCATGTCACATTCGTAATCTCACGAACGGTCTTGCCCGTGATGACGGGTACTTTCGGACGAACGGTAATCTCGCATCTCGCCTTGTTAAATCGATGCGCTACTTCCGCTTGCAGTAAATGTCGAGAATATGTCTCTGACATGGCGAATATTTTATAACGTCTAATGCATAATAAAAGAACGGTTCGAAAATTAGAACTGTCTATCTTCGATAGCTTCCGACACAAATATCTTTGTATTTTTATCTTTTTTTTTTTTCTCAATCAACCTTTTTCTGCAAACTTCTCCCTCGTAATATACGTGATACTCGTTCCAATGCTGCAATTAATATCAACAACGGCATAAATATTGTCACTTATGACGATAGCAAACTCATGTTATTGTAGCGCCAATTGAGATTGTCTCGAGAGTTCAGGCGTTAACACTTGGCGTCAGCTCCATCAACGCAGGTAGAGTGTCAGCGCGATCAGCACTTCCGATTCGACGAAAACAAGAGCACAGCCCTGAGCATTCGCAGCTGCACGCCGCGAAACTCGCTAAGTTTCTCTCGCGCAAAATTGATCCAGTCAGCGTCAAGAGGAATTACGCGGAATTCGCACGCGCGCGCAGAAACTCGGCGATTTCGCTGATGAGTACTGCAACAACATACAGTGTACGCGGTCGTGTAGTATACTCGCGAAAGACTACTCCAACGTTTGCAATAGACGATATTTGCATACGTAGATGCGCCTGACGAGTTCTACACAGAACTTGTGTTCGTAGAACGCTTTCTTTGCGGAAAAATGACGGTAAAACGAATGCAAATGTGACGATGTCTCGCAAAGAGGTATCGCTTCGACCCGAAATTAACTAAAGCATTCTCCTGCCGAACTATTCAGGTTGATAAAAAATGCTTTATAATTTTTAAAATCTCGATTATTATTATCACCCCGTTGTAGCGCGCGTTACTAAAAAGGATTTAAAAAATCACACTAATGTAGTAATAAAAGTTAAGAAACGAATATTATCTCAAACCTTTCGTATAGCGAATAATTGTCAGGCTCAATCGATCAGAACGCGTGTTTTTTTAAACATGCGCATATTAAGCATTAAACGCATATTATTTTGTAATTGAGCGGAAACATACATCAGTAAATATTCGTGAATATATCAATAATGCTGTGAACATGCATTACTGTTGTAACACGGCTTTATAATATCGCACGTAAACACATATTGTTCGATCCAACAATTAACTATAAATTATCGCTCCTCGCACAATCAGTCTTTTATGATACGCAAACCCGAATTTTCAGCGTGCAAATAGCGTATTTTAGACAAATTTTGCCAATAATAACATAATTTCACTATATACATATTAAAATAGAATATGTATACCTGAAAAACTACAGCATAGTCGAATTTTTTCAATGGCAAATTGCTATAGTAGCAAATTTACAACTGAAAGATTATCGCGCAAAGTACAATTTAATTTAATCGATATGATATCACCAATTTAATCGATATAATACACATCATAAACAAAAAATACATTTCTAAAATAACATTATTTGAGTCTAATTTTTCAGAAAATATTACTAAAAGTTAGCAATTTTTTTCTGACATCATATATTTTTCATAAACTCAAAGATAACTTTTACATATTAAAAATATCAAGGCACCAATAATTCCTAATTAAAAATACCCAATACGAAATAAAGAACTTTTATAAATTAAATTTTCGAAGTACAATTATAAGCTCTTACTGTTCAATAGAATTTTAATTAATTGTACTTTATCAGAATTTTAATGCGAGATTTAATTATATCTGAATGAAAATTTTATATCTGTGATTGGCTGCGACGAGAGGTAGAAACGTTTTCTCATCGAATGGAAGGGAAAGAAGCGTGTCACTGCGTAAAACGCGGATCGTTGGATTCGTGTCGATGTCGCAATCGTCGAAAGTGCAATCACGACGTGTTCGCTTCACAGGACGGAAGGGAGCAAAGCAGCACGAAGAGACGGGAAAACGGAGGGCGCGATGGGGTAAAACTGCGCCCCGGCTGCGATATCACGTCGCTCGCGTTTAAGGGGGTTGAGGGCACGCCCGTTTGCATTCGCGACGAGTATCCCGCACACGATTAAGCACCCTCGCCAAGTGGTGTTTTCTCGTTAGTCGATGCGTCTGACACTAAGTGCGTAAGTACGCTATGTAATCTACGAAATGCATATAATTAAAGATCCTGGGCTATTTATTTTTCCGCTAAATTATGTTTATCCGGGAATTGTTCTCATATTAGTAAAAAATGCTAGCCATTACTATCAAACATTATAAAAACTGAGAAAAGTCTGCACAAGATATAACTGTACATTTTCCTGTATATTAACTATGTTTTCCTTCATTCTTCTGATTTAAAATTTTTTTATTTTTAAGCTTTCGATCTATTTTATCATTATATATATATATATATATATATTTTCTATCTAAACACGCATTGCTAATTATATCGATTCCAATTATCGCTAAGTTAGCTAAGTCATTATGGCATATGTTCCTGCCAGTAATATTACCGCTAATTAACGTACAATTCTCGTGTGAGGATTCTAAAAGAGGTTGATGCCCTAGAGGATAGTAAACAGTTTCTCTATTTATGATGTTATCGGTCTCTAAGTAACACCTGGTTCTCTACAAAATTATTAAGATGCTCTATATGCTTCCTATGGCTTGTGACTTGCGATTTGTAAATTTCTCTGTGACTTTAAATTGTCGAGAAATAGTAGAAATATATTTCGCTTAATTTTTTACAAGTTCTGGTGCACAATTTACATTTCATTATATTTCTCATTTTTAATGATTGTTATAATTAGCTATTAATTTTCTAAAGTTATGTTAACGATGTTATCTTAATTGTCTGTCGATCAATTACAATATCATTTCAAAATTTTATTATTAAATTCTCCCGTGGTTTGTGCTAAAAAAATTAAAAGTCTGAATTTATATAAGAGTACAAAGAGCGGTTTTGAAAAACTTTCTATATAAAACTTATGCCTGTCAAGTTGACACAAATTTTAAAACTTTAACATAATAAATAAAAATAAATATCGACATATGTAAATAGTAAACAGTTTAGATTTTAATTCATCTATATTAATTTAAAAGTATAAAAGATGATCATTTCATACACAACAATTTAATACTTGAGAAAATAAATAACACACGCAATATGGGAATGGTGGCACTTTGATTTGTGCGAATGTCAGAAAGGCATCGTAATTTTTTTCCAAGAACGGCAACTATAAATCCTAATTTTTTTATCGCGGATCATAGACTATCCGCGGAATATACACATACAGCTCTCGCTTTTAGTAGGTCAGTGTATCATTTTATTTGCGAAAGAGCGTTCGTTCGTAGCAAAACGCAGTTCGTTGGCGAATGTCCGGATTTTAAGAGAATTTAGAGCTTCATATCCCCTACAAGGAAATGATCCGTTGCCGCGTGAACGAAGAATAGTTTTGGAAAGCACGTTTTCGTGGCGCTTACTGTCGCGACGATGCCGCGACTACATTTTTACGACGACGCAGAACATCGAAATTGTATACCGTTAAAACTAAAATATCGCCGCGCTAAGATAAAACTGCAACTCCTTCAAACGGGACGTCGTTTTTCTTTCGTTCACGAGATCACAGTTTCTTATCTCTGACCTGTCCAAATGAGCTGCGTTCATCAGTAACTTTGTCCCAAATCCAGTAAAAAAAGTTCTCACAGAATATATTCAAGTAGTCGAATATATAAAAATATATAAAATATTTATTTTTACAAATATTCTTAAAATTCATAACATTTGGAAATTATGTTTTTAAAGCACTTATATACACACAATGTGTATGTGTGTATGTGTGTAAAAGATAAGCAATTTAAATATATTTACTGTCGAAAAATATGGAAAGAAAAGTCAAGCTCAAAAATCTTTTTCGATAACCGAATTAAATAAATTACAATATTGCCTTATAACGAAATTTATGCAGTAGAACCGCATCCGACTGTTCTTCCGCGTTATGCAAAATGTCGCGTCGCTCTACGTAACTCGATAATGTCACAACGAAAAGAAAATTCGCGGTCGCGCAAGGAACGTTATTTACGACGATGCAGCTGCAATCATGCTGTCAGCAAAATCTGTTTACAGCACTGCCAGTGCTTGCAGATTCACGAGTTGACTCTCTTAACTCGCAGCCCTATAGGTATGAAATCCAATAATGGAGCGTTCGGCATATACTCGTTCCCAAAAGCCTGCTTTCCACTCGCCGTAATCACATATCCGCTTTTGCGAAAAAAAATGCTTAAGACGGAGACTTTTATTTTCAGCGTAACATTAGGAAAGTAGTAAAAAACTCAAAGTTATACATGAAATAAGAAGATAGCAGACAGCAATAATTCTAATTTTTAATTGTAATTATTTGCTTATGTCTGATCCAAATAAAGCTGATTAGAAAATTAGTTCTTTGAAGTTCTTTGAAAGGGGCATAATACAAATACGAATTACTTGTTGGTTAATCGACGGTTAATGACACACATTTCGTATAAATAATATCATTTTCCGTCGTCGCAAAACTTATGTACAGCCAGCTTGACTTATGAAATAGTTATGTGACAACAATTTCGGCATTAAAATAGATAACAGAAACAAGAAAATCTTTGTCATTTTATTCGCGCGCTATCAAATGCGCTAGCGAATCAATAACACCCGCAATACGAATATGTGCCAGGCAGGTCAAAGTATTTTTTACGATAAAAACGAAGGGGTGCTTCCGAGCTCGAACGATGATCCGGATTTTATTGGGTTGCTCGATAAATACGATATTTACGAGCATCGAATTGGCTGTCGACTGAAGTAACGTATAACGGATGGAACGTGAGGCCGATTTGTGGCTTAACGAAATCCTTGCTCCGTCGTAATCTGCTCGTATTCAAGGTTTTCGATTTTACACCGCGACGACGTGGCGGAACGGTAAACCAATAGGATACACAAGTAATAAAATCGAAAATGTGAAAATCGAAAGGTAGAGTCCGCAAAGTCTCGAATTTTCTCTTTGTTTGAAAGAAGATTCATGAAAGGTTCGTAAAAAAGAATTGAAAAAATCAGTATAAATATAGTGTGGAGTAAAATATTATAATCTTTATATCGAAACGTATTAAATATGAAAGAGTCTAATATAAAACGTATTAAATATGAAAGAGTCTAATATAAAACAATAGTAACTTCTTGCGATATCCAAGTTCAAGAATGAAACAAAGAGACAAATATTCAAGAATATAAAGACTTGTTAACTCATAATTAATTTGATTTTTAAATAACGTAATAAAATATGTAATAATACTAATTTAATAATGATGGAAATTTATATCTAAATTAAATTCACGCAAAATGAATAGACGGTAGTATTGATGATTTACTTATATCGTACATCTTGAGACGATCAATATATTTGACACATGTCAATGCAGGAAGCTGGATCGTATGAAATGTCGATAACATCAAATTGCTCAATGAATTTAAAAACACAGTTGAATTTAATTAACTACTAAATTATTTTCATACAAAATTCTGCTCGTTTCGATGCGTTCTGCGACGACACTTAAACATTCGCCGAATATCCATATTAAAATGGATAATGTCACGGTTGCCATTCAATACAGCATAATATCAATAAAGGTCGGACAATATCGTCGCAGTAATAATCGAACGAAATTATTGCAAATTATCATTTTATCCCGTAATTTAGTACGCGTGACGCAAATGATTCGTGACGTTTACTTGACAGCGATGTTATGTTTCATGAAAGAGACTGACACATACACTTCCCGAGAAAAATCAAAACGACGTGTGTAATGTAATGTCGTATACGCATGATTGCCTTGCGATACATACATAACGCTTGTCTCTTTATAAGAAACTTATAAGACAATTTTATAAACTGAACGCTACAAAATATTTTTCATTCTTTTCATATTTAGAAAGAAATCTTAAAATAATTTTAAATAATTATTATTTTAACTAATTTAATTTATTAAACTAATTCAATTCTATAACTTTACATTTTTTTAATTTACGTGCTACATAAGTTGGATTTAAATGTAAATTGATAGCATAAGAATATTTATTTTAAAAAGAACGCTAATACTGCATGATAACTGAGAGATCTACGTATTGTATGTATCTGCAACATCGTCCATGCTACAGGATAGGTTCCTTGGATGCTTAGAAATCTATGGTGCCATAGAGATTCACGTCGAGGCTGAGCGAACGAGCGCTCCGAGGGCCATCGTTCATAAATATCAATGCGGCTTACCTGTACAGGGGTTCACCGCTGTCCTCTTTGAACCAGAGCACCATGGAGACGGCGTCATTCGACTCGCGGGGCTGTATATTACACGGCAGGATTGCCTTCTGACCCGCCACCCCCTGTATCGACTCCATGGGTACTGAAACACACATCAACGACTCGCTCAGAGAAATGTCCATTACGCCGCGAGAAAACGAAGAATAATGAAACGAGGAAGAATCGTCGAATAACAAAGAGTTATGGATTTTTTAGGCGATCTACAACGATGCCTCGGATCCCTCGAGAGGATGTTTAAAAAAGGCTCTTCCTAGGGATGTGTATCATGCTGACAAGATTTCCGACAAGATATTATAACTCCATATTTTACCAACTTCAAGATTTTAACATGCATGTTTTTTTTCACAAGATATTCAAATCTCACGTGATTCCTTTGCTTATGACTATTTGATGTTAATATCAAGGAAATAAACTCTCCTTGTGTTTTTCTGTGAAATTTGTATGACGTTACTTTCAAGATTACACCATCTGACATATCCTATATAATTTATAAACATGGTATATGATCTTTTTTATGCGATATTTTATTACGACATATCATATATGTGTACCCTCTATATATGTATATTCAGTTATATAAAATCGGGATAATGTATGTACATATTTTTACATACTGTATCCCTTTCTTGTCTTGTTCGCATTTACAATTGCCATAACTGTAGCGATATCGAACTAACGATGCCATTTAATTCTAATATTCCTGCAGAAGCGAATATTATATTTTTATTGATGTTATATACTGATATTACATTCTAATATGGCGGTACAATATACCACGTATTGCGATACATTTCGAGAGGGAGACATATGATAAAATTATAATGCTCGCGATTTAAAAGGACAGCCAGCGTAAAGTCGCATCGGGCGTATAGAAAATCAATCGAATTAAAGAGGCTCCTTAAAAACGCAATTCACGACACTTTCCGTTCCATCACTGACGAGCACACGCATTTCTTAGAATAAAATCATATCGCAGATTTTTATCGAACAACTTCCTTTCATTCCTCATAGAGACTCATGAATAATCCCTTGGCATATCTTCTTTTAATCTTTGCTCGCGGCAGAAACTTTTTATCTACATTAATATCACAATATCGTTTCGTTCCAGTGTAATGAAGTGTAACCTTTGATCTTCGCGCACAGAGCGTATCAGATACGCTAATTAACATTTTTACATAACATTGAATAAATATTGTCTCTGGTTATATTTATTATGAGAAAAGTCATTAATATTAATAAATCTAAATACAGAAAGAAACATGAAATACCCGTAATCTCAAGTTAATTCAAGCTTGGCAACATAGTAAGTTTTCAAACAAAATATTTAATTATTAATTATATAATATTATCTTCATTATAATACATGACAAAAATTTATTATGCCTTTTAATTTTTTTCAAGAATTAAAGACCTGTATTTATGGCGAATATCAATATCAATAAAACCGTGAAACGATCGTATCATTATTCCGACTATCGTCGAAATTTTTGTATATAACTGTTATGAGCGCGGAAATGCACTCGTGTCGTGGCAACGAGCGCGATTTCCGAAAGTTGCAGGTGACTTTGCGTTTTATTTTTCCGCAAGCCCGCGAAATGAAAGTTTCGCGTGGTGAAACCGGCGGCACCACAATGGGTTATCTCCCTCCTTGCCCGGAATTCGCTTAAGTCGACATTGCACTGGTGCTCGTCTATAAGAGGATGACTCTATTGCATGCATTTTCGCGCGGAAACACGTATTGCATTTACGTTGACGCTACAACGACTTTATGCAAGTACGTGCCCTTCTGCGAGCTGAGGAAATTCACGTAAGACTCGCCGATCTTAGCAGGAAGCCACAGTGCATATATACATATTGTTCATGTGCTCGTATGATAATATTTGAAACTATTTAAAATTGTTCATTTTCTGGGAAAGAACTTGGCATGTTTTTAGTCTTGTATATAATTTTTTCCCACGTGAGAAAAAAAAACTTATTAAAAAGATAAAGTTTCAGAAATATTCTAATCTTGACTCGAGCTATAAATACGTTCTATAATTAAAACGCGTTTACGTAATAAAATATAGTTATTTTAAATTTATGATTGTTGTTTATCCCGAAATTACTGACTTTTCATTAAAAAATGTAATTGTGAAACTGTATACAAGGAAATTTTCCTCGCGTTATATGATACATAGGTAGCCGATGGTTCGACCCAATTCAATTAAAATTGAAAAAGAAAGAAATAAAAAGCTACATTTATAATAGCAAGTAGTTTATGAATCTGACACAGGGGAAGCTTTAAATTACGTGTACTGTACATAGTTCACGAAGAATTAAATTCAAACTGAGCTCATATATATGTATATACATAATCTCGGATGTAATCTTGAGCAGCAAATAGTAATGCGCAAGAACATACGTTCATGCATACATGTTATATATGTGGAAATGGATAATATCTCAATATTTTACGATACAATTTTCTGCTTCGGAGGGATTTATAGTCGTGGTTGATATCTCGCGAAACGAAATATCGCCATCTGCCAAATAAAAGAGACGGTGGTGGCGCAGCAGCAACAGTTGCATCTGAAGGATTGCGACGTCGCTCGTCGCGGATTTTTACGCTTCGGCATCTCTCTTGCCGAGGTAACCAGTCATCGATACACGGATTATATCGTATTATACTGGATACTAACCCGACGGTTATCCGGGACTTGAGACCGACTGAAGTCCCACGAATTTACGAAACTGCGTTCGCGGAAAGTTTGGAGGAAAAAAAAGGGAAACTGCGGACGGGATTGAACGAGAGCGACGACGGGCGGAGAACTCTGCAGACTAGCATGCGAGATTGTGTCCTGGACAATAAAACTGACTCGGATTACATTCTAAGACGTGGTTGGGCTTACAAGATTTGCTCTAGCAGCGACACTCGGAGATGAAACGTGTTTCCGAGTGCCACGTACGTGCATTCATTGCGAATACTTGACGAGAATTATTTTTATATCAAGATACTATCTGAATATAGAAAATTTTAGGAAATCACATAACTTCGCTGCAGTTATGAATTTTTTTATTAATCTGTGGCGACTTTTTATCAAAAAATTCAATTGCGGAAAGGAGCTACTTTTTCGTAAATTTTTCACTTTTTGACATTAAATCTTGATAAGTAAATAAGAGATTTATGTAAATTTAGAACATCGCATTATTTTGTAAATATAATTGTTATAATATTGTACATATAATTATTATTTAACTATACTATTTAAGAGTATTAGCAAATTTATATAATTAACATTTTTTTCTAACTTTATGTCAACGATCACAAGTTTCGGAGGAAGCGCTTCGTTAAATAAAATTATTAATATTCTTGCAACTAAACACGATGGTTATGATTGTTTACGAGTTCCCATCTACTTAACACCGGCTTACAGCGTACCGCGGTGTTTATGATTCAAAATTAATTACGCACGCGCGAACTTCGTTACTTAATAACAAGAAAGGAATTATGTCTCATTTTAACAGAGCCATGTTAGAGCTAGCTGTCGGACGCGTTGTTAAGCTGCGATTTAAATTAAATTTCTCGTGGAACAATGACATTTTACATGCATGTTGTTGGACGAAAGTGCCGGCCAAGTTCTGCCGGTGACACTTCCGTTGACTGGTGTAATTAACAAAACCAGAAAACCGCAAACGCCGGCTATTCGCGGACGACTGTTTGAGATCACTTGCCGCGAGATTTTCTGACGGATTCCTTATTGCATAATTACCTTCCTACCAGACGTTGGCTTGAGTCCCGTAAAACGCGCAGAAGACACCGCGATCCCAGCTATAAAAATATCACTTCCATTCTTTATTTATTTCCGGTCTGCAAAAGGAAGATATATTTGTTTTTATCTCACACTGTTCCGAAAATTCGTCTATATTAATTATGTGCCCTTGTGACTAAACGAAAGTTCCAACGGTAGATCTCGATATTTAACGCAGTTCTTAATTAAATAGGAGAAAAGCGCGCACTAGGTTTATTAAAATAAACTTTAAATTCTAGATAATTCAAAGTTTTTTGCTCGACAATTGGCTTTTTTATATATTCCGTTTCATATTTATGATATTACATAATAGGTGTAATCTTTAAAATATCATAAGAATAAAATTACTCATAAGAATAAAATTCAACTTGCGATATTTTAAATTATTACAGACTGAATTTAATATAGTCACTATATGTATATAGAGATTAATATCATTTTTCAATGAGTCTAAAGTTGATTTATCTCTGACTAAAATGTCGAAATATCAATACACATACAATTCTCAGAATATAAATTCAAATTTAAATTAAATGTTTCAATACTGATCTCATCTTTCGCTTTGTAGTGTTAAGGAAGACCTTTTGCAACGCCAATTGAATAATCATATTTTACGGCATCCTCGAGCTCACAAAGCTCTGGCCGTGACACTCTCACGACACGGAGAAAAGGGAAGAGAAAGAGTACAGAGGCAGGGCAATTAAAATGCGGCTGGGCACAAAGGGCACGAGATCTCCCGAAATTTCCACCCCCGCACGTTCCACTTTTGTAGACATTTCTCAACCGGTAATTGCCTTCCGGCCCGCGCGCACGAGAGAATAACGGGCGCGCGCGGAAGGAACGGACCGCATGAAATATCCTTTCCATACCTTATACCCGTAACAGCGAAACAGAGAAAAAAGAGAAAGCGTCCAAAGAGAGAAAAGAGACGGCGTAACGGTGCAAGAGAATGGGCCGAGAAAGGAAAATTGAGCCGTAACTGTCTTAATTATCTCAGTTTTTAGACGTCAATCTGAAATTTCAATTAGAAACATATATGACAAATTTAGCAAACTTAAAGATATTATTTTAAAAAGTCAAAAATTAATTGTAAAGTACAATTTGGCGGCATATTAAATATCATAATATATTTTTGATTTCTTAATGCAATTTTATATATTTTGAACATTATTTAAATTATTCTTTTGAGAAAGAGAGAAAGAAATAAGTTAATAAAAAATTATAACTCAATAAAGTTAATAAAGTTATTATCCATATATGAAGGACTTATTAGTAAAAATGACATATTGGAATCTTTTCCGCACAGATGTTATATAAAGAATTTCGACTGCATCTCTGATTTTAATGGCTTCAATCAAAAGAATTTATTCGGTATTTTGGTTATAAATTATGTCAATCTGCGAGATCGGATAATATTCAATTTCTATCAAAAAATATTTCTCCCATGTAATACATAACTGTCGCTAAAATAAACGAGATCGAAGAACTTCTATGACTCTTTCGATATAAGAGTCGTACATTGATTACGTCCGTGGAAAGGAATCTTGGAATATCATTATTCAAACAGTCGATAACACACAGCACGACAAAGCAGCACAAAATCCGCGCGTGCAAATCAAAATCGATGATTCAATATTATTCTAGCGGCAACAGTGCATTTCGCAGCTTTCATCAACACCGCGAGACGGGCGCATGGTCGCTGCACAATCCTGCAGAAATCAGCCTTTGGAGCTTTTTATTCTGCCGTAGCGAGAAATGGCCTGTCTGAAAGAACGCGGTATGCACAGCGAAAGTTTTGAGAAAAGGGTGTAAAGGAGACGAACGCGAAATGCTGAATCAAAGCCCATTGCCGCGCGACAAAGGCTCGAAAACTTCCGACGCTGCGATTCGCGGCGGAGGAAATCCGTGAAGCTCGTCGCTTCGATAGCTGCGGTATTGTAAGAGCTCCGTACCGAAATTCACTGAAGGATGAATAAATATTTCGCTAAGGCGGCTTTAGTTCTTGCTCGGATATATATCGCTTTCGTGTCTGTGTGCGATTAACAGATTTATATGCAACAACAGATTTATTTAGTTCCTAAGATAAATCTGCTGAGAATCTAACAGAGAGTTACAAGATTCTATTAACAAAGTGGCAATGTCATATGCAAACACCTGACAAAAGAAAAGTGAAACAAAAATATCAAAAAAGTAAATTAAATAATTTGGCAGACTTAATCACTGCAAAATTTATTTACGGCAAACTAATCATTATAACTTCAAAAATTGGTTTGAACGCTTCTAGTTGAGTGTAAATGGATGTGTGTGTGTGTGTGTAAATAATAATATATTTTTTTACTTTTAATCAGCTCAAAGAACTTGAAACTGAAAAGATGGTTCTGATGTTTGCATATTTTGTATGCACATTCGTGCAGATGCGTCGCGACATTTAATCACGTTAAAAGAAATAACGTCTCGGAATCTTCGCGAACGTTTTATGCAAATAACGGTTGAAAGTTTTTCCAGTGCTCCACGGTATAAAGATTTACAAAAAAAAAGTCGCCGCTATCGAATCTCATTTCCAATCGTCGATTTGTGAGAAACGATGACGAGACGATCCATCGCTCTCGTTCGCCCACCTTTTCCCATCTCCTTCAGCATTCCTTTCTGATCTTGCTCTCGCGGTGACCGCGAAAAGAAAAGAAACTAAAGGATATACTCGAGAGATTGGTTATAAGGAGCAAACAGAAAGGAATCGATGTAATTGAGGTAGAGTCGGGCATCTTTCTCTCTCTCTCTCTTTTTCTCTCTCCGTCTCACGGGACTCGAGCTTTCCGAGAGAAATTGTATCCGAGAAAATGGCAAAGATCACGTCAGAGACTGCATTATTCAGTACCGGCATGGTAAATCTATATATACACGGCCACTCTTTCATCCACTGTAACGTAAATCCTTTCCTTTTTCGTTCCAACTATCGTCCGTCCCACTACACTCTTCCTTTTTCTCTCTTTCTCTCTCTCTCTCTCTCTCTCTCTCTCTCTCTCTCTCTCTTTCCTTTTCTTCTTTTCGCTTCTTTAATTTTTCGAATTACGTGTCGAGCTGTTTGTACAATACTTCCGTCGAACGTAGCTTTGAAATTATTCGAGAGAGAATCTCATTCTCAATTCGATTCCGCGCAAAACGCAAGCCGCCTCTATCGCGCCATTTATCAATCGACCTCGCTGCTTTATTAGGCGCGACTGATTGATGTCCTTATTACCGGGCCGAATTCGTGTGCCCGAAAAATTATCCCATTTCCACGGCCGTTCTCGCGCCACCGCCGACATTCGGCCGCTTTTCCGGATGCTGAATCCGTCCGGACGCGAATTCACAATCCGCATGAGAAATCCGGAAATCATAAATCACCAAGCGCAGCGAATTGTTGACGGGGTATATTTTCAAAAAGAACTCTCCTCCAGGCTTCGTCATTGTCAGTCGTATAATTAATTGATCCATCGCACGCGGTAAGGGGACCGAAGAGAAGAGGGCAAACAGGCACAGGATTCTCGATCATTTATCCGAGGCTCTACCGCCGTCAATTTAAAGAACCGAAGAGAAAAAACAGTTAAGGAGAGATAAGTTTTTCAAACACATTTGCTCGTAAAAAATATTAAAGTGTAATGACGAAGTATAAACTCGACACATTCTGATTTATAACAATCATTATATACATATATATTTTTAATCTTTTTTTAAAGATTAATTTAATTTTTTGAATTATAAATATGTAAAACTACCTGAATCTTACTATAGAGAAATGAAATGTATACAGCTTTTCTGAGCTAAAAAGATCCTTAAATGTTCTTTCTAGTTATATAAATTAGATTTCGACATAAAAGAACAAAAGTTTGGATTAAACTTTTCTTCTCGGTTCTCTTCAATCATCTTTGTAGAGTTATGAGTGAAAGCATCACCGCGCGCAGTCTCTTAATGGAATAATAATGCGGCATTATGGCGGTTCCCGAGATGCGCGGAACCAACCCGAAGGGGGTTCATTCTCTACCATTCGCACCGAAAGCGATTCCTCGAATACTTGTTTACTCTCTCCCATTTACTCTTCTGTTTCTTCGATAAAACGACGCCGGCGTGATGGTCGCGATCCTTGAGAAGTTCGCCGCCTTCCGGCGTTTTTCGGCGTTGGTGGCAATTAACATCGCGTTTTACGGCGCACCAATATCTTTCGGAACGCGCCGACCGCTTAACCAGTGAGTGCTCGGAAATGGCGTAGTCGTCGTCCTGAGAAATATATCGCGACGCGGTAAACGAGGGTTTACTCGGGAAAGCGATTTTTCACACGGTCGATCAAGCAGGCCGCACGCGGCGGCGTAAAATATTATATCTATAGCTATAATGGACCTTTCGGAAAGCGCTTCCTGTTCTGTTTATTTTATCCACTCCCGGCATCCGCACAGCATTTTTAAGTCCTAATAGCTTGAGCGGTCTTAAGTGCGGCATCGTCATGGTTTTTGTTCATTTTGTGCCTAGCACTTTATCTTTAGCATTTTTGCGATGTCTCTTTAATCTGTCGCGATAAATAATGACTGGCGTGCGCGAGAAAACGTTCGGAATAAAATTTATCATATAGCAGCTATCGATCGATCTTAATAAAAACAAATAGGAACTGCTGCGTGACACGTTTGCATAATTTATCACAATCTTAATTAGCGGTCCTAAGCCGGAGCACAGTTTCTATTTTATCCTCCCATGTCAATCTTGCGAAAGATGTCGATCAACATAACAAGATATTTCACATTTAAATTTGTCAATCAATGTCCAAAGTAAATAATTTATTATTAAAAGATTTATTTCATACATTATGGTTGCGTAATATTGAATAATTCTAATTTATAATCTCCGGATACGTTTTGCTTTGAATATTTCATTCCTCAGTTCAACTTTATGCTTAACACTTTGCGTTCCCGTGTCAATCTCGCGAAAAATAACGATCAGCCCGAGTCAAACTCTCGTCATACGGTATCCGAGACCCGTGATTTATTCACACCGGGGATTCGGAATTTACGAGCCGAGAGGTATTCGTCGAATGAAATCGGTTTCGCCTTTTCATGTCATCCAGGGTAATGCACTAAATGCATCCATCAGATTGAGAGTCCGTTCGATGCGTCCAGCTCGTTTCCGACGCAGCGGCGCACTCGCGTAAATACGCCCGCGTGTAATCCGTACGTTTACAGACTCATTCGATTAATTGATATTTGTTCGAATATATGTACTATAAATTTAAAATTTTACAGAAACTATCAAATTTTATTTCCTAAATTTCAAATGTTTGAAGTTCATTCCTTGTAAAAAGTATCGGCAAAATGATTTGTAAGGTATATCGCAGAGCTTGCATTAAGAGATTTTTTTATAATGTCAGAAATAAGAGATTAATTGCAATTTAATATTATTAAAAAATGTTTCTAAAATCATGAGCAAAATACTTAGTATATTATAGTAGATAATAGTAAATAATATGTTTTTCCATTGTTTATTTATTCGATAGCACGAACATTACTATTGTATTGTTAATGGCATCGGTAACGCTCATATTAATATTTGCGCAAAACAAATCTTACGTGAAATTATTGGTACGCAGCGATATAGAATTAATGAACCCAGAAACTAATTAAAAGCGTCGAAAAATCGCTGTTCTCTCGAATATATAAGTTAGAAGAATTAATACTGCGACGATGAGCGGATGAATAGAACGTGATAACAGAGCTTGGTTTATCTCACAGACGCTTTATAGGCGCGTGCCTGAGTATATCTCATCACATCATAGTGGTTTCCAAATTAGGGACGCGTATGTTTGAAGAGAAGTGGAATGTTATTCAGAAACTGATAGACAGCGAGATAATTTTCATATCCGTATTAAAATAAATATTTTTTTTTACTTTACATTAAAATTTCTTTTGATATATAAAGGATATATGTACTTTTTGTATCGTCAATAAGATAGTAAATATGTACCTTATTAAAATGATAGAAGAGAGAAAATAAAAAGAGTAACGAGTTATACTAAATAGACAGAATGACATAGCGACGGCATATTTTATCCATATTTTTCTGCTATCATCTAGCTGGTACACTGCGGCCGGGAAATGAGTTTTGCCGAAAAACGAGCCGAAGCAAAAACAAAGAAACACCGTAATTAGCAGTACGGCTAATTGCATTCGAATGCCGCGTTCATGAAGGAGGGGAAGACCGCATCGCGGCAAATTATTATGTGAAACGCTCGAAATGTACGCAGCAAAATAGAACGAATAAGCTCGTCCAATGCGCAATTAGTCAGTTCCATGAATTTTTCAAAAAACAGAATCGACGGAACATCATTCCGGAGCGAAATATCGTGCGTATCGCGCGCCGGAGATTCTCTCGATAGAGAGAATCAGAGTGCGATAATATAATAAAAGTAACGACATTAATGGGCGCATTATTAAAGTGGCTTTATTACTCGAGCGCCATTACAGCAGGAAATGCGTTACATCGAAGCGAACGTTTTGGTATCTCTCGCGATACGCGCGGAATTTCCGACCGATGATCTCTCGCAAATGTCAAAGTCAGTCGGCGAGAATTATACGAGTACATGATCTCGTTCAGATTTTCGAGATCACGCTGCAGCGTCGCATTTTTATCCCGCGAACGTCAGTTCAATGATGATAATGAACCCTGATACTGCCAGCAGCTATTAAGCATTACCGATATCGAGCACCAACCCTTCAGTTATGATTTAAACATCGTGCGCACTGTGATATATTCCGCAATAAAATAATTGTTTACTGAAAAACAATCTCTCTAATGGATTAATCTGAGCGACAAAACGCTTAGTTCTTTACGCAAAAATAAGTACCTGGTCATCCACATTGCTGATTGTTTCGAAAGAGATAGCAAAAACGAATTTCTGAATTTATAAATTCTAACAAGAGGTCGATGTGCTTTTACGATCTCGAATACTCGATACAATCTTTCCCCGATAATCTATGCATGCATTACGTCAAATCCCAAGACGTGAGAGTTTCATTTGCATACGCAGCGCATACGCCGGTGCATTACGCGCCCCGTATTTGTCGGATCGATACTCGCGACGCAAGATATGGAGATTGACTCGCCCGACAAAATTATCCCATATCTGTTTTTAGACTCTACATGCTTTTAATTAGTATCCATGCTGTTCACTATTTATGCGAGCATCGCAAATATCTTCTTGTATCTCTGCTTCCGTTGCTTCATTTACGATTTCAATAATTTACATATAATTATAGCGAATGAAAGAAGGAAATTAGAAAATAAATGAAACTAAAAATTTGCTCATTAATTCGCATCAAATTTTTTTCAAGTCATAGAAAAGAGAGTTATATAAAAAAATTAGTGTCTAAATATAATATAAAAAGATATAAATAAAGAGACAACAAATGTCTATATATAATATTAATATTTCTGTCTAAATTTAAATCTAAGTCATTTTTCTATTTACTAATAAACGCAAGATTTTCACGTACATATAAGCGTTTATGCAAAACATTTTCAAATGCTGCAGAAATATTTATGAGATAAGATAAAACACACACACATAAAAAAAAAGTTACTTTTTATAAAAGCCTGACTCTTTCTGACGAATGAAAATAGCGCCATGCTAAATAACTTGCCATTCAAATAAATTTTACATTCCATTTTGTCCACAGACTAGAAAATAGAGGACAGTCACACTTCACATAAATAATTGAATGTGCATGGGACATCGTGTTACCGCTCGGCTGGTCGTAGTCACAGATTCTAATCCCGACACGCGAGTTTCAAATTTATCATTGTTATTAATTGTCACATCGCAGCAATATTACGAACGTGTTTTCCGGGTATCTTAATGATCGCCATTCGCGGATCTAACAGCGCGATGTTCGTCGATGCAATGTAATTCCGCAGCTTGGTCGAAGATCCTAGTCAGAGTGGTCAGAATGCATCGCGCTCTTATCGCGCTCGTCATCCATCTCACTCTACAATTTAACTCGAATATATTGCACGCGTTAATATTCGAAGCTCCGGTACGAGTTATTTGTTACTATAACCACGTCGATACTACTCGTATAACCGTGTTGTATCATTATTGCAAATTACAATACCGAGTTTCGACTTACACAGAATTCGTACGTCGATGTCAATCCGTCAGGATGATCTGTTAACTGTGATTTAATATCATTGTATGTACAAATTCAGGTTGGAAACATGTTAATTATTGTAATTCAAAATGCGAGTTTCTTCACGAATATTACTTACATTTACCTCGTCGCGGTAAAACGCGATAATTTTCTCAAGAAAAACCAGTTAAGTACTCGCTCGTACGCCGTCCCATAATTTACGGAATTATCTCAACGTACTACGGGCAACACGGTCCTCTTTTTCTATTCTCTCGTGTTTGTTCGCGAAATGCGTCGCGCGTATCTCGAGATACGTAGAAAGTTCACTCGAGATAATCGTAATCTCGCCCGGACTCGCGCCGATTCGCGCGCGCACACCGTTAAAACTTTGGTGCAATTATCCTCCTACGACTTCCTCTGAAGAGAGTCGAAGCTGATTCGGCCGAGTTGTCCGGAACGGCGCTGGAGAAGGAGAGAGAGAGAGAGAGAGAGAGGAGAGAGGAGAGAGAGAACGAAGAGAAAATTAATAAAAATACCTTGAGGCCCGTGCCTCCGATTAATTAAAACTTTCGGACGCCTCGAGGCGATCCATCGGTCGACTTACACTACTTCGCCTCCCGCCCAGAGATATACGCGCTGTAAAGTTTCTCTCGCGAAGGCGCGCCGATCACCTTTGAGACGGATTACGAAGAAGTGCGGTCCGGTAGAAATTCTCTTTATCATCCAGCGTTCTCTTGTCCGGATGGCGGCGGCGTTCCTTACGAAAAGGTAATTATCGGGAAATATTCGGTGCGAGTAATTCGAATGCGTCCGTGCGAGTAATTTAAATCCGATTTCTCTGCGGGAAAGATTTAACTCGGCGTTTAATTACTTAAATTCTTGTTCCTTACATTTAGGATAATGCGAAAGAGATCGCGTGATTAAAATAATGCTGCGTGATTGTAAATATTGAATATAATTATTAAGAGAAAGGAAAAAAATATGGTAATTGATTATCAAGTTAAATATATTATGTGATCGGATATTGTCTCTTTACTTTTATCATACACATTTTAATGCAAAATCTTTCAAGCAATAATTATATTCATTTATAATACGTTCATTCGTAAAGATTTTTAAAAAAAGTATAAGTATTTAACACGTTGACTGCCGTGTAACCCACCCATGGATCACACACTGCAATGCTACTATTTTAATTGTACGAACTCAACACATTTTCAAGTAATGGCCTGAATAGTCAACTACTCAATTTCTACATAACAGTTAACGTGTAATATATGTATGTATATAAAATTAAATCTGAGTTTCACATACAATACAGAAATTAAAGTTAGATAATATCCCTCTTAATATACATCAAATATATAATTTTATAGCTTATTTAAAAAGCCTTGATATTTACGCAATTTTCACTACTATACTACGAAAATCTATTTTTTCAGTTCAATTTCAGCAAAAGGAATCATTGTGGCGTAGTGGGTTGACCGAGTTGCATTTCGCTTGCACACACAAGACCTTCCCGCCGCCGGCGCGTTTTAGATAACAAGAGCCGAATGGGGGAAGGGAAAAGTGAGAGAGAAAGAGACGGAGCGGAACCAACGGCTCTAACGAGCAGGACGTATCAATTAAAAGCCGGTTGGCGGCGCCAACCAGCCGGTTTGGAAAACACAGGGCACAAAGTACGGTGATAGAAAACCGGCTTGCGGGCGGAACTAGATTAATTACGAGTTAGCCTATGCCCCTTTGACGATCACGACAACAGTGCGTCATCGCACCCGCGCCCGTCATGTAGCCCTCTCTTTCTCTCTTTCTCTCTCCACTCCCTCCCCTCTCTCTCTCTCTCTCCAGTTGCTTTGTGCGGATCACGGCTCGTAATTCATAAACCGCAGCGCAAGTTGTCGGTCCGACCGGAACTACTGGAAGTGCTGAAGCGCCGCCGTTGGGCACCAACGGTCCCGACGGCGGTTTCGCTGTGTCCCGGATACAGCAGAGAAGAGTAGAATTGTAAAGAGAATATCGCACGGACACAAAAGCAAAAAGAGAAGGATTGATCGCGCGCGCTACATGGACTCGAGAACGATAATAATTTTAATGGTTAAAAGCGCACGAAAAAAAAGTGCTCCTCGAGAGAAATGTGAATTTTATATTTACTCTCCCTTGATTGCAAATTTTTAGTTTTCAAATTAAGATAAACGCTTTTGTTATATGAGTATTTAAAGTTTTCGCGAATTTTTCGATTCTAATGTTAAATGTTTTGATATTAAATTCCTCATATTTTCCGCAATTAAAAGCGAAATAATGATTGTGACGCAATGTGTATAGTAATTAATTCCCGTCACGCTAAGTCCATCACGTTCGAGTTTTGAGCTCTGAATATTTGCCCGACACTGGAAGCGATTCCCGAGTTCACCAGCTGCGTCTGGCATTCAGCTAATAGTCGAGTTGCATTAGATTGCCGACATAACATGCTACGAACTCTACAAAACTCAATCATGGTATAGCAAAATTTTGTTAAATGAGTCTCGTGTTTTCGGAAGTTTATCGCTGTAAATAAATCGCTTATTTCAAGACGAGGGTGTACATTGAGAGGTTAACTCTATAGCAGTAAACTATACCGAGGCAAATGCTTTTCTTCTCTACGATAAAAGTTTAACAAGATAACCGTTATAAATTTCGCAATACATGATGATAATACTGTTGTTGGACAGTTTACATATCAGCAAGAAAAGTAATTTTTCTTTGCACATAATCAATTGTTAAAAATTTTAGACTCTGTTTAAAATTTTTACTTTAATATTTAATATACATATATAATTTTAATTTAGCTTGCTACATAATATACTATAATTTACTCATTCCTTGTTATTATAGCGTTTCAGATTTTTTTCATAATTCTTTCAAAATTTTGTTTTCGTATATTAGTGTATAAATATATCAATATTGAAAAAAATTAAATATTTAATAAGATATAACAATAAGAAGCATAATTGAATCAAAAAGCTTAATATGAAAATTAGACGGTACAAACAATCTTAGGGAAATTCCAAAATTTACCTTCCAGTTTTATTTTCCGACGTTATTGATATCACGAAATTGTTAGCAAGCTTAATTAAAAATCGCCAAACGGTGCTTTTTTAACGAAAGTGCAGACACGCAATGGACAGCGATGTAACCAAAAGTGCTGCGGCTTCCAGGTCGGAGAGGCTGAGAGATCGTTTAAATCCAATAGATCGTGTCACTGAAACGCAATTCTTTGCTCATCCGTGGCTGGTTAATAAGCTTAGTTTAAACACTCGTTAGAGGCGTCTGATCATCGTTTCGAACAACCGGGCGTGCGCAGCCCTCCGAGTGTAAGACACGCCGCAATCTGTGTGTATGTATGTGTGTGTATGTGTAGTTGTGTATGTGTATGTGTGTGTATATGCGGCGCGAAGGCCGCTTATGACGGAAACTAGCAGCAAGTGTGTGCCTTGCGACACTGCGAATTTCATTAGATGCTGCCTCAGCGATGGCTAAGGCTGATAATATCATGCGGAAACACGCGTAACGTCGTTTAGAGCGAATCCGTTCCAAAATTCGCGCCAGTTTACGCAGCCGGGAGAATTCGTGTGTGCGTGCGAGCTTGTCGACAAATTTGCAACTTTAAGTAAATTATCGTGGTCGACAAATCCAACCGCTAATGCGGCTTTTCGCGGTAAATTAGTTTACGCGCGCTTTAAGGTCCGCAACTTTTTTTGACGTTTGCGCATCATGTCAACCTGGCGACACAACTCGTCGTCGCTCTGTGGTCGGAAGAGTTTAACGCGCCGATTAAATTAGAACGCCGTGATTAACCTGTTTACGAGATAATTTCGTTCAAAAATTAATAACGAAAACGGAAAAGAAATTTTTTTATTTTTGTTTAAAGTACAGATATAAGAAAGCGATACCTGCAACTTATTTTTCTATTTAATGCCTTTCCTTTTTAAGGCGCTTTAAATGCAAACTTTTTATTCTAAGAAACGTTTCTTGCTTTTATGTCCCTACTGTATAAAATACGAGAAATTTATGGTCCATATGGTACGAAGAACGTTACCAACCTATAGTGTGAAAAATGACGAAAGTCTCCTTACTTCTCGACTCGCCTAGATATCTACGGTCTGAATATATACCCCGTTATGAGAAATATAGAGTGTTGCAAGAAAATGTAAAAGTTAGCGGACTCGATGGCTATGTCGATGGCAGAACGAGAATTTATTATCGAAGCGATAGAGAGGGTTCCGCATCGGTATAACTTTTTTCGCGACGAAGCCTCTTGGGTATCAATGTTAAATTGGCCGTAATCTTCCGGATTAAATTGGCGTGGCCTTTTTGCTTAGCTGGACTGCACAAATGTACAGGCGCTGGGCTGAGCGTCTTTTTATACGGCAGTTCCAACCACCATTTCCGATTCACCATTCAAATAGAAAAGTTTAATCTCCTACGTAAATGTACCGAGGGAATATAGCGAGTGAAGTGTACGCGGAATCGCTGACGAAGTTATAAACTCGACGATGCTTGCTATTGATAAGTTATACTCCATTCGCAAAAATCTCAATTAATGAAATTCATCTGAATTATTTTGTCTTATTTATATCGCACATAATCCCTATTTATTGTATATTTTTTTGAAAGTTCACCGAGTTACCACAAATTATCGCTCCATTTATCTACGATTTCTTTGTGTGATTCATAGATTTTTACTTGAAAGAGATATATGAGAAGGCATATAGGGTTTCTGAG
This sequence comes from Lasius fuliginosus, assembly GCA_949152495.1. Taxonomy (NCBI): domain Eukaryota; kingdom Metazoa; phylum Arthropoda; class Insecta; order Hymenoptera; family Formicidae; genus Lasius; species Lasius fuliginosus. The sequence continues at coordinate 10,848,235 of OX424448.1, forward strand.
ACAGAATTAAAATCAATCGCAAATGAAGTACCTTTTGAAAATCAAACATCAAAATTGCTAATATTGTAAAGCAAAATATATGCTTCAATTACTCTGATGTCAGATAAAATTTATTTTAATAAAATACTAAATTAAAATTTGATTACCGAGATATTTGATCTCAAAATAGAAAATATTCTAAAGACATTTACGCAACTTTTTATTCTTAAAAAAACGACTTTAAATAACGACTTTAATTTTCAACATGTAATTTTCTGTGACTCTAACGATCGTATAATATCTATAATTAAAATATTCAAATCAAATATTTAAATATTCAATTCAAATATTTAAATATTATTTAGATGAAAAAATATTTATTTGGCTTTTATCATTATTACTATTATTATAATTGATAAGAATTCTGATATGATAAGGATTCTAACGAATTCCCGTTATCAGGCTTTACATCCTCTCATGATGAGCACAAAGCAACGGCAAAGCCAAATATAATTAATACATGCCATTGTACATGATAATTACTTGTCCCTGTCATCAATAATACACGAGCCGTACTCTAACAGTAGAATTAGCAACATCATTAACGCGAAGTGCATCGCTGCACATCCGCGCCGTTCGTTCTCATTATGCTAACGAATTTACAGCCGGTCCATCGACGGCCGCCGGGCTTTTTTCCTCGGTTTCTTTCTCGTTCGATTACTCGCCGCGCGAAAGTAAAAAGTTTAATTCCACGCGCGCGGATATGGGCAGCTGATGGTGCTTGCGCACAACTGCAACTGCTGACGAAGTTACGAGAGCCGAGGAGGCGGAACGACCACCGACTACGACAACGACGACAACGATGCCTCCTGTGTTCCCGGTGAGCCGAAACTTCCCGAACACAGAGATAGTGAGCAATGTCGAACCGGAAAGAAACTCGAATGGTTAAACGGATCGATCGCGAGGATACGTTGGGGGAGAAATGGCCGCCATTAATAGCGGCGCCTTTAATTAGGGAAGAGCGTGACAAACGTCGGAAATTTTTATCTAAATCGTGCCCGTTCGTCCGCTCGGCGTCCTCGTGGGGACAATTTTTTCGCCGTATTTCACTACCAGACTCTCCGCGAGAAGAGAACCCTTCTCATGCCGCCACGAAGGCGACCACTTAAAGGGTCATGCATTTATCGCGCGCGACCCTGTCGCCTCGACCCAAATTGCGGCACTTACATAGATAAACCGCTTTTTTATCGTCCCTCTCTGTCCGCGCCCGTTTTAATCCGTGAGATTTTCGTGTCCGATGTTGAGTCTGCTGAATGAGCCAGAGACTGGCAACTAGAAATATATTGAAATCATGTACCATATCATGCAAAATATACATATAGAATACTTATCATAGTGCAAAACACACAGAAACGTACTATGCAGTAGATTGATATTTCTAGTGTAACATCTGTGAAATAAAAATTTTTCGATATTTTTAGATACGATTCGCCTCTTAGCGTTATATTTTTTTGCAGCATCAACTGTGTCATTTTTGAACATTTTTTATGTATTTGGCACATTCGTTTTTACCAGTGCACGTTTTTCAAGCATACATTTTAAACAAGAAAAACAGGCAACTGCATATATTATAATATATTATATTCGCGCGTTGCTATATTGAATACACAATATTGCGTAAAATAAAGGAAAAAATTGAAAAAATAGAATATGCTTCAATATTTATTCTGTGATTGCAAAGAATGAAGTATTTGAGGAAAAACGATGGATGCGTTACTTCATAAAAAAGAGAAAATTAAAATAATAATTATAAGATATAATAGTTTTGCGCATGCAAAACATGATACTTTTAACATGCATTATTCAAGAGGCCACATTGTTAAATATCGATACCATGGCAAATGACAGTACAATACAATATCTACATTGCCGATTTCACAAAAACAGTACAATTTCACATAACAGTTGTTATTGAATAATTTAAATCGTTCTCTATTCAAACCTCATCAAGCCTGTGACAAAAAGAAACACGGTTGATCGTCACTCAATGCAATGAAAAGCAAATTCAAAATAACATTAATGCCGAAAGAACAAATGACGGTTAATTTTATAAAATAGGAGAAATTACTAAATTCAAATTTTTCTCCATATTCTCATTAATGTAACATTTTGAAAAAAATGCTATTCGTAACTTCAATGTATTATTTCAACCGCAAGCAAACGTGAGTTTTAGATCCTAGGTAAAGTACTATGTTAAAAAAAACCACTGGCATCATCTGCTGGGCTTCACAAAGGCGCTCTTTATCAAGTTAGCTCTTTTGTGTCACCGTCATGGTAAAAACTTCTTTCTTAACCGCTTTTTATGAGATGCTGATGAAGCAAAATTTCATTAAAACGATGATAATCGTTAAGACCATGCTACCGGTTGTATGGCTATGTATGTCGCGTTCCCAGGATGCGTCTTAACGACGTAAAAAGTATTAAAATCTTTCCAAAAGCGCGTTTCTCATTGCAACGAATATTTAAAGATACGTTTTCCTAACCGCGTATTTCTTCAAGATTTATTCATTATATTCTCAGTTTCGTCTCGAATAGAATATCAACAATTAATTGTATAGGGAAACAAAGCACCGTTATATCTGCTTTTATCTCTGGCAGGTCTATTCAAACGAGTTTGCATGAAAACTCGCCCACCCAGTAATAAGCGCGAATGTACCTCTTAGTTTTTTGCAAAAACGCCACCTTTCTCTCCCCCCTATTGATCTCTCCATTCTCGTATAAAGAAAATATTGCAATGAAGCTTATTTCGCGCGAAATATGCAAAATTGAGGAAAACTGAGATGAGTTTTCCGCGAGGCCCTATGCAATATGACCGTCAGTATATCCAATCCCGAAAGATTTAAGTCCTCCTTCAACAGACTCGTATCTCTTTGTTTATAAAGAGCGGAACCCAATAACCGTGAAAGGAGATTAAGCTTAACAAAGTGTCCTTGAGTTTACCAAAGCAACGAGTTTAGCGGAATCCCCAACTCGTTGTCAGGGGTACCCAAGACGGGACTTTGGCAAACTCGCGAACTCGTTAACGACGGAGAGACGCCCGTTGACCGCGGCGACCTCGATTTGCGAACCGAACGGCGCGACGCATTTTTGCAACTCTGAGCGCCGAGCTCTTAATCGAGTAAGTTCCGCACCCGAGAGTCAAACTATGAAAATGAGATCTCGTATCGCTGTGTTATAAAATTCACTAGCTTCTAGAACAAAACTATCCTCTCCTCGTGCTTAAAAGAGAGAAAAAGTTTCGAGGCGCGAATAGTCTTTTGCCTAAAAGCAAAATAAAGAGAAAGCCATATTCGTAGTATCAGTCAAAATAGATTTTGTTTGAACATAATTTTAATTTAAAAATATTATTTATGTACTTTTTGTCAAACTACAAATTATTAATATTTATTTTAAACCATGCTTTTTTTTTAATTATTTAAGACGCACCAAATCATGGAAAGTTTCAAAAATATACATTAGAAATTTAATTATCATTCTCTCTCTTTCTTTCTCTTTTTCTTTCTCTTTCCCCCGAAAGCACTAAAAGATCAACGATTCCGAGATCACAGTATCCAGAGGAGGACAACGAAGTTCGCGAATCGCGATGAGCTACCATCTTTTTAACGAGCTCAGGATTTCGCATTCTTGCGCGCGTTGTGGTTTTAACCTCAAAAATCGTCGAGCTCATCGCTATAAGGCTCAGAGTGTGTGCCGGACTCTCGTCAACGAGATTACCGTTAACCCGTAACTTCGGCGAGGTAGTCTCGAGGAGTTGTTTCGCCCGAAACTCGCTTCTTGTTGGTGAGGATAACTCCTGTGGGCTCGATCTCGCAACAAGGTTACCGTTAACCCTGGTAGTTAACTGACGAGCTAAACCGATTGCGGTCGAAATCTTTTTTTCTCTCGCCGTGAATTTAATACAGTATCGATACTTCTATTAATTCTCGATATCGTTATTACTCCATGCTTTTTTTTCTAGTAGTGCTTTGCAATCTGTCGTTCGTAACATGTAAGCATGTACTTTACCATATCTAACAATAAGAGGAAAAAAGTAATAAGTTCCACTACAGTTTGTAATACAGTTACATTGTTGTAACAAAACAAACTTTAAAAAAGATTACAGAATTTGTCACTTTTCATATATATTTAATCTTGAAAATTTTCCATTCACGTGATTTCGGATTTCTAAACTTATATTCTTTTATCTCAAGTACACAAATTTGTCAACAATATGTAGCGTAATATTTAAGATACAATAAAAATTTATTATGTTATAAATAGATACATTTTGCGAGAATAACTTTCCTGCATATTACACGAGTTTTCCGGTAGCATACTCGAGAGGGAAGGCATCGTGTAAAGCGTACGTGCAGACATGGGACTGGAATGCGAATCGACCCGCTCTCGTCGTTACTGACCTACACAACGCGACGTTGTACAAACAGAAAGCACGTAATGCCTGTAGCAAAGCAAACACTTCCCCAAGAATGTACAAAATTCGCCAAATTCACTAACAAAGTTCGTATCTACGAGATAACAGAAAAAGTATATAAGAGCAGAGAGTGCTACAAGATCTTATTGTTAGATTTCGTTTAACTGTGATGCTATTTATCTATAGCTATCTAAGCAATACTGCGCGTAGGACCCTTACATTATCGATTCCAGATTCTATTTTCACCTTATTTAAGAATTATGCATATTACTGCATAAAATAATTAAATCTTTATATGGCTTATACGGTTTAATCTAATAAACATGGAATATATATATAGATAATAGAACAGTATTTCCGAAAGTGCGGAAAGGTAATTATGCGAATATTAATGCCGCACATTGGAATGCGTTTAGCGCGATAGAGCCAAGCACAAAAATTAATTCCAGAAAAAAATTGCATAAAATTTTCCATTGACATTCGTGTGAACGATCACGCGTAATGATAAATTTTTCCCAAAGAAAGTTGATGGTTTTATCGTGCATAAAAGAGATTTCCTTCTCGGCAAGATATATATTCGGCAAGATATATATTTGGCAAGAAAGCACTGCGTGTCACATATATGCCGTTACACGAAACACGTGCGTAGTTGCATCTGCACGTTTCGCACGTGCATCTGCGTCGAGAAATCTTTTACTGGGCGAAAACTCATGTAGAGTTTTAGCATGTAAACACAGAAAAGAGAATGAGCGTGAGAGCGAAAGTGTGTGTGTGTGTGTGTGTGTGTGTGTGTGTGTGTGTGTGAGAGAGAGAGAGAAAGAGATAGGACAACTCCAATTTCCATATTATAATTAATTTCTCACTTAGCCAGTGGGCTGCATTAATTATATGTCCCCGGCCAACGCTCAGGTTATTCATACATATCTAATTAGTTTGGCCTCGTGCGGAGAACTTATAAAGTGCGCCGAGCTTTTCCCGTATAAACTTCCAACGACCAGTCGACATGCGACGTCCCATAATTTGTCGGTGTTGCTTTCATTCTGACTAATTATTTTATGAACTTTAATAAAGAACTCTAAAATTCTTCCGAGTTGGAAGAGCTCAGTTAAACATGCGTTTTGCACGCGAATGTATGTGGAACAGACGCCTTTGAAGCAATATTTAATTTTTGGAAAAATACTAACATAAGTGGACACAATCAAAATAAAACAAGCAGACCGATGTTCCTTTTTCGTTCGGTCAAAATACGAAGCTCGAAGACACGAAACGATACAAGCCAAAGCAGATAACAAGACAGGATATAAAAGGTCGCTTAATAATATCGATAAAAAAGAAAAAAATCCATAAAAATTCATAGGACTCAAAGCAAATTGATAGCTGCGCGTTCCAGAGAACGCGCAGTATAAAACGAGAGACGGAAAGTTATCCCATCTCCCCTTCCCCCTCCCCTTCACCCCAAAGGAAGATGTCACTCATGTGTCGACAGGATCATCAAACTTCTCGATAAAACTCCATGAGAGTAAAGCGTAGAAATTTTAAAGGGACCGGGTCTCTCGCTGCACGATCTTCGCAACTTTCTCCATCGAATCTCGCTGCGGACCGACCGGTAATTGCGATTTCGATATGTTTCGAGGAACTTTATCGTCGAAGTTAGCACGCGGATCGGCTCTCTCGACCCCTTCCTCCCTTTTTGCCCCGCTCCTTCTTCATCGGCTTTGAACGTTAATCTTGATATCCGTTCCGCCGGCAAACTGTGCGCGAATAAATTCGGGAAAAAATTTCGCGCGCGCGCACCCACGGCAATTTGCACGAGTAGTTTGCCCTAGCCATTTCGCCGTCGTATGAATGGCTTTCGCGACGGCCGATTTGCACAACACGACCGGCAAAAGGAGCAGCATTCTTGTACGTTCCCGTGGCCATTTTAACAAATTGTTTCTCTGGCGTTCTACATATGACCCGCTCTACACTACTATGTGTACATATCTGTGCGAGAGTGTGGGAAGAAATGCATTACGTTCGTTTACTAACATCGAATGAAGCCGGAAGTGTGCTTTCGCGTTTCCCAACAGACGGGAAATGTTTGAATTTCTCCGCGATTGCTCGAATTCACGAATCCATCCGCTCTAATATTAAACCATCGCTCGGATATTAAACCATCGTGTTTTTTTCAACGAGTTGAAACATGTTGAGCTAAGCCCGAGTTGTAACTAGACTAGTTGGCAGACTTGTATTTGTCAATATCCACTCGACCATTACTCACCCGGATGAAGTAACTCGAAACTCGGCTAAACTACTAAGTATATGTATTCTAAATAATTGATTTACGCGACACGAAGCGTTGACACAAGTCAAACAATAAATTACTTGGTTATTATGTACCAAGCAAATTTTACATTTACTCATTATGAGTCTAAACAATAATTGAATTAAACAACAATTCTGTAGACTATTTATGTACTCACTTGGATGGTCAGGTTCGTCGCTATTCGCATCTTCGTCGAAAGAAGTAGTTCCTTTCGACTGTGCACTGGCGAGCGTCGATATCTTGATGCATGTCACTACTATCAATATCCGCAACATACTGACGAACGTCTCTTTAGCGATTTCACCCTCGAACCATTCTAACGTGGTTCGCGTCTCGTTCGACTCTCAGACAATATTCTGTCAACAAACAATTAATTTTTGTTAATAAGAGAAAAGAAAAAATATAAAATAAAATATATAAAATTTACTTTAAAAATATTTTTCTTTCGTATCTTCGTATATATCATGCATAATTTATTTATGTAATGCATAAAGTTTTAAATCTCTCTCTTCCTCCTCTTATAAAGCTATAAAAAATTACAACAATAAGTAACTGGATTTTATGTTAAACATTTTTTTCATATTACTTTTGTTTCTTAAAATAAGAAAGATATGACTTATATTGTGCTGTTTTTTTGTAGTTCAAGAAAAATAGATTTTATGACGTTGAAGCTATGAAACTGCGCATTTTTGGATGGATGACGTTTTACTCGGATCGTTTTCAGTGAAATTTTACGATACGGTTGACATGTGTAACTGGCATTTAGCAGCAATAGCCACGTTTGATAAGGTGTGACGCATGATGCGTTTATTGTTAATTTCGCTGCCGCGTTCGATGCGTACATACTATGGTATCAGATTAACAGTGATCGACTTATCAGAATGGACTGATACAAAGCCAAAGTCGATCGATCACTCTAAATAACATAGCACACATCAAAAATGCTGTCGAATATTTTGCCCTTTTCGGAAATTTGCACAATCGATGGAAAGTTCTAACGAGTTGCTCAAGATTGCTACAAATATGATTCAAAAAATTCTCGACTCATCTCCCGATGCTTCCGATTGATTAAATTATTTTCTATCTAAACGCCTTCACCGATTAGTGAATTCTAACTTTAACAAATTTATTTTACAATTATATTGTCTAAGTATCACGATTTAAAAAAAAAAAGCAAAACATACATAGACCTGCGACGAACTAAGATAGATATTCCGTTGCGTGGTATCGGAGTTTTGCGTCAACAAAATATTTGTTTACAAATTTAATTTTTTTTCCGATACACACGTTTTTGAGATTGAAGGTATCATATAACTTTAAAAAATCGAAAAAGTTAGTTTACCCGAACAAAAAAATACTCATGTGTTTGGGTCAAACTGTTCCACATTTGTATATCAACTTTTTTCGCAATTTTTGACAGTTACCTTCGGAACTTCTCTTCGGAATCGCGTTTCGATGATAGTCCAACAAGAAGGAAATTTTTTCACACGCCGTGCGTCCTATTCTTTCCGATATTGCGATCGTCAAAAAGACACATCATTGCAAAAAGGTGGAAGTAATAGGATTCGGGAAAAAAAAAACAAAACTGACAGATGTGTATGCGATCGATTGCAAGATATCGACTGATTATAACGGAGAATTGTCCGCATCTCGCGATGCATTTTTCTTGATGATAGATTTTCCGCGCATCGCTGAACAGAGGATCGCGAATACGAAAGTAATGATGGCGCACGATATAAAGAAAAATGCTTCGGGTCTTTCGAAGCTCTATACGCTCGTACCGTGAAACTCGTGGGAAATCTACAAAACGTGGCAGGTGAATAGTATCCTTTGTGCTGCGACAATGCAAGCTTATTCGCGTGGGTCCTCGTAGATCAGTTTATCGAGGCAACATTTCGCCGTTCCGATTATTACGTCATCATTATTTCGCAGTTATCATTACTCATGAATTATTCTGTGCATTGAGATAAATCAAACATAACCACAACCGAAACTTACGCGATTTCCACGCGTGGAAAAATTTTATTTCGTGAAATAAAAATTTGCAGCGTAAATTTGTAAAGTAATAAATTCAGGACACAATTAATTGGTTTACACAGACAGACGTAAAGCAATAAATCAAATATTGCCGTTTCCATCTGGTGTAAAAACGCTTCCTAGTAATAAAAGATTAATATATTTCATAAAATAACAATCAGTTAAATAAATTTGCAAAGTGACAAATGCACGACACATTTATTGTATGCTAAAAATAGACGTACGATGAGAGAAATCAAATATATTTTCACTTGCATATGTAGCATAAATATTACTCGACATGAAGAAGATTTATTTCATGAAATAAAAATTTATAAAATACATTGTCGCAGGAAGAGATTCACAACAAGTTTATTGGATTCTAGAAATAGATGTAAAATGGTAATCTATGGATGGTATAAGTGGCGATATGAATCCATAGACGATCTAATCGCGCAGTCAAAATTCAAGCGAACATGCATTAAAAAACAAAACGCGTAAGATAATGTCATGATAAATATGAATATCAGCAATGATAATATGCTTAAGAATTATTCTTATAATATTTGAATCCTAGACGCAAAATAAGCCCGTTCTTGCATTCGCACGATCATTCATCAATATTCGTTTGATTATAAAAGCTTACACAATTTTCATTATATTTTTGGAATCCAATGCCATAATTATTAAAAAAAAAAAATAAACGCCGAACTACAGTCGAAATCCGGTGCAAACGCGACAATATTATTTATAAAAAAAATTTGCGTGGTCTAGCGTGAATAAACAAAGTCGCAAAATATCGGTGCCAACATGCACGTATCATTCATCTACGTAGATATGTAACGGCTGCAGGGACATAAGAATATGCAGAATGTTGCGCACAAGCCTCCCAAGTCTTTAATTTTAAAGATATATTTTTTGTTGAGCCTCATTGAATAATCTCATTATCCTTATTGATAATATAACAATAAAAATTAATAAAACGATATTTGGATATACATGTAACTTATCTTACAAATTTTTCCAAGCCATTGCTTTACAAATTCGCCAAAGACGAGATCGCAAATGTTAATAATGAAACGATTTAAAGAAGCTTCTACAAGAATCAAATAATTGAAAAGTGACCGGATAGAGATGGAAAGGCGAGAAAAATAAAAAAAAAAGCGAGATTGAATTTTATACGGTCGGTTTAGTCGAAGGGCCGCCGGTCGCCAGATTTAATAGAGAATTCTTTCCCGTCGACGACTCGCTATCCTCGATCCTTATCCACTCTTTCCCACTTTTTGCTCCCTCACCTAAAGAGTAGATCGCGCTACTAGCGCTTCCGGTCATTCCCGGTGAGCTATAAAGCGACCAGCACTGCAACCCTCGAGGGCGGGACGCGAGATCGATGTTTTAGCGAGCAAACTGCCTCACTTCGTCCTTTCGACGAATTTTGCGAGCGTAATGACTTCGCGAAAAGAATACGAGAAGGATAACACAGATTGAAATCATGTTACGTTTAATAAGGAATGCCATAGATAACGAGATTTGCATCCTTCGTGGCTGACAAGGAATGCAAATGCTTTTAATTACGACGGTTACTTATAAATAATCCGTAATGACAGCGTAATCCGAAATAATTGTCGGATCATATGCAGATTTGTATATGAAATATATTTCAAATTTTTAAAGAGAATCTTTGATTATCGATGAAGTGCAGTGGAATGAAATTTGCTATTAAAAAAAATTATTATGCTCGATAATCGTTTCCAATAAAATGCATAACTTTTCCAATATTACTAGCGACACGATTATTTCTATCGATAATTATGTTGGTTATCGAAACACCTCGTTGGCTTTTGCATTATTTGCTCGATTAACTTTCGCGTCTATAACTCGCGAAATTTTGATGTGATATTTTTAATATGAAAATCTATCTCGCTTTTCGAGATAAAGCGAGCCTCGGGTAATAATTGAAATTCCTTTCATCTCAAACCGACTCTCGATGCTTTACCTCTCGTATTTTTACGCCTCGAGCGAAATGAACTTTCTGCTTCCGGTCGAAGAGACGGAAAATGCGACAGCGAGTATTGCCGTCCAAAGTAAATGTATGAATCGATGACTCGAAGGGCGTGTTTATTTCGCCCCGATGGTTTCTACGAGACCAATTGCGCAACGAACGACTGGTAAAAGGTATCGATGTTACGTTGACTCTTGAAAACAATTCTTTTCACGATCACTTTTCTCTGTAATATTATTTCTCAGAATAATTTCTCAAAGAAAACTTGTTGATATTAATACAATAAAAACATTATTTTTTTATATCTATATAATAATGATTACGGTTAATAATTATAATTATAATATAATTTTCCGTTTTATAATTTTTTATAAGTAATATTTTATAAGTAATATTTTTCAAATAATTTTTATTTAATTAAATGTATTAAAAAACTCTTTTGAAAGATAATTTCTCTTAACATTTCTCTTATTTCTCAAACCTTCACCAAGATTTTGTCTACAAGCATTTCTAATAGATTTTATTTGATTTTTGGTTGCTTGTTACATCAATCATAATATCAATTTTTTTCAAATGGCATTTTATTTAAAAAAATGCTATTTCTAATGTATACTTTTATTTAAGTAATATTTATATGTAATATTCCATAAACGGTGAAAACAACACGCCGCAAACAAATCTGGCCGTCCCAAACACATTTTAAAAACTGTTAAAATATGCAATTCTTGCAACAACAGCTTTTTATATTATTACAAACTCGAGAGGAGTGTATTACAATTCTCTTCAAAAGTAATATTAGGCTTGCATCAAATAAAATTACACATTATTAACTTCTTTAATAATCAAACTGTCAAGTTGTGCACGATTTTTACAGATCCTTATTGATATAAAACAACGTACAGCGCATATCAAGATCAAATGGACATCATCGAAAAAAGCGACAAAAAGATGAGGTAAGCCCTCGAGATCTGTCTTTGTCGCGCCGCTACATCCGATTTTTCGCGAAATTATTGCTGCCCGTAAAATTAAAAATTAAGCGCGTACGAGAAACAAGATAGATCGTGGCTATTACACACGTAGTAGCGCATCCTGATTCACTCTCATGTGTCTATCTATGGCCGAAGGCAAGCGATCACGCAATGTGGATACGCGAATAACGCAAGCTGTACGACCTAACGACAAATAGTTAATAATCTCATTGAAGTAACATGAGTCTACGAAATAGGCGCGCGACCGCGTCGCACACACGTGAATCGCGCAATGCAACTGAGCGACTTGACATCGCGAACAAACTTGGCCGTCGCACGCCTGTTGGCGAAAACAACACGCACCGAGCAATTTTACCTTCTTTTATGAATATTAGAACATTGGACAATGAATTATACATATGTATATCTTTTTTCTCTCCAATAATTTAATAAAATCTTTTATGAATAAAAAGATATGTGTGTGTGTGTGTGTCTCATGAGAGATATTGATAATTAAAAATATATAAGATAATTAGTAGAAAATCTAAAGTATATATATAATTTAGTAGCAGTCACAGAACTAGGAAAAGTGTGGAATACACAAAACATTTATCCTTAAGGAGAATTAAACAAGTAAATATACTATAAAAACTTATATTACGGATATTACACGAGAGTTTAGTACGTAAGAATAATTATACTTGTTCATTTCTTTCTGTAAAACCATATCCCTCGCATTTGCCGCAATATTTTGATGATCTTTTATTATGAAGTATATAATTAAGGGAAACATTTTTTAGTATTTTTTTTTAATCACATAATGTAAATATAATAAAATGATCAAATATTTAATAATAATATTTTATTAAAAAGCTCTCTTTTATTAATACTTCGCATGTTTTCTTCTTGCGTACTTCAAATCGTTTCGTTCTCTTCACAGTTCGCTTAATTCAATTATCAATCAGATGCTCAGAAAAGGTGGAGCAATGTAAACTTCGAATCTCCCAATACAAATACATTTCAGGTTTTATCATTCTTGATAATTGATTAAGAAAACACGCATACGCACGTAAAGTATTAAAAATATCAAAAGAAAGTTTTATGATTAACAAAATATTATTGGATTATTTGATCGTCCATATCTTAATATATATAAAAATTCAATAAACGGTAACAATATAGGGATTAAGTATAATAATAATCTTTTTCAAAGAGCAAAGATGCGATATTCACACAAAAATAAAAAATTATTAGAAATTATAAATTAATTCTTCCTCTCTCTACAATTCACATACAATTGTCCCCTTTGTCTTATATTTAAAGGGAAAAAAACGTTGAGCTCTCTCTCTCTCTCTCTCTCTCTCTTATACCTAATGGTATCAATGAAATAAACTTTTAATAAAATGGAAGATATATTAATAAATTGAGACGGGACTTTTTTGTTAAGACGAAATCTCATAATGTTCCAGTTAGACAAGGAAACGGCGGATGATTCGATTTCTAACGATCGGATATTGGCGTGAATCGAAACGAGCACTCGCGCGCAGACCTTCCGCCGACATCACGGAACACGTACACGTATATAAGCGCTTTTTGTTCTTACCGGCTATTTTCTCTATCGGAGCGCGCACTCGAAGTGAATGCCGGAAAGTGGTTACAACTCGTGTTGGTACGGCCGGCTACGGAAAGGAAAGTTGTCCCACCGACGTGTTCCACATCGTGCCGAACTATCGTGCTACAACCACTACGTGACAAGAGATTCGTTCCGAGAAAAAGGGTGCACGTCGCAAGACAATGACCGTTTTACGAAAATCATGATTCTTGTGATAAGACAATATTTTTGCTGCATCTAAGACTGTCGAAGAAACCTGAGCAAATTCTGTTTGTCTAGAGAAAAATTGTTAGAGAACTTCAAAACTCTCGTTAGAGAACATGCTAGAGAAGGAACTCGGGATAATCTTGTATTATTTCAATTCTCTAATTTTAAGAGTTCTATTATCGGCTTATCTGCGCATCTAATTATATTATATTAATTTATATAACTAATATTGAAGTAAAAAAATTTTAGAATATCTAATTCCAATTCATTATATAGCATCATATAGATATTCGTCTTTCCATCTCTCTAAATCATGACAATAATTGTGTTAACTTTAAAATATCGATATAAAAATACGAAGTGGCCTTGATAGTTTTAGCAACGAGATATAAAATAGAATAGCGTTATCACAATTATTTCCCATCTACGAATAAACTGATACTTTCCCGACTTATCTTATCGTTAAATCGAAGAAGATACTATTATTTTCTCACATGTAAAACCCATAAAATCTTATGTGCCACTCACAGAAGCTTGAGTTGACTCGAAAGGGGATCGAAAGTTTCCGGCTAATATCATGACGTCGAATTAGCGCGAAGAATAATGGGACCTGGAGTGAACTGGGAGAATGATTACCTTAAGAAGTTCCGATAGACGAGATATCGAGGAGCTCCGGGGTCGCTTCTGGACTTTTCACGGAGCTCTTAAACAGCCATTAACCGAGCTCGGGCTCGAAAGAGCGACCGTGAAGACCGGTGGAGAATTTTGCGAGACTAGTCTGACAGACATCAAAGATGAACGCGTTCGACGACACCGAGCGGATGGAATTGACGGACAATGTTAGATGGTAAACTAACGCATTTAAAACGATGGTGATTTTCACGGGATCGAATAAGAACAATCCTCAGCCTTTCTATTCCGACGGATCAATTTTATTATTTTTACTGATTACTCGATCCTCTTTTATAATTTCCTACAGCTGAGAACGATACACGCGAGCTTGACGAAGCAACAAAAAGCAAACAGTTCACTACTATCTGTTTATAGATGTAAATTTAGAGATTAAACATTTATAACATTAAAACGAGAGAAATCATGCAAATAATCAAGGAAATGTAATTTATTATCATGTTACGTGTTTATATTACCACGTTACACGCAACAGCGTTAATATTGCTCCTATCCATTTTAATTTATCTATAAATTATTCTTTAATGTACATATGTGTCACATTTAGATTATACTCATTTATCATATTTAAATTTCATCGATGAAAAATACGTATTACAAAAATATAAAAATAATATTCCGTACATTTTTCTGTGTTTAGAGCTATAGGAGCTTAGCAGAGAAACTTCCCCAAACAGAAGATATTGCAACAACAAGCATGGCATCTTCGACATCTCGAAGTAGCGCGGAAATAGGGATCTAACAAGTTTTCGCGAAACACGAATAGACGACAGGCGAGCCCGTTCACGAAACTGAAGCAACGAATTTGTCGAAAGCTCGCTCGCAAACGAAACACGCTCTCGGAATTTTAGGTCAATCGCTCGCGCAACTTCTTCCTCGAATAAACGTGCCAATTCCTCTTACGAAGAGTACGTTGTTCCCCGTTTGTCCTCCAAATGTGTCTCCACGAGAGATTCTAGTTTATGGCAGGCCGCTTAATTTGCCTTAAGTGCGCGGCTCGCCGATGAAACCGCATCCCTTCTTCCTATTTTTTTTTTTTTTTTATTATTTTTTCGCTGCATCGTGCCGCACATTGTACCGCAGAAGTTTCGAATAGGCAGTTAGCTTGTACTTTCGTCGGTAATGTTTTGCAAGTTCACGAGCAGAAAGAGCTCTCTCTCTCTCTTAGAGCGTTGCTCGTCCGACGAGAAGTTGCATCTCGATGTTAGCTGTTGTTCGCGAACAAAAAGAATTAAATAGAAGAAATGCTGAGACTTTACAATACTGTCTGTTGAAAACGATCAATGTTTATTGTTACGGAATGTCACATCGGCAATGCTAATGAGCGTGAATTATTTAAGGGGGTAACCTACCTTGGAAATGTAGAAAAATCGTTTTTTTTTTACTTTTTAGCTTAAATAATAGTTTAAAGTCGTAAAAATAAAATTCCATTAGTCTGAGTGAAAAATTTTAAGTATTACTAAGTGTAGAACCGGATTTAGTGAAGCGCTGAGGAAAACATTGATTTCCTTTGACGAATTACCGCATAATTGTTATTCAAAAAAAATCATTTTTAAATATATGAAAAAAAGAATAAAATGTGAATGTCCTATTGACAACCAAAAGACCGATTGTTAATGTAAAATCAAAATATATTATCTATATTTTTATTCATTATCGTATCTCGTATGTTTTACGGATCGACGCATAAATCATCGAATAATAACTGATTGTCGTGATGATCAAGATCATTTTTCATCGATCGTTAATCGAAATGTATTTTTCGTTCGCAAACAAGTTCTCACATGCATTCAATCCCGCGGGAATATTCGTACAATGCAATCGTTAGATAGATATGCGCCAATAAATAAACAGTAAAAGAAACTTTAGAATCACCGTAATGAAAGCTGCATGCATTGTTGTATTGACAAAAGTTGATTTGTTGCCAATATGTATAACAAAATAACTGAGTTTCAACCGTGTTTCTTTAATAAAACCCATGGTTTTTCTAAATAAACTTTCTAGATGTGCTTTTCTATTTCTCATTATTCATTTATTCATATTTACAATTAGGTAATTTGATATGATTCACTTCTTCAATCAAGCTTATCAAATTATCAAAAATTTTTATTTTTTAGTTAATTGAACAAATTGTACATGTCACTATACATAAGAACAACAAAAATTAGTGATATGTAAAAACAATGAAAAAAACTCTATGGAATTGCTTGACGTTATAAGTTAATTCACAAATCATGAAAAATTTTTGATAAATAAAAAACACAAATGGATTTTAGTGAATTTAAAATCTACAGTATCGGATATACAACATCAATCGAAAACGATCAATCAGAAAACTAACAAGCCGAAAAACTATTCATTTCATTTGAGCGCAATCCTTTCGCAACTGTGAAGGGCATATTGTTTTATTTGCATACATTTATCGAAAACCAGCTATCACGTTTTGCAGCAATCATTCAGAGGTGAGAGAAGTTGGACAACAACCGAAGAGAAGCGCATTCACCTTTTTGGCTGTTAATATTTTACCGGATTCGAAATGGAAAATGCTTTTGCGGCTCGCCATTGACGCATTCTCTGTCAATATAATTTCGACGAGGGCTTATTGGCGCTGGCAGTATGCTATGTATTTGATTTTCTGCGGTGGCTGTTATTTAACTTTCGTAATATTGCAACGGGGAACACACTAAATGCACAATGTCCAATATATTTACGAGTAAAGTTCAGCGTTTTTTTTCCGAGTCACATTTATTTCTTCGTAACACATACGTCATAACTTTATTCAATGACGAAAATGCCTGCTGGACATTACGCTGAATTGTATTATTATTGTATTATTATTGAAATGTTTGCAAATTGGGCAATAAACGAAGAATATGCCAATAAAAACGAAGAATATGCCAATAAAAATTGCAAATAATTTTGTCACAAATTGCAACATATCTAGACGCTGTTGTTGAATGAATCATCTCACAGTTCGGGAAGTATGCCGATACGATCGATTAAATCTTGTATCGGATATCGACAGGATGTAGGTTTACCATCGCGTCACTTACCGATAACTTAAGCAACACACCGCCCCTTGGCTAAACCGCTAACCTAAACCGCTGAAGAGCGAACTCTTGCATCGATACAATGTTAATATGACAAGCATGTGATCATTGTTTATTAATAATTAATTGGAGAATTTAGAAAAAGATCTATTGTCTTATCAATTCTTAAATTGGCAAAATAGAGCAAAATATAAATTAGAATATATAAAACAAGTTAATGCTAAAAAGAAATAAAGATTTAAATAAAAAAAATGTAATAGTACATTATATTTAAATTTTGCTCCGTTACAAAGTGCAACGCCATTTTTGTTTTCTGGAAGTCAATAATAAATAGTTTTTTCTAAAATATATAAATTATTCAATTTTAAAATGTATAAAATATTGTATATTTTTTAACGGTTTAAAGCAAGCAATTTAATAATGGATATTATTTAATATTATGAAATATATCTAAAAATTAACCAGTCTTTTTGCATTAGAATTAAAATGACTCGAGAAAAAATATGAGACCGGGGGAACGTGAAAACAATACACGCACACACGCAAGCATACATATATATATAAAAGTGAAATAATATATCTGAACAGTGGAACACGATTAAAACTGGCAAGAGCCACACCTCTGAATAATCTCCAGTTTTTCATCGAAGAGTTCCACACATATTCGGCACTATAAACGACTACTACGAAATTCGCGTCACGAGCAGCATCACGAAGATAAACGGAATTAGGATCGTTACCTGAGCCGTCAATCCCTTAACACTCGATCAAAACGTACTGCCAGTTGCAGCTTGCACACGCGTTATTACACGCATCACGGCATCACCGCGACAAATCGTCCCGGCGCCAACGTCACCCCCGCCGTCGTCGTCTTGGAATGACGTCGCGAACACGTGGTGTCACGAGCTGTCATCGGCAGTCGCAACGATCTGCGACCCTCCCGCCAACACTATTCACTCGGGAATCATCTCCTCGCCGCATCGTCCTCAAGCGTGTACCGCATCGTCACGCACTACTTTTATCGATCTGAAGCGCCGATAATCACGCACGATTGTACTCCTTTTAATCGTTGATTTTTGTCATCAATCGGGAGCACCGCGTATGTCACTTGACGAACAAACACTATATCAACGGAGGAATCAAGAACCAAGAAAGATCGTCACTCGATGCCACGATGAAACGAAAACTCGCGCGATCGCTTCGCATTCGGACGGGATCTTTAACACGTGTGTTACGTTTTTGATCGGTAGCTACTCGAGAAAATTCGCGACAGATCCGCGGATTCGATCCTCCCGCGCGATGAGCGATGCGCGCGCGTCGAGCTCCGCGATGTCACTGGATGCTGCCAGCGAACTTTCGCGCACGGAAAAGCGTCCGCCGACCTGTCCCCCTTCCCCTCGTCGCTATTTCTCTTCTGCCCGGTCGGGGCGCTATCCACCCCCACATCCAGATTCACTCCCCATGTGCCGACACCCGTGCTTCGTGCAAGCTCGATAATCTTCGTGCAAGCTCGTGAGCTTCAATCGAGATACGGGGGTGAGCGTGCTACGGGGATAGCAGGATGACCAGGAGGCAGTTTAGGAAAGAGGGAAATGCGCTTTCGTCCGGCGTGCTCTCGCATAAGCACGAAGCGACGATAGAATGATGAATAATATTTGTATATCTGAATTGATATGTTTATTTTCTTGAATTTGCATGAAATAATATAGTTGTTATATTTTTAAAAAACCTAATATGAAAATAAAAAATTTTAATGTTTGACTAATTATAAATACACTGATTTAGTTTTTAATTGTATTATTACATATATATATAAGTATTATTAGAGTGCATTTACAGTGTAACTAAGTTAGTGTAAATTACTGTGATATATAATTTGTGATAATATATAAATTACAAAAGTTTTATTTATGTGTCTGTTCTATTTTCTGTCTTCTCTCTCTCTCTTTTTCTTTTTTGTTATAAGTATTAAAAACTTTTAAAATATTGAATCAATTTTATATTTTTTATATGAATGCTTAATCATCCCATATCCCATATATTTCTTAAATCACAATATTTCCTAAATCTCCACTATAATAGCGAGTTGAAATATATTCCTAGTGCAGATTAATTTGTATCAAGAATATACGAAAAAAATACAAACACAAGAGATACATTATTTCCAAATTATTATATTGTTAACGTCTTTATGACTGAATTAAAATCATAATTAATTAATTAAATTTATCAGACCCAGGTTTGGGACAAATAGGTTCGTTGACAGAGTTGAAATTATGGCGGGTGAAAGAGATAAGAAACACGATGCGCGATAACTTCTTCGCTTCTAGCTAAGGCAATTACTTGACAGTAATTAAGATCGGCTGCTAGATTTAAAACTTACATTTACGTGAATGATAAATGTCGCGCAATAAGTACTCGCTTCATTTTTCATATATATAATTTCTTTTCTAGTATATTAATATTTTAAATTATTTATTGTTATTAATATCATAAAAATATAAAATTGACTTTACAATCTTATCGTATCAAAGGTAATGTTAGAAAATCAAAAGTTTGTTTTATAAGTACTACTTTAATTCGAAAATTTCTCGATATAAAATAATTTGATGCATACAATCTCAATGCTCAACGTGCGTAAAATGATTCTATCTGATTCGATGTTCGTATTAATGAAGTTCAAAAATAACACGGATTTCGATAAAAATGTCATAGGAACATAAGCGGATTTCAGTCAATACGCTAAAACGGCCGGCATTTCGATAGACACGCGAATTCACCGTCGTTTCCAAACGGTTTATATATCTTTCAGCAACAGCGTGATCCATCCATCGTAATCGCCACGGGATTATCATAAACGAGCACATTAAACGCAGAGAGAATACTAAAGCCCTCAAAATAGATTTCACCTTTGAAATGTTCAAATAAATACGACTGAATAATGATCGATAGCTAAAAGCACTAATCCAGATGCATTTGCCGTTGTGAATATCCTCATTGTTTCAATTTGTAGTCATGAAATTTAACAAACGCATTGCAAGAACATTACAAGTGTATCCCCGAATAATGTTTTAATCTTTTCACTACTAATTTGTTGTCTTCTATGGAACACATATGGTGATGAAAGAATCAAGATTTGTCATTTTTGCCTATTAAATTCTTTCTCTCTCTTTCCACAATAAATTTTTGCAAATTAATAAATCAAAATTTTTTTTAGAAAACCTTATTTATTATCTTGTTAGGTATTCTGAAAATCTCGAGCGAAGCAAAAACGAAGTATTTCATCCTGACCTACTTTGTAGATAGCGTGCATCGCAGACGTGACGAAAAACTTTCTTATCTCTCTGACGAGCTAATTTGTGTTATAATCACTCTGGTTTCCGAATTGCTCGAAACGTGCAGCAAACTTCGAGCGGACGCTAACGAGCAAGTCCGTCACTCGTAATTAGCGCTTCCCAAAACTTAGTAGGAAATGTCGACTGTATGTGCGATTACGAGAAAACACGGATAGGCATGAAAGCTCGAAAGGGAAACTGCCTCGTCCAGATGTGACTACGTATATAAAGTAGCTCGTTAAACGCGCGCAACAGTAGCAAGTTAATTATCGTATCGATTGACCGGTTGTTAGATGTGGCTTGTTGAATGAGACAGTTGCAATTTGCGCGGTTCCAATCGCGATCGCACATATGACAGTTCGCCGAGAATAGTGAAAGACACTTTTGTACGCGCGAGTCGAATCCGTGTCGCATCGGAATTCACGCTCGCTGATGTTCTTTGCTATTTGCCATTAAGTCGAGACGATATCTCTCTCTCGCGGAAATCTAACCGCAATATTCGTAATACAGAAACGCGAGTAACTTCGTTTTGGTGCGACAGCTCGTTTGTACTTGTGACTTTATGATTGGCTGCATGAGACGTGAGTCGGAAGATGGAAACGATGCTGTTTTCTCTCGCAACAAATAAAATTGATGCGTGTTGAAACATAGATTGCATCACGATGACATATTGCGATTGAAGTACAACAGTACAGTGATTTGACAATCACTTGTGTATCAATTGACAATTGATACTAATTGAAATACTTGTGTATGTATGTGTTAGTCGAAATTATTTTACAGTGTTTCTTCGTCTAACATAACTCATTCTCAAAATGCAATTATATTTTTCATTTTATTTAAACGGTGCTTTATAGTTTTAAAATAGATCTCCGACTCTCTCTTAAATAAATTTACCTAACCGTCTATTTGTTTATATCCCTATCTGCCCTTTCAATAAAGCTCATACACAACATCACGCTATCATGTCCAATCGGACATCGCTGCGGTCAATTCGGTAACCGGAAATGATTGCCAATTCAATATATCCGAGCTTGATATCTCTGATCAAGACGACATCGAAAATGCAGTCGGGCAGGCGCATGCTAGCTCGATGCACTCGAAATATGCGAACGCGGACGCAAATGCGAAAACATATTCACAATCTGAATGTTATCTCGTCGAACGAACGTGATAGGAAATCATAAACATGATGGAGATAGAGAAAACATATGCGACGTTCACATTCTTGAGTTATAGAATATTAAAACATTATTTGAAATATATTATTTACTAAAAACATTTGTGTTTTAATTCATATTTTTATATAATATAATAATTCTACAGAAAAGATAATTATTTATAAACTTCATGGAATATTATAATATTTAACAATATTTTTACATTTTCAGTCATATTGCTATTGTTTCTATTTTTGTATCTCAATCATATCAACATCGCATCTCGCATCAGTTTATCTGTAACATATTTCGATATATTATGTGACAGAGATAGATGACAATAACGAATCTTCGCGATATTCACATTTTGACGATGTGACTGTAATCGCGCATGGCGGTGGCTTTCTGATTGCCGAAGACAAACGTCATTAATTCTATTTCCAGGCAGCTTGTACTTCCACTCGCATACATAGGCATACATACATATATATGGATGCATATATGCGAACGAAGTAAATTCATACATTCTGCTATGCCACTTCCAGAAGACGCGCGAAAGGTAGAGCCCTTTAACTCGCGCGTGTACAGAATGTTCGTCGGTAATCCTTCCTTTATGAGCTTAGATGAAACACTCGAACGTTAAATCACTGCGTCACGCTATGTGCTTGAAACCTAAAGAATTCTCGCGTTTCGGAAATTCTGGCGAAGTTGAAGTCAGTCAATATTCCAACTTGTCGAATATTCGACAAATGAAAATAAGTTACGCATATACAATCAACTCAAAAGCATTGTTGCATACAAATATTTTAAAATTAATCTTCTGTTCGAGAATAAAGAAGAGTGAATAATATAAATAATAGATATCAATTAAAATCGCATTGTTTTAAATGCTAATTTATGAAGTATCATATATATCGCATAAATATACTTTTCCAGATCGCATAACAGAACGCATGATAATTTTGGTAGATTTTAATCATAATAAATTTTAGTCTGTTACAAAAACTGTTTAGTTAGGGGAGAGGTTTTGAGATTCTAATCAAATAATCTTTAGAGAAAATCAATCTTCCTATTTATTGACGTGAACATTTTTGATTCGCATCAGCTGATAGATGGGTCGATTGCGACGTCATCATGCGTAAGAAGATCGTATCTCGAGCCAAAATCTCTCTACGTTTCAGATTTTCTGATTGAAATCTGAAATCGGTTAAAAGAATCTCGCCGAGATACATCGATTTCTGATCGCGATCCCGTACCCATGAGAGCAGCGATCTCCTACCCGTCCGATTCAGACGGCTAAATTATATTCAGATAATTTGACTCCTTCCAAATCCCACGTGCGGTCGCGTACGAAAAGATCCTGACGCGCACCTAGGATATCCTAGGATCCGAAGGAGACGATCTTACCGAAGGTAGACGTTTTACTTCGGCGCCGTCGACTTCGTAAGCGCTCCCGAAGTCCTCGCTGTAGAAGGCGATCGGAATCCTGAATCCGGTAAAATCAGCGAGGCGAAAACGTTCGATACGGGAAGTTCGAGCTCTCGGTTCGCGAGAAGTGTGAGAGAAGAGTAGAAATGGCCGGCGGAGAAAAGTGGAAAAATAGCGGACGTTTGCGCGCAAGAAGAAATAAGGTGGTTTGTGAGAAAGAAAAAGAGAGAGAGAGAAGGGAAATCTAACAATCGAACACACGCAGTCGTTATACTTCTCGTTCTAGGTTGTTCCCGCGTTGTTCTCTTGGCTAACGTTAAGTTTCTTGATGGCCATTACTTTTCATTGTCAAGCCGCTATATCGCGAGAATACGTAAATCGAAAAAATCGACGAACTCACATTGTCGTCGCTGAATATTCCGTTCCAACACAAAACGCAATTATTCGACAAGCGAACCATTTGATCGTTCCGATTAATACTACATGGCTTTTCATACGCGCACCGCTTTGTCCTGTTTTGCTCAGGTCTCACTTTTCTGATCGCCTTTGTGCGCGAATGGGAATCATTCAACTGTTAAAGCGAGAAATTATTTTCGATTTTTTGTTCAGATTCCAATAATTGGAGTATGGAGCGAATGTGTTTCTATAGTTTAGTTTTTCCCTCGCAACTTTTCTCCTCAGTCAAGTTATTTTAAACTGACAAATATTTTGAATGACAATATTTTTAACTGACAATATTTTCAAAACTAATTAGCAATGCATGCTATGCAAAAAAGAAATTATATTTGAGTAAACACACACAGATATCAGATAAGAAGCGATTGTTAAAAATATTGTTTTTAATGACTATGTTCTGATTAATATTACGTGCATTAACATTACGTAATTAATATTAAGTGCGCAATGTATTTAAGGTAACATGTTTTCAAACAGATATCAAGCATAATCACGTAACCTAAGTTCCTCATTCATATGCAGTTCACATTTTGCTGTCAATATAACACTATTTATTCAAAAATATAGCTCCATTTTATATACATCCTATATTAAGATAAGAAGAAACTTGAGAGGATAAGCTGAGTTTGCGATATCGAAATCTACAACATTAATTCCACTTGAGAATCTCTCGACAATCCAAAGAAACTCGCGACTTTCCGCACGATGCATCGAGTACGACAACGTAAAGTTGTATCATCCTGCAAACATCCTCGTTAGGGAGTGTAAATCCTCGGGCGGGGTTCCTTTAACTTACATAGCAGTCGCAGGCGCGCGCAACACTTCGCGAGAGTCAGATATATTCTTCGACCAGAAGTGGCGCGATACTCGTCATTATCACGTACGTTGAAATTGTTGTAATGCGCAGCGAGAACACGGATAAATTGCTCCTTCTGAAAGGAGTTCGCCGCCATGCGACGAGACACGATGCGATGAGCGCTTATACTACTTCTGTTGCGTCCGTCAAAATTCCCGAAGTTCTGTTAACTCCAAGGACTTATTCTTGATGTGCAAGTAGAGTGACACGAGCTTTATTCCTGTCGCGCGACTTTTATTGCCAGACCTACGTGATCCCGAAGCCTAGGAATAAATGATGGACGAGCTTTTCGGTCGAGGTGCGATTTCTATCAAAGTTACAGTGACGACAAAATAAAACTCGCAAGAAATCAGACCGGTTAGAAAAACTTGCATTACTTGATACATCTCTCTTACTGTACTTTTTATAACGCTATTATTAAATGTGTTAAATACTATATATATAATGGATATGATCTCATATTCGATTCAATTCCGAAAAAACATTAATGTAAAATGTTACTTCGGTGTATCCATTTTTATCTCTTTCTGCATTTCAGCATATTTTCGTAAAATTCTTGCACTAATGATTTTAAGAAATGATTAAATATATGATTAAAGATATATGATAAAAACGACTCTTCTTCTACTATTCGATGACGTTAACTCGTATGGCACATGCATTTTACGTTATCACGAGAAAGAAGTGAATATATACGCGGTGCAGTGGGGCTTTCATAGCCGAATGCATGTTCGCCACGCGTTACGATCCATAGAAATTTTTGCGAACATTACGGCGACGTTCGATCATAATACGCTTGTATGGTCTGGAAAGAACGTAAAGACGCGTATCGCGAAAGCGAATGGGCAATCGATTATCATAATACAGTGATTCCGGTGCATTCGACGGAAATTCCAGTGTATATCGATAAACGGGCCATCGATCTATATAAAGAATCAATTGAATTAATGTATACGATACACGGATCGCAAATTCGACGCAATTTCGCACTATCGTTTTTCCTGAGCTTCGGTCATTTTCCTTCATGTCGAAAAAATAATTTAAATAAACGAAAAAGCGTATTATTAAAAAAATAACTGCGTAACAGTTCAACTTTTTAATCCGTGCTCGTTCTGTTGTCCGCTATGCGCAGATCAACCATGAGGAATGATAAATTCGTAAATGCTCTTTTAACGGTATCTTTTTAATCCGCATCGATTTCTGCCTAATATATAGAAAATTTTGAAACAAAAATTCCAATATCATTATATAAACATATTGCAGTCGACAAAATTAAAATTAAACTTATCCGTTGGATGATCAACTCTCAGCCGGAGCTAGCGCGCGGCATAATAATCGCGAATTCTCATTCTGCGATTCATGCTCTTGCTCCCTCACTCTCTCTCTCTCTCTTTCAGTCCAGCGATAACCCCGCTATAAATTGAGACAGATAGATCTAAAGGCGCGTATCGAAGAAGGGAATGGGCGCGATAGATTATCATAATACGGCAATTCTGGTGCATTCCGCGGCGCGCTCCGACTGCGTAAAACGCGAATTCATGTGCAGCTGAGCGCGATTTAAGTCGTCACGGTATTTACGTCCGCTTATTTGTACCGATAATTCGCTTGCGCGCATTTCCGGCCGAGCGAGCGTTATTCCGCATGTGATCGCTGTGGCATATAAGTTAACGGTACGTGCAAAATTGTAGAAACACGCTCAGAGGATAAAACTATGTAGCTATCAAATCCTGTTTCCTTTTTAATAATATTAGTTGTACAAATAATAGAAATATAAAATTATCTGAAGTTTATCTTCATGCTACTTCAAACCTTCCTAGTGCAAAAATTTGAATAAATTTAAAAGCCTCTTTACTCTTTTCGATAAAATCTGTTATTTATATAAATTGTTTTTTTTTCCTATACCGTTGTTTTTTTTAGTTACAAACAATAAGCACACACACAAGTTCAATTAAAAAGATTAATTTCTAAGTATTAAACTCATAAAGTATTATATATAAATTCATTTCCATAAACATCAAAATTAAACTGATCTAGTCTCATCTCTCTTTAAGAAATAAAAAAAATTACTTAAATGGCATTTAATTTTAATTAATATTTATTGGAATAGTATGTGTATATATATGTAGCATTTTACCACAATTAAGAATTGGTTTTGCATCGATAAAGGAATTCTGTCGTTAATTATACGTAACGTTGTAAAATTTCGTCATACTACAGGTTTATATATGGCGTACTGTCAGGCACGTACGTATGTTTTCCCATAGATATTATACGCATTAAAGTACGAGCTCGCGAATACCACATGTCCCCCTGTACGTTACACGCGCAGTAGCCGAAGACATTTCTCATTGTCGCGCGGATGTTCTCGGACCATCGAATCCGAGGGTCGCTTTACTGTTTTCGTAGCTCTTGCTTCCCCTTTTGCATCCCGTCGCCATTTCGTACGATTTTTGTTTTATTCTAGACGGCTCGTATTATTCAGACGGATCGCATTATTCAGACGGATCGCATTATTCAGACAAATTAATTTTCAAATCGTATCCATGAATCAAATTTATCAGTGTCCAGGCGTGTTTCTCAGCTCATAACGCTGTAACGACACAGAAAATAGAAAATATTTTTCGTAATTAGCTAACACACACCTTTATAGATTATTATAAGATTATTTGACAACGATGTGACTAAATATATTTAAATCAGATTAAAAAGTGACAATTCAAAGAATAAGAAAATAAGAACAATTCAAATTTTTTTATATAATTACATTTAATTCTAACGTCCGATTCTCTCTAACATTGAGAAATACGAAGAGAACACAATTACTCATTTACATAATATATATCATCAAATATATCAGAATTTTCTATGTCACGAATTATAGGAACATTTCAAAATAATCCCCCGCGGGGAGAGCTGACAAAAAGAGCAAAGCGCATTTTTATGGAATACGGTTGCGACATGCATGAAATGTTATGAAATTTTCGACGGTTTCCGCATTTTATCTGACCCGATTTCCGCTGGGGAATCGGTGCAGAGAAACCGGGCAACAAATTCTTCCAATGCAATTCTTAACGTAATGCGGAAGTCGCGCGTGGCAGTAAAGTCGAAGCATACGACTTCCGGCATGCTTTCTCGACAATGAAATGAAGGTGTGGATCTAACACGCGTCACGGCAGTTAGCGGAAAGATATTTTTGAATTCTTTTTCTCATGTTGGCATCGGATTCAAGATTTTCTATCGTTCACGTTAGTCGCAAAAGTCAATCAGTTTAGAATTTAGAAAAGGTTATTTATTTCATATCTCCCCAATTTATCAGATTTTTAACCTTCTAAATTGTTAATTCGTTATTTCTGATGCAATTTAACATAGAAGTTATGAATATTAATTTATTAGAAAAATAAACATTTCTAACCACAATCCGTTTGCAAAAATAATTTTCTAAGATAATGTAGAAACCGCTACAGATTTTTTAAATTAAGTGCTATTCATACAACTGAAAATGTAAAATAAGTTTTTTTTTGGTACGCTTAGGCCATTCACAAGAGCCCCACTTTAGAAAGACTTAATTTATACGAGAAAAGTAAATCCGATGATGCCTGTAAAAACATTTCCGATAAACAGCCCTTTTACTAAAGAAGAATCCCTCGCTTGCGCATTCTCCTTCGAACTCGGCCCTTGGAACATTCGAGCAGGAATGGCGTAATAAATCACCGGATTCTTTCCAATAACTGCCTGCACATCGATAAGAAACGGAATAAAATTCCGCCTGAGAAAGCGCGAGGATAAAATTAAAATATATATCCTATGCGTATTAATAAATTTTTCTCCGTTTAATAAATTTTGCCGTTGACTAATAATTCGAAACTCGGTCTCGCGTAAGCATTTAATGTCTTTTAACTTTTTCACGACTTCATTGTCGACATGAAAAAGATTAACTATTAATCTCAATGATTAATCTTAACTATTGTATGTAGAATCAAATCTATAAAAAAATATATAGGAAAAAGTGAAAAAATCTCATATCTAGTTATTTGATACTTTAATTGAAATCGAGAAATTGAAATATTTCTAGATTGAGAATATTCTTCATGTTTTTCTTTCTCCCGCTATTAAATTGGCGACATCATTTTCAGAAAACATGACGTCATTCATAAATTAGGTAATGCTTCAATCAAATCACTTCCGCCAGAAACTAAGAAATAATGACGCAACGGTGAAATCGACAATGATTCGTTGATCTTCTCGACAATCGCGGTCTCCAATTATATTGTCATTCTTGTGCTCACTTCTCGCTAAATTCTGACATTTCATCTGTCATATTCCCAAATAGTTCTCTTTCGACCGGAAATCTCGTGATCGCTCATTGATTCATCGAAATCCTTCGAAAACAAAATTTTGAATGCAAATTGTTATAGCGAGAAGAAAATGCAAAAAAATATGTGGCAATTTCCTGACTTGATAGAAAAATAGAAGAAAAAATCCGATATTTTTATAAATGATACTAAAATTGTACTTTTGTACATACAATAACGTGCGTACAATAGTGTTTATTATATGTATAAATTATTATATGTATTTATTATATGGTCACAATTATTTTTATTTTTTTATATAAAAAATTACGTCCCGTAGTTTGCATCTGTATTATATTCATTCACTGCATTGCATTTTATTAATTATATTGAGAAATTTACAGACCAGAAAGAGATGTATGTACAATAGTCGCATTAGATTATCATGTATATTGTAATTATATATGTATGTATATGCTATAGATAATACTATGTGCAATATAGTTATCCAATCGTAGCCCAATTATGAACAGTAACAGCAAATATTTGCACTTAATGGGAAACACGGTCTCCCCTTTTAATCAACGAGATTACATAGAGTTCACAGAGTTCAGAAACTACATCGGCGAAGTTTTATCTATAAATTCAGTCCTTATACCTGCCCTGCTTATTAAATCAACTTCATCACGAATGACTCCGTTGAATCACGATCTTGGCTCCTGAGTTATTAATCTTTATGTGAAAGAAGAGACTGCAATATCCAAAATGAGAATCATAGTCAAGGCTTTTATAAAAGTAGCATACTTAACTTATTTGAAGAAAATATATAAGGAAAAGAGAGAGAAGAGAGAGAAATTATAATTTATATTTCTCGTCTTTATAATATCGTATTCTATGTTCTCATAAATAGTATTTATAATTTTTCACAACATTAATGATCTTATTATATAAAAGCAACTTCAATGAGAGTAATTTTCCTATACAAGGAGAGAGACTTTTGCTCACTTACTTGCTCTTCACTTATTATTTAACGAAATTCTCAATTCATTATTATGATAAAAAAATGTTTGCACTTACAGAAGTACGATTAAATAAATTGAAATTTATGATATTATCAGGAAACCTTTTATGTTGCCTTTTGCTGAAACACATCTCTCTCGCGGGATAAAAAAAATGACAATTCTCTATTCCAACGTCATAGACGAAAATTGCGATTTCCTTGCTCGGGAAAACTCCTTCCGCCTGATTTCGCGAGGAAATGCGAGTAACACGGCGTGTAAGGCGCGCAAGACGAATCCGCGCATTGGGAGATTGAATTCCTTGCGGAATAAGTAATCCCGGGAGCGAACAAAGAGAAAGTCCGGAGGCGAGGAAACGGTAAAGCGGGGACAGTCGTCTCATAAGCATCGTTTGTCGTCGTGGCGTTCGCCTCGAAATCATGCAGACAAATTCGCACGAACTCGCACTGTCTTCGAGCTCGCGCGCTATCAAAAGCATTACGTTGTGTATTAAATCGAGCATTACGACGAATGTCGCGAGAACGGAATTTTGCGAGATAAGCGCGCGCGCACGTTTGCGTGAGTTTTGAGGAGTTAAATTGCTCGGAAAATGAGTAATCTCGCGAATAATGGAGAACGTCGGAAGTGGAAGGGAAGAGAAGAACGCCGGGTAACGTAAACATTGTGCTGACTCGAGTTTAATCAGAAGGAGCCAAATGAGCCTCGGGTCAGCCCTCGGCAATCGGGCAACAGGGTTTCGTCCCTCTTCTCGTAGGAATAAGGGACGATGCCATGGATACTGTTCCCTGCCGATTCGTATCTGCCCGGACTAGATCGAAGAAGGGCTGGATAGAGGGGAGAAGAAAGAAGGCATTCACCAACTTGGAAACTTTGGGAATTGCAGCCGACCTACTTAACTTTCATCTTAATTGATAAGAAGAAAAATGAAGCAAGACTTTTTTTCATCCAAGACATCCAAATCGATCATTGTTGTAGACATGTTGTAGACATGTCCGTTCTGTAGATTCATTTTTATATAACAACAATTAACGGAAGAAAGGAAATACTAAGAAACTGTCAAAGCTTGCAAAAGTTTAATGCGCGACATCAAAACCGGCGAATGAAGAGAGAGAGAAAGAGAGAGAGAGAGAGAGAGAAAGAAGAGAGTGTGTGTTATACATTATATATCTTGTAAAACTCCTCACTGGTTTTTCCGATTTAATAATGGTATTGATAATTATTATAAATGTAAAAAAATTAAATTATGACTAGAAACATGAAGTTGTCAAGACAATCTATATTCTTTAAAACTAGAATATAAATAATTTAATTGATAACTTAATGCTTCATGAATATTAAAAATAGGCAGTACAATATTTTAATAATTTAATAAAACAAGTTCATTAAAAAAAAGTTTCATATAACATATTTTATAATCATCGCGCGCATATAATTCGAAAAAGTTTAAAATTGTAATTATGCCATTCATTATATAGTTATAAATATAGTTTTTTGTTCTTTATCGAATAATATTGTATTATTTAATGCAATTATAAAAAAAATAGATTCGATTTTTGTACGATTTAACACATTGTTTTAATTTATCAAATAAGAAATTGCGCGTATTAATAGTAATTGAATATTTATTATATAGCTATAAATTTCTTCTGCTAATATAAAATCTACGTAAAAAAATGAAAATGTAAATTTACAGTAGCCTTGATGATGTTATTTTAATTATAATATATAATGCAATCACACTAAAATAAGTCTTTTTAATACACGAGAAAATAACGGCGACAGAGAATGTAATGCATTTATTATAGATAAACTCGATGCCTAATTATATACGTCGTAAATATCAACGTCGAACTTTCGCGCAGCTGATTTAAGCAAATGAATTCGTGGTATAGTACGCGAGCTCGTGGAAATTAGCATTTTGATGATTCCGGTTTTAAATGTCCATAATTGATTAATCACCGCTAATGCGAAGCGCCGGCGTGCGTGTCGTTATCCCTTTTCTATGTAAATTCCGCTGACAATAATGCAGTAACAGGATCTGTTTATTCGACTGATTACGAGCGAAACAAAACAGATCGCTGATTGGTGGTTTTCCCATGTTTTCCCGAGTAAAAAGCAAATCTCCTCGGCGTAATTGCGATCACAATTTACATCGATCGTTTGCATTCGCAATGTAACGAGAAGCTCGTCGATATATTTTATATATTATGCGTTAAAACCTCTCGTATATGCAAAAATATAAAATAGCACTTTTGCATCATTAAAGTCTCAGTTCATAAGTTCAGATTTCGTTGCTAAATATTCGCGAAAAAATACATATATGTATATGCTTAAATAATTACAAACAAAAAACATACATGTATAATGCATACTTTTCCGTACTTATAAGCTCGAAAATCATACAAACACATTAAAACGATGTTTCAACATTAACTACTAGAAATCTGAATAATCGTCAATCGATAAAAAATCGCTCTATCTACACGGTTACATTCAAGCATACGAATATTCAAGCAATACGCCACGTGTTAGGTCAGCAGAGATATCATTCCAGCACAACAATTTTCATCCTCCGCGCAAGCTCGCAACAACTCTGGTAACACCATGAGATCCACCGTGAGAATTATCCCCCGAATACAACGGCGGATCCTAGCAAGGATATACGCAGTGCGAAATGCGAGTTTATGCTTCATAAATAAACCGGCAGATAAAGTCGAGAAAGAGAGAGAACGCGTATGCGTGTGCCTTCTTTAGCCGCCAGTAATTCTTGGATATTCACTTTCGAGGGTGCACCGCGACTCATTCGATGCACGCGAGATTCTCGCGGCGAACCCGACGGAAACTTTTACCCTTAATCGTGCCATATCTCGCGCGACTACCTCCACGAGCATGCAACAAATCGGCTTTAAGGCGTACGCCATTATAAAACAGGCTCCGTGCTGTATCCGGTTTGCGTGCGACCGACACAACCGCCTCACCTCTCCCATCGCTTCAACCTGATCTTTGTCTGTGACTTTTAAAATATAGACCGATTTAATAGTATGTGGAAAGATTGAAAATTTCACGCTTTTCATCAGAAAAAGATTGTCATCGGAAATCACGGATCTTAGTATAAATCGCGCGGACGACGACCACCCGAGAATGAACAGCATTGAGTAAGAGAGATTGAGAAATAAAGTAAAATATTCTCTAGTTTCATCCATGAGTTATCTCTAATTTTTTATTAAAGTAGTTTTTTATTTCCACTCGTGGTATTTTTAAATTTATGCTCGCATCTTTGTGTTTATTTGTTAATTAAAATTAATTCAGGGCACGAGTTTTATTACATTCATATTGCTAAAATTAATAATAATAAATTACGACGAATATATACAATATCCCTTTATATTCTCTTTCTCTCTCTCTCCTTATCTCTCCTTCTCTAATTCTATGGATAGAAAGAATTAAAAAGATTTTCTCTCAATATAAAATCTCATCGAGAAAGATATAAATTTTTTATCAAAAACTTTAAGTTGAAAAAATCAAGAAGGCATTTATAACCCTTTAATTTGAAAACGACAATTTTGCAGCTGTGATTATTTTCCATTCGGAATGCAATATGTTCTATAATACTAACAGATTACATTTTTCTCTCCTTTTCGTTCGTTTTCTCTTAGCCTCTTTTTTATGGGTCGCCAAGACTGGAATTACGCCACGGCAGATGCATGCCTAAAGTGTGTATGCATTCTTTGATCCTGGTTTATGCGCGGCGTTGGAAATAGGTGAATCTATATGTTGCTCTCTCGCGCTCTTGCAAGGTATGCGGGGATTTTAATTTCACTCGAAAAAGAGAAGTAGTATACTTTAAACTGCACAAAAGGAGTCGGCTCTCTTCCGAGAGAAATTAGTTTTGTCGAGCTCTATCTCCGGCGGCGGCGGCGGCGGCAAGCTGCTGCTGCTTCTATTGCAGCTGCATCCGCGAACTGATATGAACGCGCGCAGTAGCTCAAGATGACGTGGGGAGGAAAATGCAGTTTGCTGTTATGCGGAATGAATTCTCATTGAAACGGCGCTTATTTAAACTAGAATTAATGATGCGTTATTCGCGATATTAATTGCCGATAATATGCGATTTATTGTTTAATGATTCTTCGCGAAAATGTATCGCGGCCGCTCCGTTGCGCAGTCAAATTTAATTTCAATCTTTGGCCGCTGCTCGATCCGTGATTAATACATTGCGATTTTCAGGCAATCTCTATTTTTGAAACCTATTTTTTGTTCAGCTAGTTTATGTGAGCATTGTTCATTGATGCGAAATGATTCTCTTTTGAAAAGCAAGCTCGATGCCATGCGTCATCAGTAAAGGCATTTGCCCAATTTTTTCATATAAACGCGGCTATATTTTTATAAAATTTGGGTTAAATAATTTGCGATAAAATAAATCACTGATAAACATTGAAGATGCACAGTATGGAAATCGAAATTTAAAAATGCGTATTTGTTGATTCATCTTACAATTAGTCAGAAACTTGTTTCATTATCTTGTATCTTTAATAATAAAAATACCTCTCCGTCCATGTTCGATTTTATTGTATTTCTATTATTTATATTTTACATTAACGTACTATTAATTTTATGAGACATGATGCTAAGGAAGAACATATAATGCGCAGGAAAATGTAAAGTACAAGCAAGCATTTCTCGCATACCATACTTCTAAATGATATTATTCAGACACGTTCTCTCAAATACGGCCTATTTCCAGTAATTAAGATTTAAAAGCTTTTCATTTTCAGGTCACACTAAGTATTTAAGGAATTTCAGTCACGTAAAAAATGTTATCCAAACATAAGTCTTTCCGCTCCTTTCATTATTTGCTAAAATATTTAACCGTAGCATTGCCAAGTATAAACACAATTGCCACATTTTTATTTGTTATACATGATTTATCGAATAAATAAATATAAGCCCGTTATTAATATTGAAGCATATTGTAATCAATTTTTATTTTAATTTATTAAAATTTTTAACTTTTAAAAAACTTTCTTTTTCTTATTTAATATATACTTAATATTCTAACATGTTTTAATATTCTAATATGTTTTTTTTTTTATTATTATCGACTATATCAATAGCGATTATTGTTAAATTTGATTTTTTTCTCTTGAATAATTAATTAATCTCTTTATGCAGAGATAATCTTATTTAATCTTAAAAAATGTTCAACATTGTAAAGGAGCCAGCATGTACAAATAAAATGTAGATAAAGAAAACGCAGCTACAATTTACTAAAGAATTTCTAGTCAAGAGAAGACGCATCAACCTTATTATATTAAATATTTCAACGTTTATAGCAAAACCATTGAAAATAATCTTGCAATTTTGTCTTACATTAGCGAACGAGTAAGAAAAGAACTATTTACGACATTAACGATCAAAAAGAAAAGGTCGGGAAAGACTCCGGAAAAATATAAGGAAGAAAGAATGGAAAAATAGGTCTGGCAGGAGACTGCGAGTTATAAATCGTAGACCTCACTACACGGATGTCGAGATAGGAACATCGAGATAGGAACGTAGTTTCCGACACGCAAACCCTGCAAAATTTTAAGAGCTTAATCGACTATATTTTACGAGAGGAACTGCTTGTTTCTCATTAACGTTGGTTATCGATGTCCGATCTCGTCAATTTCGGCTGCTATCGCGCGCGCTAAATCGACCAGTTATCCGAAATTAATTTCGAAACGTATCGTCATTGTATTTGAATCGTCAAATATACTATAATCAAAATTAACTATGATTTCACTGGACAGATATTGCATATATTTAAATATAGCAATAGTTCCGAAAGCCATCAATACATAGATTCAACATTCATATATATTTTTTGTTGTATGTATAGAAGACATTTTGCGAGCAATTAATGCACAATAAATATCGAGAATAATTAAAGATTAATAAATATTACACAATTTGACATTTTATATTATTTAAGAAAAATGAGAGAGTCGAACAAATTCTTCCTATCGGAGTTATAAATGTTAATCACAATATAAATTAGTCATCTTTGAATAATTTTTCTCGTATTCTTATTTATGAAAAACAATTTATGAATTGTTTCTTGCTTTTTACGAATTGTTCCGAATTTTCGTATTTGACATATATACGATTAGATACATACGACACAATCAAAACTTTTAACATATTGTTCGAAATCTGTTTACTCTTTCTTTCAGCCTCATCTATACTTTCGCAAGAACGAAACGGCACGAAAGTTAAGATTTGCAGAGGGGATTTTGTCAGTTAGATTCGGACAGATCGTCGCGTCAGAATTACGAGATTTTGTCCTCGAGAGCACCGGAAATGCTCGGTAGTGCAAGTAACGTGAACAAAGTTTTCATGTAGTAACGTCAAGCGGCAGCCTATTGTAATCGCTATTGATTTCGCGACACGAAACTTCGAAGCTCTGCAACAATTCGTAAGTCCCGTAGCCGGAAAGTTGAAAAGTCGAATGGTTCCGCCGCGCATTCGATTCCCGCTCCGGAATTGGGTTTACATAACTCCCTAGATTTCCGGCATGACGTCTAACCGTTGCAACTTTGCCGGATTTTGATTCTTAAATAGAGTCGTTGTATACTCCCGCCAATATTCCGGCGTCGCCATGTCGGCCGTGTTGATTTTTTTTCATTGAAAAATCGAAGTCTTCCGGCGCGGATAAATAAGAACTTTTCGTCGTGTTTAGCAGTTATATCAAAAAGTGCGAGAATCAGGCGAACTAAAGGGCTTTTATAAAAGAGGAACCAAATATCTCCAATTTTCAATATCTTGAATATTTCAAAAGCATTTTGCTTTTGTTAGATATTTATGCGATTGCTTTATTAAACAGATTAAAGCTTGCAATCTCAGACAAAGAATTTCAGAAATCTATTTCTCAATTTTAGCATCAAAGATTTCTTTCAGAGAGAAAGCCAGAAAGCTATTTAAAACATTTTATCAAATATTTTTACTTAATCTTCTTATCTATATATTTTCAATAATTTTGTATCATAAAAATGTTATATTTTTATTAGATGATATCCTCAATTTCTTTTTGTATTTCAAACGCGTGTTTCTAAAGTCTAGTGAAAGAAGAATGCGAGAATGGCGAGTGATTAAAATACGAATATAAGAAGCGCACAAAAGAATGTCCGATCCAAAAGAGAGATTCTCCCCCCACCCCCCTCCCCCCCAATAGGGGAGAGAGTTCAATATTAAATCTAACATGCTCCGACTGTCCTAAACTTGTCTATCGCCCCTTCGCATTATTGCATGAACATCCCGTTACCGTCGCTATTCGAATTTCAATTATCATCAACGCACCCCTTAGTATCCCCCGCTAACCTTCGAAAACCTTCTTCTGCGACGCAGAGGAGGGAGTTGCAATAAATCGATAATCGTTCCAATAACGATTGACAACGCGACCACGACCGCGTGACACGCATCGGCTCCGATTTAAATGACAAAGAGGATTAATCGTTTGACTCGTGTTTTCATCGCACCCTCCCACCCTTAGCGGTAACCCCGACACTGCCGCATATGCACGCGTTTGCAGTTCGCTCGATCACCGTTGCTTCGCCGGGCCGACACCTTTTTCATTTTCATCGGCTCGCTGCCCCGTCCTTCGGCACGCTTCGCAATGCTTTCGTGTTGTTTTTTTTTTTTTTTTCGAATTTTCCTTCGCCGTTCGACAGAACGCGTCTCTTCGTTCTTGTTTTTCTCGCGTTCCCGCATTTTTTTTATTGCCCTGCTTTTGACGAAACCTCGCAAACATCCCGTCGTCGTGGATACCGTCGCGGCCAATCGATCGCGGCTTCGAGTGACAAACGTGTCCGGTCCTATCGATGTCGGTCCGCTGCTTTTTTGCGATCGATCACCCCCCGCCGTTCATCGTAAAGTTTGACGAGAAACAACGTTTACATGATGATCGTGAACAGTGACGAGTAAACGCTTCTTTTTCCTAACACTTACTATAATTTTAGAAAATCGACTCTTTCTTTGTTTAATCTACTATATATCTATAATACGATCAAAATATAAAAGTTTGTTGTAATTTCCGTTTATAAATCTATTGATTGCATATCTTCTCGCACTTTTGTGACAATCTTATTTATAAACATAATAATATTAATATTTTTTTTTTAACAATCATTCAACAATAATTTTGTGGATAATCTTTTTCTATTTTTGCGAGTCGTGTTGCAAATTATATTATAAATCACACAACGCATATTAATAATATGGGCAACAAAAAGTTCTTTGTTTGGATAAATTCAATAAATTTCCTACAATGAATTTCCTACAGCGGAAATGTGCAGCGGATGCGAACTCGCATATTACTACGTTTGCAAATTCTGTTGTTGTTATCGACCAACCTGCAACATTGTAGCAATCTGTTAAATCCCGCAAGCGCGCGTGCACCAGACTGTTCTCAACTCCACCCTTTCCGTGTATAAGAATTCTATCCTGTTAATCGCCGCTCTTAATTCCTAATGTGTATGTGTGTGTCTCTTTTCTATTCTTAATTTCCATTGCACGAATTAAAAAAGAATGTAAGAGCATCCGCGTGAAAAAATATCAGAATATAATAGCATGATTAATAATATCATTGCTATATCATAGTAATAATCAAATCAACTTCAGAGAATTTTTATTTTATTATATTTTAATTAAATCAACATAGAATGTACTCGAAAATTTAATCGCTTTATAAGAAACAATTTCTCGACAAAGTATAGATTTGAGATTTGAAAGAGCAGAATTGTAAACGGAACGCGCCGTCGTATCACACTCTGCTTCGAGATTCGTAACAGTCTTTGTGGGCGGAAATCTCGAAACATTATCACAGTCGTACGTACAAGAGCGAATTTCTCAGGCACGGCGATCGACTCAAGTTACTTCCGCTCGGCAAGTAGTTTTACCTCGACGGTTCTCCGTAAGACAGAAAGAGAGAGGGGATGAAGTTACTTCCTGGTGCACGGCGGTTCTTCCGACCGGTGGGTTTCTTCCGCACGAAAAGTTCATTCGAATCGAGTCGGGCGTTATTCAGACGGATAGAGTTTCGTCGAACCGCGAATATTCGCCGGCGTGCGGAATATTTAGGTCCTCTCCTCCAGATTTCATTCCCGCTTTAGCTCGCGGCGCGCGTCGGGCTTCTATTTTTCTTTCTCATCGATGAATACCGACGCGTGCGTTTACTTTACAGCGAATTAACGCCGCTGTTTTTCGTGACATTGGCGCGTTAAGTAAGTCGCGAGCGCTTTTACGCAAGCGTATCACACAAAAACACACGGCACAGAATGGGGCTTTTCGTATAAAATATTATTATGCTAGCGTAAGAAGTGTGTAACAGAAAAATAAATTTAAAAGAAAGCTGCATTACTTCTCCGTTCTTTTTCTTAATTGCTTCCTAAGATATTAAATAGTTCTATAAAATCCTCTTTTATTCTAGCACGAACTTGGTTCCAATAATTATGTACTTACCTCTTTCTTTCTTATTTTAAATATTACATTATAAATTAATTATTATAGATGGCACATGGAATCATAAAGTTGGTAGGAAATTCGCGTTTAAACTGACGCCGCCGCAATTTGGGCTGCAAAGTTGAGTCTCTAAAATATATAGCCGGTTTCTCGACCAACGTTCTACGGTCATTCTGAGGCGCTCCGAGGGTCTCTACAGAGTGGCACGAAGGGACCTGAATTCCTAGTGGAACCACGAACCTCGAGGAGGAAGTGCTGTGGCGTACCACCGGTTCGATCCTGAGATACAGTTCGGCCTCAACGAGCTACTCGTGTTGTAACCAAAACAGTTTGACATTGACCATGGCAAGCGATTGTTCAACTATCTGTAACTGTCGTAAGTATGTATTTCATTGCAACGCTTAAAGAGAAAGTATATTTTGCCATAAATTATAAACTATAAATTCGGACGTGTTATTAATTAAATCGTGAGATCTCTAATAATATAAATTAAATTTGTATTTCTATCACGGAATGCAAGGTGAAAATAATGTATAATAATATATAATTAATATATAGTAATATACGAACAACCATATCACACACACAACAGATATTTAAAATCGAACATTTTATGTTGAATATAAAGATATACATATATATATATATATATATTTTTAGAATGTAAAATAAAAATCTCGTATATTAAGAAGAGACGTGAATTTTAACTAATAACGTTTGTGTCAATAAAAAGCAAGATGAAAGCAAGATGAAAGAATATTTTTTTTGCTCTAACAAATTAATCGTCTCGGAAACTGCGGTTTATTATGCGACTGAGGCGCAAAATCCTAGCATTGCAGCTCATTCCAGACAGAATGAACCGAGATATTACATCACAAAGTCAGAAAGGATTAGGATTCCAACGTGTTGCGGCTGAAAATTAGAATCTTATTGTCAACGAATACGAGAATAATTGCAAGTCCGTAATTGTCAGAAAAACTCCAGAGCAAAACATCTTTTAATCCGTTTACTTCGATTTTAAATTCAAAGAAATTCGATTGCTATGAATGAGCCAAACAATATTACAGCGACACATTTATCAAACCATAAAAAGTTCTACTGAATAAGTTGCACTTCGATTTATTTTACGATTATCGTCGCTCGCGGTAGGCTTATTTTCCGAGATCTTGGCAAAGAGACACGGCTCTTTGCGGGTGCGTTTTTTTGCATCGACTTGCAAATTGCATTAAGGCATCGATGCGCTCACGAGGAGAGTGATCCGCCGTGCTACTTTCCGTGTTACATGCCGTGCATCTCTTAAACGGCGACGGGTTACATTGGCCGCGAACGAATCGATTTTCCGCTTCCGCTCGCTATCAGTGTTACCCAGGCCGAGAGCTGAGTGCATCCATGGACGATATTAACCTTAGCCGCGTTCTATCGGAAAGTATCGACGCCCGCCAGCCGTTCCTGCTGTAATAGGGACTGATACCGATATAATTACGTCGGCAACTGCTCCACGCATCGAGAAACACCGAAAATTATCCTCATCGTTTCATCGCGACGATCTTTCAGAACGCGTTATTTGTTTTAAATATTCATAATTTGAACAATAAATGTCCTCTCATTTTTTTTTATTTTAGAATATTAT
This sequence comes from Lasius fuliginosus, assembly GCA_949152495.1. Classification (NCBI taxonomy): domain Eukaryota; kingdom Metazoa; phylum Arthropoda; class Insecta; order Hymenoptera; family Formicidae; genus Lasius; species Lasius fuliginosus. The sequence goes on from OX424448.1 coordinate 10,889,206, forward strand.
TCTATTTTTATACATATCTACTTATCATTTTCTAAAGTACTCATCAATTTCTTGTAATAGTATAGTTCATTTACATGATATTTAAAAAGCACATTTTCACATTTAACATTAACGCGTTTTATTAAAAAATATTTATTAAAAGTTATTATTATTAATATTATTAAAAAATAAATAATGCTTTATTTCGCCAAATTTATAGGTATTAGTTCTACATATTACATATATCGTGCAAATTTCGATATAACTTCACGATTTTTTATACAGACGATTTATCTAGATTTTCTTCATTAAAAATAGGCATAATTTAATCACATTCTACTTTAGAACTTAATTATTTCTTGTTAATTGACGTTCTTTTCATTTTTTCAAACTCAACTCATTATCGGCCTTATCGCCGACGAGATCGACATTATTATTACCGCTTAACAATCGAGGCGACTCTCGAGTAACACAATAGCGGGTTTAAATCCCATTCGGGTCGTTTGTCCTTCCCTCGAGCTTCCATAACTATGTTCCATCTGAGCCTAACTCAGAATACATGAATTAATAATTCTCAACGCTTTAAGTGTTAAATGAGTTTAAGTAGTTTTGCTGAAATCGCTATAATATCCACGATAAATCCGATTATAAAGGATATTCAGAAGAAAATATGAAAAAATAGAAGTTTATCATCCGTATTATATATATGAGGAATTAATGACATGTGTCCTCTCCGGACACATAATTACTCGTGAAAGATTTACAAGTAAAATATCGCCTTCCTCTTCTATCATCACCGTCTCTTCCGGTCTACTTCCATCATCACTTCGAGAATAATTACAGATCTTAATATCACAGCAGTAACTTGATTGCATCCCGTAAAAATTGCGATAATTAAATAGCTCGCATATAAAGAGAATATAAAGAGAAACGTATATAAAGAGAAACGTATATAAAGAGAACAATAGATAACATTTTAGTTACCTATAAAAGCTCACATTATGAGCGTCATATCACGTATATTCAACATTATCTCTTTTTATAAAAAATTTAATTTAAAGAAAAATTCGAAGATGCTCAAGTGTACCCATTTACATATTTCTCGACATTCGATAAGTCGGCGTTGTTCAAGACTCTTTGTTAAGTAAAACTATAACACTGCTATCGGCTCAATAATTATAAAATTGATAATTCTGTAACTTATTATTTTTATTAAAAGTCATCCTCACTTCATGATGAATTATGGTCTTTTATCTCTAACAATTGAAAGTTTTTAATTTAAAATTCATAAAATTTCTGTATAAGTATTCGTATTCATATTCAATTATATATTGTGCTTTAGTAAATCTACTAATTAAAAATCATAAAAAAACGAACATTGAAATATAAATATTATCGTGCGATATCAATGTATTTGTCATTAAATTGTTATTTTCAGTTATAAAAAAACATGAATTGACACGGAATGATTGACAGATTAACTAACTATCGCGTATAGCTACGTATTTATGTAACAAGTGATTCTGTCGATTTTTTCTCAAGTTATTATATCTACATCAAAGTGGACATAAATATATATTTCCATCATATTTATGTTAATAACCATACAGCATTCCCTGAAAAGCTTATAGCTATAAAATCCGATATTAAAATTTATTTAAATAGAATCGATTTTTGATATGTCTTTGTAATGTTATCCCGATATTGTTTCAAAAGCACATTTTTACAATTATTACTATAATAAAATAAAATTTGTATGTTAATAACATTGCATTGTAATACGTGAAATAGTCGAATATATTTTGCGGTAATATAAATTCCATTCTGTAAATTTAAATTCTAGTTTTATTTTATTATTGTCACTAATGAAAAAAAAACTTAGAGTTATTATAGTTTTATATTTTAGTGTCTGTAAAGCTAGCATAACATTTCGTAAAAACTCATAATAGCTCTGTTTCAATAGTTATATAATTCTTGATACATTAAACAAATAATTCTAGTCTTTCTAAACATAGTGAATTTTACTCATAAATTAATCCTTCTTTTGTACTATTTCTCTTTCATTACTGCTTTCCTCTCTATACACATATCGACTTATTTTTTCAGAAATTGTACTTTGTATTTTTTCATCTATATGTATTGTACGTGCATTTTTTTTCTATGTTCCTAAATTTAAATATTAACTCTTTATATTATTAAGCAAACTAACTCTTTCTAATACTTTTGACTATATTAGACAATCTGATTTATATATTTGATTTCGAAATTTCTTTGATACGTGATATTAATTTGAACTTGCTACTATTAGTGTAACTTGCCCCAATCAAGTACGGTGAAATTTGCTCCATCTAAACAGACCTTTACTGCTGCGCCGTTTGCATCAAATTATTTATCTTGAGGCTATATTGTAATATTCCCAGACCAATATAATTACACGTTAGGCCTATTGTACATGAAATGGACGAGAGAACACGAGCCTGAGGCGTAGAGGAATATCGATCATTAAAGTGGCCAGCGTAAGTTGACATTTTGTTCTTGCGAAGCTTATGCTGGAATTTTTATTGATCGAGTTAACCGTGCTTACGGTTTGTATAAATTGGTGTGCGATGGATTTTATTCATCACGTGCGAAAATCAGACGACTGAAACGAGTTTACACGCGTTGAGCCCCATTGATACGTGCAATGTAAGCCGGTATATTATTCTCGCGAATCTGATGCTGAGGCGTATCATAGGTTCATGCGCTAGGCTTTACCTGTGTTATGTAAATTCGCAAACGCGAGCGCGCTGATTGGACAACCGGAACGAGTTTACACGCGTTGTATTGCGAGTTAGTATGTAAAGTTAAGGCACGAGATGCATTACGAGGTTAATCCGCGGTTATACGCCGGGCCGAAGCTCACCGGAGAGTTTCGCTGTCCAATCGCTTTCGAGGCACCGCCACTCCGATTTGGAGTTTTGGAGAGCGGGTCCGAAAACCTCCCCGGGGCGATGCATAGGGATTGCCATTTCAGCGCTTCCGCCGCTAAAGCGATTGCACATCTTCAAGGCAAACTTTTCGTGCGGTCATGTTCAATCCGGTCAATCTGCCTGTCTCTAATATGCGCCCGGAATAGAGGAGGCCATTAAAGCAGTACGACGTAGATAATGCGAACTGAGTTGCATAATGATGCCGCACTCAACCCTTTTGATATTGGAGAGACATATACGTCTCACAATATACAAATATCTTGCGTTGTGTTATTAAACTTGAATATAAAAATTTAATATTACCTTGATATACCTCCTATATTTTCTTTCTCATAAATCAATTTTGTAAAATAAATTTAATAAATTTCTTCTCAAGATAATATTGACGTTTATTTAAAAAAAATGAAATGTTAAATATTACATTAAAATAATTTAATGTGTATTGCGCACACGTCAATATTCGCTATAGAAAGAATATCCGTCTGACGAGATGCTCCGACATCCTGAAAGATGTCTCCCACTCTCTACATTTTATTCAGAAAATAACGAGCTTTGCTGCAAGACGACGCGAATATCGATATAATCATGCGTGTTATTCGCGCCTGAAACTTATTTGCTTTTGCCGGCGGCTAAAATACGAGTTCTTCATATTCGAGGCTTCTCATCCATATTCAGTGATCGAACGACAAACGCGAAAAGGCGAAGATACCTCTAAGTCGCGAAAGAACGAATAAAGTCGTCTGAGATGTCGCGAGCATCCTCAAAGCAGACGCGATTTATATCCCATCGGTTTCATATTCGACGGAGTTTTCTTCCTTCTTTCCTTCCTCCCCTCCTCTCACGTGCGTGTCGCAGATTTTTCTTTTATTCATGTATCCCTGTCTTCAGCATGTTCGTACAAAATGTGTCATACTATTATCGAAAAATATTTTAATGATACTTTTTGACGGATTTAAAATTCAAGTTTTCAAAGAATATGAATTTAAAAAAAAATTATGGAGTTATTTACCATTAAAAATTAAGATTTCAAAAAATTGAGAGATAATTAAATTATATATATATATATATATATATATATAATAGAAAAAGATCAAAATTATTTTAATTCTATACAAGCATTTAAAATCAATTTGTAAATAAAGCAGTTTAAAAATAAATGTAAAACGGTTATTTTTATTCAGGAAGAAAATTAATAGCAAATATAAATGAGTAGATATACTTTAAATGCAAATATTTGTCTGTTCATTTTGATTTTAGATTTTCGGCTACGAGCTCGTATTATAACATAATTATATCCAGAATCATCTTATATAGTCTTCCTCTTGTTATTACAATTTCAAGAATAATACCGGGATATATCTTCAGTAGCGATAAAGGGAATTAATAGCAGCAATTAAAGCAAAATGTGTGTGCACCGTAAAGATGTCGAGTAACGAAGGAGAAACTTTGCGCTGAAAGAAGACCGGAATGGAAAATAGATCGCATTCATTTCAAGGATGCCTGGGATGTCCATTTCTGTCGTCTAAAGACAAATCTGAGCTATAATAGTGCATAAATTCTCGACCAGCTCTATATTTTCTTATTGCAACAATCTCTCGAGTGTAAAATTGTTTTCTTCCTAAGATATCTTGATCCGAGAATTTACATCGCTATTTCTGAATATTATTAAATATCTATTACGTAAACACAAATTTCAGAAACATTGTTAGCATTGTTTTAATATTTCTAGGAAGAAGATATTTCGCGTATAATCGCCGCGTAAGAAGACATCGATCATGTTTGACAAACAATATTCATAACGGGAAGAACGATTACGAATTAATGTTATATTAAGAAAATAACTTTTGCTGTAGCGCGATATTATCAGAAAAGATCTCGCTGGTGCGACGTATGCAGTATGCGTAGGAACGTATATGCATTGAAAAGAATCGGAAGACTGCTCGACTTTAAGTATAGAGATAGATAAAAAAAAAAAGAGATGAAAAAAACGTGACATAGAAAGACGGCATTCCGAAAGGGTCGCAAAATGGGATATAGATCGTACGCGCTTTGAGGAGCGTGTTTCGTATCGCGAGCGTGTAACGTTCGCCTGCTCCGTGCACTTCCGGAACCCACCGTTAGCATCCGTTCTCTCCGTCCGTTTCCTTGGCGAGCGCTGAATATGGATGAAGCACAACTCGTACTCGCGTCGGTGGATCGGAATACGAGCTTAAAGTATATGGCGAGATACGCAGGATATTCTGCTTTCTCTTTTCGGTTACGATTGTGTCTATTATATGTGTCGTTATTCTCTTCTTTGCGGAAAGAAGGTTCGAAAATTGACGAGAATTATGTGAAATAATATAATAATAAAGAGTAATAATCCGTTAATTGTATCCGTTAATTACTGACGACATTAAGATACTCTCGAGGTATTACTTCGCATTCGCGCGATCTATATTTCGATATTTTAGTATTGACATTTTTTACACACATACACACATACCATATACTTTGATATTTAAATACTTAATAAAAATCGATAATTTCTCTCGTCAATATTATAGCATTGATATATATCAATTATATAATATTACGTTAAATTAGTAATACAATTTTCTCTGCAGAAAGTGCCTCGAAGCAAAATATTAATTATTAATGCTATTAATTATTGAAAATAATAATTATTATTTCAAGTTGCTCTCTTTTTAATGTGTTTTTAATATTTTATTTTAAATTAACTCTTCATTCAGCAGGTATATTTTTATATTTGTTTAAATTTTAGATGTGTTTTTTTATGTGTGCTGCGTTAAAATTCTAAAAATTTCAATTAAATATAAAACTAATAATTTGCCGTATCCCGAATCATAATACACATTGATATTTATTTTATGTATTTTTTTCGTATACATTTTGACATCAAATATTGTCATTCTACGCACAAAATACAATTACGCAGGATTGTATAGGGAAGAAAAAAATTGTTTAAATTTAATAGAGGATAATTTTGCTCACTCGTTTGATATGTTACAGAAAAATCTTTTACCTTAATAATTGAACTGCCAATAAAATAGCAAATAATACTAACACTTGTTATGTTTGACATTGAATAAAGCAAAGCATCGATACTCTATTAAATTTGATCATTTTTATTTTAAATTGACACTCACCGTCGTCGTCACAACTGCAACCCGAGAGCCGAAACGATGTACGAGCCCCACTCTTGTCGATCGTGTTTGACGTTCACGTCCATGGCGTCGTTTTCATTTCGGGGCGATGTCCAACAAGACCAGAAAATTTATAACGAATGTTCTAACCGTCCTCGTTTTTGTGCATTTTGACACTCCGCGACGCGATATTCATTTCGAGGCGGTGTTTCACACGGGCGAATATTTGTCCGCGAGCGATCATTTATTATTCGGAATATCTCACGTCGAAACAATCGCTTAATGACGACGCGGAATTCATCGCGAAGTCGAGCGTACTTCTCACATTTCGATTTTCGATACGACGCAACAGCATACTTTCGGTTCGCGACGCACTTTTCAACGAGAGAGTTCGAAAAGCTAAACCTATTTCTACCGTTATAATTCACACTGCCGAACGCGACATTCCCGGCACTGAAGTACGCTCTAACTCGACCGATTTTCGAATGAAACTTACGCGGGACGAATAATAATAACAACAACATACGACGCGACGCGGACAAACAGAGCGATACGTAAGGACGCGTCGCTTTACGTACTTATACCATAGACGTAATAAGTATAGATTGTTACGCATAGGGTGCGCTCCACTGTATTAAAAAGATTTCGCATCGATTTCATCGACCAATCAGAACAAAAGATTTCTTTGTCCTGATTGGTCCTCGGAGCATTTGTGACATGGCTCTAGTAATACTCATGCATGGAAAAATTGACCAATCACGAGCAATCTAATATGAAGATAGTAACTTTTACCGCACTCTTTATATTAAGCTTTATGGTCAATTCCTTTATAAACATGTATTATGTAGTTACGCAGGAATACGCCTAGATGGTCTTAGAATCCGTATCAGATCATGCATCGAAAATCGAATTTGCACAGGATTTGATTAATCAGGATAAAAAAATCTTTGCTCTTTTTATTTTAACAAGTTGCGCAATTAAAGAATCGAGATAGAATTTTCGTTTCTTCTTATACAAAATGTATCAGAAGTTTTGTCTCGTTTGTCGATTTTCTAAAAAAGAGTTAATTAAGCAAAATTAACATTGAATATTTTAATTTCTTTACTAAAGAAATGTAGACAATTTATGCAAAAATTTTTGCATGTGTAAGAGATTTTTCACTTTTAAATTTTGTAGTGAAAATGGAGAATTTTTATTTTAGCTTTTTCGATTAAATTATGTCGAGTTTTAACATCAGATTGCGAAGGATTAAACAAGCCCTGTCTCCTTTCTTGATTTGAACGGAGAGAGACAGAGAGAATAAACGTCGAGCTGAGCGTGCATTTAAGCTCGCTGTTGAATATATGCGGGTCCCTACACGCGAAACGCGGTTTTCTGCCCGATTAAACCGAATGTATTGTTGCAAAGTCGCTCCGCGTTACCGAGTTGCCGCCCCGTTGTTTCCCGGAAGTGCTGCTTAGATCCTCTACTAACGTTCTACGTAGACGCTTTTGGTTGCACTGTAAACGGTCTTATTAATGACGACTAGAATATCAGAGTTAATAGTGATTTTCAAAAAAGAAATCGATCGGATAATGTCAAATATAGAATTTTTATTGATTATATCTTTAATCCTTTCGAAATATAATATAAAAGTACATTGAGTCGAAAATTTGCAAAATTTAATATCGATATTATTTAATATCGAGCAACAAGCGCATTCGCAATGAAAGGACGCAATTCAATTAACTTGATTTGTGAACAATATTTCAGAAAAAAAGCCATTTATTCGAGATATTGGCTAATTTCGTATATATGTATATATTTCATTTTTTTTTACTTCAGTATCTATATATATAACAATTTATACCGTAACAATAATTTAATATAAAAATGACAGAGTATCAATTATAGCTATATAGCTTTTGAATGTATAAATCTTTGCGTAGATCGCGATGCATATTTAATTACTTTGCTCGTCTAAAGTCAGCATTTTAGGTTTATATATATTCGCGTCGTATATGTTATTTGGAGCGACAAAATTATTCTATGCGTTCTCCGTTGACTTTGCACCGAATAATCTTTCAGGGATATAAATGAGATATTGGGCGATCGTCATTATTGATGATTTGTCAATATAAAAGTAATAGCAACTTTGTGAAGAATCGTGTCGTTCATACACGATGTATTGTCTGCACAGATGGTGACTATTACGATTGCCTTTATATTAAAAAGTACTAGAACGTTTGATTGACCAATCGGGACAAAGATTAAGACTCTCTCCTGATTGGCCAACCAAACGCTCTAGTACTTTTCAGGATAAAGGTAATCGTAATTGTCGCCATCTATGCAAACAATACATTGTCCGTGAACGAGCGCCACGGTCAATGTAAATCGCACTTGCTCGATCGCGACCTGCCTCTCGTCGACAGAGCTCTCCGTTGTCTCTGTGGCGATTTCGTGCGCGAAGAATGATATTTTGGCAAACGCATATTAGATATCGGGCGCGATCTCGCGTACTCCTTGCACAGATCGCGATATATGCTTCATTACTGTGCCCGTTTTCCGCGGCCATTTGTATTCGTGTCGCGTCGCGTCGCGTCGCGTCGGTTATTTAGCGGGATGAAATCTCACTCTGTGCATTCTCCGTTAATTTTATGCATCGAAGCAATTTATATATACGTTCGACTGTGTAGCATCGACGATGTACGTCTCGGAAATATCGAATAAAATATCGGGCGATTGATAAATTATCAATGTAGCAAGTAATAGCAAGTGTATTAGAATTAGAAAATCGTATCATAATCGCGATCGACATGTTCCGACATCTGCGTAGATTACAATGCATTACTCCTCTCGCGGCCATCTTAGTTTCCTATTCGTGTCGCGTCGGGTTTAGCAGGCAACGAAATCGCTCCGTGTTTTATGTCGATTTTACGCGTCGAAATGCTTCTTACATGCGAATGAGTATCGGCAGTGCCGAATAATATCTCGGGAGTGTCGAGTGAGATATTATTTTATCGTCATTGTGCGGTAATCAATGTACACGATCGATGTGAATCGCTCGATCGTAACCTCGTTTAGTCGCGGAATAAAGTCGGGCCAGTTGCAACGGCAACATTACGCGTGAAGTGAATCGCGTATAACGTAGTGCCGAATAACGAAATTGCGCCGTTCATTCCGACAATATTTCGCGCGAAATGATTCACGTATGAGTCAGCATTTTTATATAACGTCTCGGAAATATCGAGTGTGTCGCGAATGTCGAACAATGTCTCGGGAGTGCCGAATAAGATATCGGGCGATCGTCTTTAAGTCGCGTCTTTAATGCGCTCGATACGAATCACACTTGTTCGATTAATGTCTTCTCATCTGCCAACCGTAAGTCACCATGTCAAGATATAATTTATATTAATTTATGATTAGAAATGTTATTATTACATAATAAATGTTATTATTACATAAGATATATATAAATTATTTATATTTTAAATTTTTTTTTTTTACTTATTTCTTCAGTTCTTCTGGATGCTGCTGCTACATTCTCTAATGCTTGAGCTGTACTTTATTCTACAATGGTGAGTCTTATTTTTATTCATTTTTTATTTTTGCGTAATGTAAATTGCTTTTGGTTGATTTTTGTCAAGCATTTATTGTTAAGGACATGTGATTGCTTAAAGTATGATTTATTTAGATTTATTTTTGTGTTTGGTGACGGTTAATTTATAGGATCGATGTGGGATCGACGGCTGATGAGGGGCGGTATCGATAACCGCAATGAACATGATTAAAACCGGCATGTAAGCTCGGTTACGCCGTGCACCAATAAAGTGTCCTACAATGTATGGTTCACTCGCGTTAGGCGTTGGTTAACGTTGTTGGCTTTAACAGCTGTCGAATGATGCGCGTTGGCTAGTTTCTGACACAACTGTTCTCCAATATTTTCCAAATTTTATCTTTTCACAATTAAAAATTAAATTACATAATTTTTTAATTTACATAATTTCAAAGTAATATATTAGAATTTTATTATATATATAATTGAATAATTGAAATATAAATTGAAATTCAATTAGAGGATTTATAATGCAAAATTAAAAAATTTACTTTATTTTATTTTTTTATTTATTCATAATCTTTTCTGCATAAAAATTTGAAGATTAATAATTTAATAAAATTAAAGATAAAAAATGAAGTAAAGTAAATTTTTTAATTTTGCATTATAAATTCTCTAATTGAATTTCAATTTATATTTCAATTATTTAATTATATATATAATAAAATTCTAATATATTACTTTGAAATTATGTAATTTAAAAAATTATGTAATTTAATTTTTAATTGTGTTTGAAAGAAAATTCCAAAATATATCACTAATATGATACTGTCATCGAAAATACTATCGAATCTTATAATTTATACATAATTGTATATATGATTATATAATTTATATTATCTTATATAATTTTATATATGATTATAATTTTTAAATGGAACTACAAAAAAATTATTCTTTTTTTGATTCATCTTTTATTAATCTCATACTTATCATAGAAAACAATACTTCAATTTTCAAAAGTGATATTAAAGATAATACTTATACAATTTTTTTCTCATTTAGTAAAAAAACTCATAGACGTTAAAGAAAACAAAACCACACTCTTATTAGACGTTAATTTATTCCATCGTACTTAATGATCTTGTTTTCTGCCAAAATAAAAGAACGCAATTAACCGATGATATCAACATTGGCTAATATAAATATATCATGGGTTTTTTTACTAAATGAGAAAAAAATTGTATAAGTATTATCTTTAATATTACTTTTGAAAATTGAAGAGTATTGTTTTCTATGATAAATACGAGATTAATAAAAGATAAATCAAAAAGAGAATAATTTTTTTTGTAGTTCTATTTAAATTATAATACATAAAATTAAAGATTCGATAGTATTTTCGATGACAATATCATATTAATAAATCATTAATATAATACTGTCATCAAAAATACTATCGCATCTTTAATTTTATATTTGATTATAATTTAAATAGAACTACAAAAAATTATTCTATTTTTGATTCATTTTTGATTCTTTTATTAATCTCGTATTTATCATAGAAAACAACTCACATACTCTTCAATTTTCAAAAGTGATATTAAAAATAAATTTATACAATTTTTTCTCAATTAGTAAAAAAAACTCATAGACGTTAAAGAAAACGAAACCGCATTCTTATCAGACGTTAATTTATCTCATCGTACTTAATAATCTTGTTTACTGCCAAAATAAAAGAACGCAATTAGCCGATGATATCATCATTGTCGTGCATAAAAATTAATCTTCGAATTTTTATGCACGACAATGATAGTATCATTGGCTAATTGCGTTCTTTTATTTTGGCAGTAAACAAGATTATTAAGTACGATGGGATAAATTAACGTCTGATAAGGGTGCGGTTTTGTTTTCTTTAACGTCTGAGTTTTTTTACAAAATGAGAAAAAAATTGTATAAGTATTATCTTTAATATCATTTTTGAAAATTGAAGAGTATTGTTTTCTATGATAAATACAAGATTAATAAAAGATGAATCATAAGAGAATTTTTTTTGTAGTTCTATTTAAATTATAATCATATATAAAATTAAAGATTTGATAGTATTTTCGGTGACAGTATCATATTAATGATTCATTAAAATTGAAGAGTATTGTTTTCTATGATAAATACGAGATTAATAAAAGATGAATCAAAAATAGAATAATTTTTTTTGTAGTTCTATTTAAATTATAATCAAATATAAAATTAAAGATGCGATAATATTTTTGATGACAGTATTATATTAATGATTCATTAATATGATACTGTCGTCGAAAATACTATCGAATCTTTAATTTTATATATTATAATTTAAATAGAACTACAAAAGAAATTATTCTCTTTTTGATTCATCTTTTATTAATCTCGTATTTATCATAGAAAACAATACTCTTCAATTTTCAAAAGTGATATTAAAAATAATACTTATAAAATTTTTTTCTTATTTAGTAAAAAAAACTCATGGACGTTAAAGAAAACGAAACTGCACCCTTATCAGACGTTAATCCATCCCATCGTATTTAATGAGCCTGTTTTCTGCAAAAATAAAAGAACGCAATTAGCCGATGATATTATCGTTGTCGTCAACCTGCGCGCTATTGCATAAAAAGCAACCGCGATATGAAGGCACTGGGAGATAATCACGAAGACGCGAACGCGACAAAAAGGACGAGGGAAACGAAGTGCGATTGCGAGTCGTCAAGGGGAGAGTGGGTTTTTGCTACTGAACGCGATCTCGGTCGAAGCTCGTATCAACGCTAGCGGACGATTCGGAACCCTGCGCAAAAGTGCCGTTCCGTGTTTTCCTGGGCGCATTTTAGCGACGAAATTCCGGGTGCCGGTAATTCGCTTTAGCTGCGTTAATTAGAGCCGCTAGCGGCTCTGGGCGTTTCTGCTCGTTCTGGTCCCCGCGGTTAATAAAGACGTAATCGTTACGAGCAACGAACGTGCGATGGTCGCACGGAGACTCGTGATTGCAGGTCGCACATAGGTATCCCGAAATCGGCTCGGTTAGAAAATTGCGCGGACAGATGATTTTGGCACAATCACATGTCGTACTTTATTTTCCCATTTTTCTGAGACAAATTAAAATTTTTATAAGTAAATGAGTGACGGAAAATCTTTGATATAAAAATAAAGTAGAAAAAAATTAAGAGATATTATAAATGATGTAGTCTTTAATTAATGTTGTAATTTGTCATTTAAATAATGTCTTTAAATAATTACTATATTAATTAAATAAAATTGTATTTTGTCATTTAAATAATCTTCTTATAATATGTCCATAATCTTATTTGATGATTTGTCTTCCGGTAGAATCTAAGGTAGAAAATTTAATATATTGAATTTGTAATATAAATATCTCCATATGCAAAAATTTACACTGATTTTAATTAGAATATTGCTGCTTGAGATTTTATACTGAATTTTTAGCTGCATTTTTAAGTAATCAATGCGGATGGAGACAGATTATTTTTGACATTTCCGACAATAATCTTACCGATAAAGTTGTAGCAACTTTTATGCACGCGAACGTAACGGAACACCGAAATAATGGCTTCGTTACTGTGTGGCGTCTTCTCAGAAATCTCGAGCTATAAATCCCGCTTCATGCAATACACGAGCGATAATTTCACCTCAAGCCGAAATTTGAATCACGAGAGGCGCCCGAGCATCGACTGCTATGCTCGCTTTTCTCCAGACATGCGATATGACGCGATAGCTTTATCCAAAATGCTCTTGCCTCTCCTTTTCGTACCTTTCTTCTCCGATATTCGCCATTAATCAAGGATTTCTGACCTTTAAGAATTTAAAAGCGAATCAAGTAGTTATATCAAAATTAAATGAAAATATGCGATTCAAACAAATTAAGCTGAGATATTTGTAGAATGATATAATTGACATACTTCGAATTTTCACATACTGTTACTTTCAATGTAGATAAATTTAAAATTCAAATTCGACGTTATTGTAATTTGTGCTATAAGATGAGTACAATCGATGTTTATAATAATTTCACATTTTAGATCTTTGAAATTAGATTTTTTGTCAATGAAACGCGATACTTTGATTTAGAAAAATCGACAGTACGATAAGAACGATGACTGGATTCTCGAAATTTACTTTCCAGATGAATACATTTCGTTCGTTTTTCGATCTACGTTCCTATATATTCCGCTCTGTCTTGATGGAAATTCTTTTCGAATCTAAACGGATTATCTAAATAGTACAGTAACATTATTTGTTATTACAATTCTGCAGTAGAAACGAGAAAAATAAATGCGTCAAAATTATGAAACATCTCGACATAAAATATTGTTTGCGCAAAAAGCTTATTATAAAGTATGCACCATTTAAATACATTACATAAACTTTTCTGCAATTAATATATTCGTTGAATATTTCAGATTATTTTTTTTATCTTACCATTATACTCATTTAAAGTCTACATAGAGTTATGTTACGTATGATAAAAATGTTAAATAAAAATATGGCAATATGTCCATTTCGATTTTAAGCAAAACGAGACAAATCGAAATTGAATAATAAATGGTAACAAGAAAATCCATGAGTAGTTGATGCAAATGCTACTTGTAATACATTAATTATCGATTTGAATAATGGTCACATATAATGTTCCAAGTAGATATTGCCTGGCATTAAGTAGGTAAAACCGACATCGTTCCGAGTCGGCTGTCTGATTTAAATTTGAATTACTGATATCGATATTTTATGAATACTTAAATAAATTTATTTATTTTACATATTATATATTGTTATAATATTTTTATTTTATTCTGAACGGAGCCAAAATACAAATTAAAGATAAATTTATATATTTTAAATTTTAAATGATCATATTTCTCTGATACTATATAAATTATAAATAATGCTGAAAGATTATATTGTCATTATTTTTACATTTATGCGTTCGATATCGAAGATGATATTACACGCAATTTTTGTTAAAAATAATGCTTATTATAAATTTATCAAGTTTCACAAAGATAGATTCGATCGTAGATTTTTAAACGCAAAGTGTTCTGAAATTTTACTCAATAACCGTAAAATCTGCGTTTAAAAGCCGAAAAGGATATTATTTCTGAGTTGCTTCCCTTTATTGTGTATCTCTAAGGGAGAAAGATAAGCCACTTACATAAACGACGATACTATGGAAAACGGAATAGTTCCCGATGTGATTCGGAGTGGTGCGATCTCGTTTGTTAATCGATTCTCGTGGCTTTCTATCAGTATCGAATGTCTAGAGATAGTTTCCATTTAGGATATCTAAACTATCTTGTAATTGAAGGAAGCAGGCGATAAATAATGTTTATCATCCATTTGGTTCATATAGAGAGACCATCACAGTAATTGTATTTTGTACAATACTAATGGTAAATTTTTATGCTAAATTAATTATTTTTATTGTAATTATTCTTATATATTGTCACTATCTTATAACGATTATTAATTTTATTTTTTAAAGAAATAATTGCGTAAATATTGAACATTCTTTACTTTTCTTTTTTAGCTTAACATTCCATTCTCAATTTCAATATTTATTGCTATATTTCATATTTAATATTCATTATACATTTTTTGCTATATGATAATCTTTAATAGCCAGTTAATATGGTATCCTTTTCACGCTTTTGAGAAAATATGCGCTGTAATAATTTCACGTTCACGATAGATCATTCTCAGTCATCGGTTAAAATCGAGGAATTCCGAAACTATATGTATGGTGCGCGCAAACATATACGTGACGTACACGAACGAACATAATACGACTGTTAGACACTTTTACGTTCGATGCACCGTCGCCGAATTAACGTCGCCACTATTTTTACGGGGTCGTAGTCTATGCCTCGTAAAATTTATCTTCTGTCGCGAATAACGTTCCTCTTTCCGCGCTCTATCCGCTCTCGTCCCTCGCCATCGTCATTGTCGGCCCTTCGTCTTTTAGGGTCTCAACGAAACCTTGCACGTCGCTGCCGTTACTGCTTGACACTTTTATCGGTCCTATCAAAGATCTCTTCAGCTCTTGTGTCTTTTTCTTTTTCCATTGTACCTTTCTTCGTTGCTCTCTACGTACGCTTGATTACGAAAAGCGCCCGAGAAATCTCGGAAAATTGCTCCATGTTGTTATACAGAATGTATATTAAGACTACCGTCTTTATTTTTATTAGCTAAATATTTTTTGCTTGATTAGAAATTGCTTCTTAGATTTTTCGAATAAAATTTTTTTAGATTTTTCAACATTAAAAAGCTAAATAATTCTGAATAAGATTTTTGTCATTAACAGCGCTTTCAAGTTTTTTTGCAACTTAAAAATAAATGACATTAAAACAACTGTGATTCCGATTGCTTACGACGTAAACTTTTTTCTCGCAAATGACAATTTTGTTTATTCGTGGTCGAAAGAACATGAAAATTCGAAAACCATGAGATTATATTTCTTGTTCTCGAATGTCGTATGTGTCTCTGATTTTGACGAAAGTGTCGCTTCCCCGGAGTTTCCACTTCGCTTAACGATGTTTTAACGGGATTTTAGCTAACGGAGTGATGTCCCTGCCGTGTAAAATCAACCGAAAGCGACTTCGCCCGTGATGCCGAGAGAAAACTTATGAAAGAAAACTGATTTTCGTAACAAAATTTTAATATAATTGGATTGTACAAACTTATACTAAAGGCTGTCGCTTATTTTCGCGGCGCCGCATTGCTGCCCGTGTTAACACAGTTTCGATGTTCCTTTAGAAAACCGTGAAACACAGTGAAACCGTTAAACTTATAATTTATATCAATTATATGTGATAGTTATTTGTGATACTAATTTTTAACGCGAGTTGCTTTAATTTGAATTTATTAAACACAAAATGCACGATAAATTTTCAAAAAATTTTATATTTTATTAGGATATTTTTTCTCTTTGAGATTTTGCCATCGTATCTCTCTAATAGTATTTAAAGGAATCTTAAGCCAGACTATGTGGCCATATGCAGAACCAGTTAAAATAGTACAAAAGCTTTTCGCGGAATTTATGGAAATTGGTTTTTGTAACGCGATTTGAATTGCAATGATAATTGCCGGGGCTTTCTTCCGAATCTAAATGAAATTCGAATTTTATTTGTCTATTTGTTCAAGCTTACGAGTGCGAGTTTACAAATTACGTAACGAGAAATTCCAAATATATAAATATTTTATAAAGTAAACTATAATGATAAAAACTATAATAAAAAGAGATATGTATATAAAAAGATCTTAATAGATATTTCTTTGTAAGAATATTTATTATAATTTAAGTGTTATAATTTTTAAGGTATCAATTTAAAAAAATTGAATGTGGAGATTTCTTATGTAAAAATCAATACATTATTTTTTCGTTATATTATCGGAGGAACTGAAATATTTGTTTAGGTAAAACCTTGCTGCGCAAAACAATCCATTTGCAACATTAAAGTTTATTTTCATGTATAGCAAGCAACTAATAATTAATATCACTAAACTATTACTTCTGACATAACATCTGCATATTCTTTTCGAAGAAACAAAATAAAAAGTTATTGTGCAGTAAATCTGGTTAATATTACGAAACTAGAACGACTTCAGGTATTTCCGTTAAAACGGTGCAAAGTTAAAAATTCCCTGAAAGAAATTTTTATCTTTATCTATATATTAGATATTGCGTATATATATTTTCATAATCTTCCTGCTATTTTTACTTAGGAGGCGTGAAAAGTCGTCGGTCGCTTGTACTTTCTTGGATTTATCCAAAAATATCTGCGTCTGCTCTTTTGCCGACTCTGATTACGTAGCAAGCAATCATCGCGAGAATGGAAACGTAATTATGAGAAAAATCGGTCCAGCTGGGTACAACGAGTTCTCGGCGAACCGAAATACGCGTCGCAATTTACATTGTGCGGACGGAGAGAGACGCACGGCGGAAAATGCGTAGAGAGAAAAAAAACCGCGAGAGAGAAAGAGAAAGACGGGCCAAGGCTTCGGCACGAGTGATTTATTTGATTGGTGCACGAGCACTTTTCTCTCGGGTCCGGCGCATTTTCTCGCCCTGTTTCTCCTTCGGTATACGGCTCGTTGACCCATTCGTCCATTCGCCATATACCTTCGGCCCCTTTTACACCCCATTAGACTTACCAGCATCCGTGGCGGATAAACACGCGCTACGTTCGCTATGCTACTTCGGGAGTGCGAGCCAATCATAAATTTCGCTCTCGGACAAGGACACTCGTGTCTCACGAGAACGTCCATTACCTCGTTACAGAAATTGAGGAAGAAAATACTGAAAGAGATGTACATTACACACTATTACAGTTGCGTATAACTTTTCATAATTCTGTGCAGTGTGGTGAAAATTAAATGGAATTTATAGTCTTTTCAATTATATATATTACATTTTTCGTGTGTACACAAAGAAAAAGAGAGGGAGGGAGAAAGAGAAAGAACGCACCTTGACAGTTGATATTTCAGTGAAAAGTTGCTTGTGGAAATATCCACGTTGTATGTGCCAATAAAATTTCTGATACTTTAATATTGGAAAATAGAATACGTTATCCAATTGTCGTCTATTGACAACTAATAATCCTTTTTCGAGAAAGATAATCATTAAAAATAAGTAGTTTTTTTTTAAGTTATTAAAGTATAACCTTAAGACATTGACTTATAACTTTAAGACCTTATAATACTGATAATGTTGAATGTGTTATAATATCGGAACTTTATAGTGAATAGCACAAAAATGTATAAATCAAATTTACTCTCAATTACTTTATTGTCATATATTCATACATTTAAGTATTTTCTATAAAACTATATAAACTTGATGATTTATTCATCAATTGTTTCAATTTTCTGCAACAAGAGGAAATGAATCGAGGATTTATTAGAAGCCGTTAAATACGATTGCACGAAGCGCATCTTGTGATACCGGACGGAAGCACGTATTTCCGATTAATATTCCGTTTGTCCGGTATGCATAACGAAATCCATCTACACGGCATGATGATATATCCGGTCCCGTAAAATCGTAATTAGCCACGATTCCGCGAAACAGAATTGGCTACCGGTATTAGTCACGAGAGGCGCGAATTCACAGTGAGAGATTAGGCAATCTGTGACATGCAACTGCCACGTGTACAAAGGACTGGGCCATAATGCAGCAGCCATCGATCAAGCTTGGTTACAGTATGAGCCGTGCCACTCGTGGCGCCTCATTTCCTTTCGAGCTGTGTAATATCGAATTGCACGGCTCGACTTGTCTCGAGAACGCGACTTACACGATTATCTGATATTAAAACGACCGACTAATGTGAGAATATAGAACTATAGATATTCCTTGTTCGTTCAGCACGTTTATCACGCTTATTCTTTCTCCGAGATTCAATTGTAAATTTAAGTAATTAAATAACGAAATTTTATTTCTCAGCTTTATTAGCTTGACGTTACCTTCATAAACATATAAACGAATCTCTACAAAATATTTGCTATTTCAAATTAACAATTGGCGACGAATTATGAATTTCTAAAATATTTCTTATTCGGGGAACATCGGCTTCAAACAGAGAATGTCTAAGTTACAGGATATCTAGTAAATCTGCTAGCGTATATAAACGCGTTTTAAAGTAGCGCGAACGCAAGGATAGTTTGACCCTAATCATATTCGAGGCTTAACTCGGCAAAGGGATGCGAGTTAACATTCATAATCCGTCGGAGTTGCATTCAGCTGGTTTCATTAACCCAAATGCATCAGCGATTGCTGGCGAAAGCCGCATTCGCGGCTTCTTCGGTCCTTTGCGAAATTTGCGCGAATCGCTGGTAGGTTCTTTGTCTTTAATGGCACTTTAAACCTAATTAAACATGTCTGCAATAATACGGGATAGCGCACATGGCCCTTATATTTTTCAAAACGAGCTTTTCTTCCGCGATTTCGAGCCGTCCAGCGAAGCTATATTTATGCTATGATTTCACTCGTATAACTCATCAATAATGTACTCGATTTTAGTAAAGACCAGCTGTTATATAGAGCACTAGTCGTAGAGTTTCTTGCGACCCTTGTAAAATTTACATGAATCGCAGGTAGATATTCTGATCGCAAATTTAGCTTCAACCATCAAAGTATTATATATGTAGAATCTCGACTAAGTGCTTCTTTCAAGAAAAAGAGTCAAACGTAATGTTTATTGTTTAAAAACATAACGAGAGAAAATCGGTATGTAACATATCATTAATAAGATTTTATTTATCCAAGATTTATAACATTTGATATGCGCAGCGTATAGAAAAATTATGGAGATTTATATTTGTGATAATGTAGTAATAACAAAGAAATATAGAGAAAAAATTAGTAAAAACTCGAATGCAATGAAATTGCGATGCAAGTCGACAAAGAAACAGTGATAAAAATGAGAAAAATTATTCGCATTGTGGTGTTAATCATTGAAGTTAATAAATATAGGATTAAATCCGCGTGCCGTCGAGAGTAATGATGCGTGAAGAAAAATCTTGCTTCGTATATAATTCCACTTGTAACTAAAATATACTTTTATATTATTATGAGAGTCATCGAAGATTTAAGTCCGTAATATCACCGGGACGAAGGTATTTCGGCCGACGTCGAATTTATTAATTTCACATGCGCAAGTCATATGCGACGAGCAACGAATTAATTAAATACAAGGTTTATTTTAATTTTATGTTCGAGTTCTTTGCTTTTTTTTCCTAATTCGTGGTGAAACGTAATATAAATGTCTCGCGTCTCTCCCAGCCTTTTCGGAGTTGCAATAATCGGCGAAGTCATCTTGGCTCGCTGAGCCGGAATTACTTCGAACTGGTTCTCGGCGATAACGAACTGAATTAGCTAAGACTATATTATAATGGCGCCGTAGACGGGGCCCGTATGAATATTTAACAGCCAACGCTTAGTTTGTTGGCGACCCGCGTATACTTTGATACCGAGAACTTCGCAGTTACGACATTTGTTATGACATATTTAATCTGACTTACATTTAAACTGATGGTAAATGACGCTTGATAAATAATTATCAATTAAGAATCGATTAAAAAATATTGAAATTATATATGGAAATGAAAAATTCCGCGATAAAAAATGGATGAATAATAAAGCCGGCTGTATTTATACCGGATTCTGCATGAATAATCCAATCCCGTTAATAAAATATATAATGGATAATTAATGTAATTAATATGAATATAAAAATTTTATATTGTATATAAATACCTACGTATAATGTTCGGGAAAAGCGGCAAAATGTTCTCGGATAAAACTTACGGTGATCACGAGCGTGGAAAAGCGTTTACAGGTCGGGAATATGGGAACGTGTGTCCATACGGACTTTTTACGACGTCATCTTACCTTTTTTTGTTCCGTGAACTATGGAGAATGGATGCCGTCTGGGAGTTTACGGCTCGGGGATTTCGGTAAGCGAATAATCCAATTTAGTGCCGCGAAGTGTTCCCGCATGCCCAAGTTCGATGGAATTGCCGTTTTGGTGCGTGCGAATGGGAAAAGAGAACGAGGTTTGGCTTTGATTTATTGCATCTACACTTGCGGATTTTCTATGAAAGTTTCAATAATGAAAGTGTTGCGCGACATTTAATATGCGTACAATAGTTTGCCTTTTTTTAGCCAATTTTTTATCTGTTTTTATATTTCGATTGCGATTACGATAATAGAATTTATAATCTTTAAGGACAGTCTGTAAGAATGCGATGGAATAACAGAAAATTTATGCAGAATATAAAAAAGATCCTTTTTTTAAACTATAAATTGTGTGGGTGGCAAATTTGAAATCAATCTTCTGTATCAAATTTTTATTGAAGATTTTATTGAAGAGCATATCATTTAGAATATATTTAGTAATTGTATCAAATATTTTAATATAATTATATTTTGATTTAAATGAAGGTTTAAAATTAACACAATTCTGATATACTATATAGAATACATCTTTTAAGAATGTCTAGAAATGTTGCGTTATATTTAGTATTTTATTTCTTGAAAATTTACTCTTTATTATTATAGTTAGAGTATCTCTAGAACAGGTAGATATGCAAAGTTGTGCTTTCAATTAACGCGTTTATCTGTATTTTTTTCCTTTATAACAAAGAGAATAGTAGCTCGCTTCGGCTTCGTCTTGAAAGCAGCTGCCTCTCGACATTGAAAGAAGTTTGAATGCGTTGACAGTTCGAAAGTCGGAAATTAAACATCGAACGAGATTCTTTATGAAGTATATCGAGAATATTACGCATTTTTATCGAGTTATATATAACGCGAAGCGTTTATCACATTTCTTTCTCGTTCGTCGCTTTAGCCAGCAGCTCGACATACGTTCCAATTATCCGCGAATATATCTATTAAAAGAAGAGATATGAGAAAAATATAATATAAAGATCTTACGACTGTTTTATATGAAACCTGTCAGACTGAAGAACATAATAACTATTCTGTATTTTTCTATTTTCTGCTTAATGAAAATTGAATAATAAGAGTTGACGATCACATATCTCTTGTACATTCTGAGAGACATATGGAAAAATTCCGAGATATGTTAGGAAAATATACTGTATACTATCATATTTTTTGTATCATTCATAGCATATTCGTCCGCTTTGAGATGCGTTGCGTATACGTTCGCAAGAAAAGAAAAGCAAAGAACAGAACCGAAGCTCGTGCGATTTTGGTTCGTTTGCGTATCAGTAAAATAGCGGAAACGAGCCTTGAGAGCGGGACGAAGATATGAAAGATGTACGTGTGCAGATTTACTGAAAAATATTTCGCCCATGCAATTGCTGCGTCTCTATTTCAGTTCTTGTCTTTTACGTTTTTCTTTCTTTTTTTTTTTTGGCTTTTCTCTATATCTCTCTGATCGTTCTGTTTAATATATGTCTATGTAGTCGCACATATGCACGAAAATTTACATCGAAGCGCTTAAAAAGGCCACGCGTTCCGTTACGGACTGCGGTCGCTAGACATTGAATAAATATTTCATTTTGGTAAAGCAAAGAGAAAGCATGGCAATGTACACGGCTGTTCTGCAATTCAATTTTTGTCGATGGTACTGGAATTTTTTTTATCAAACTCGCAATTAGACAGCAATAAATGTCTCGGAAAGAAAGCGTAAAGAAAATATTGACAAAATTAAATCGAGACTACGAACATATTGTTATCTTATATTTCTTATTTTCTGAAATATCGATTTCGCTCTGGTGAAACATTCTTCGGGATGAAGACGGCTGCCACAAGCTTGCAGCTGTACAGGATCTTAATGGCCCGATTTTATGGAAATTACTGTAAGCTTCTGCCAGCTGTTTCCATTACGTCTCCGCGTTATGTTCTGTAAAATCCTCGCGCCTCGCAGTTCTTACAACGCTCGCGCGTTTGCTGTAAAAGAATTTAATCGAAAAATAATTCGACGCGGACAAAGGCCCGACCTGACATTCGTAGTGCACGTGTTAGATAAAAATTATAACCAGTAATAATTCAGCTTACTGGAAAGAAGCTCTCTTTCTCTCTTTCTCTCTTCTCGTCAAAGTGAAAAATATTAGCTTTCTCGAACATCTTGTATTCGTAAAAGAAATGTATGTACGTTCGCGCGGATTAAAAATCAATCGCGATCGCACCGTTTATATCCGATCCATTTTTGAAACTCGTCATCGCGATTCAACGAACATTTTTTTCACAAAGAAACTTTGCTAACCCTAAAAGTTTTACTACAAATTTCTGATACCGTCAGAAGTTAGATAAGAGAAAAGAGAACCGCGCACGCGGCGTCGGACGGAAGAAGTACTGAAATCTGAGAGACGGCGAGTCTCTCCATCTCTCGACTCTCGAATAATAAATATGCATGCCACTGAGAAGCATTAGCGGGAAGTAACTCTTTCTTTTCGAGAAATGCAAAAACGTCGCGACGCGTCTAACCGGGAAAGTATTGTTGCTCCAGCGTGCTTTTATACTCCCTTATAAGATGCCCCGTCCAGGCTCTCAAGATAAATTGACAAAGAAGATCTGCTTTTAAAGAAAAATAGAAATAATGAGCGTTATTCAGAAAACAATTCGAGATTACTGATATAATATCGATTTCTCGATATTTGATTGATAATTAGTTTTCAGTAACAATGTTTACGAAACAATGACGATAGCGTCGGAATATATACGTAAAATATTAATGTGTGTCGAGGACATAAAATTTTGTGCAAAAATAAAATTAGATGCGATGAAGAAAAGCATTGTATAATCTTGCGGAAATATATCACGATGTTTACGCCAATAAAAAGGACAATCTGTTGACTTATATAGTGCAGGGGAATATGGAAAGAGGACGAGTGAATGAAATGAGAAGAGGGAGAGAAAATTAAAAAATCTGTTTTAGACTAAAAAAGAGAGATTTGTTTAAGCGTAATATTATCGAATTGTAAGTCTTTACGTATATAACGTATAGACGTATATAACATCGTTATCAAACGAAATATGTTTCATGATTTCAAATGTTGATTTAATGTATTATTAGTTTGCATTTCAATGAATGGCATTTTAATAAGAAGTAGAAATGTGCAGGATATTATATAATAATCAGTTTAATTCTTTTTTAAACTGAGTGACAATTATAAATAAAATTAATGCAAAAGTATTATTACACTGATGCAAGCTGGCAATTACATTGCTTGTTTATATGTTGTTTATGTGGCGCACGGCAATAATTTGATTACCTTATCAATAATTTTTACAATATTAAAAAGTTATTAATATTTTTATCCGATTTATTTTTTATCATGTCATATAAAAGCTAATAATATAAAAAATGGATTACATATATAACTTGATATTATGTGTAATTTCGAAAATTGATGTCTCAGATTAGTGCATTTTATTGAATATATATTATTTGCATACTTGAATAATTTATCATATATAATAAATTATTTTTATTTGAATAAATTATATAAATATTGTAGAAATAGTTATATATGAACAATTATAAATAGAGAGATAAAAGAATGGTATTAGATTAGATGATACTATGATTAAAGAATGAAATGATACACATGCACACGTAAATATACTTTATCTAGAGAAATTTTCGACTAGCTTATTTCATTTTATATAATATTTTTAGTTTATCTTAATACTGTATTCTCGTTGTGCAAGTAATAGCTCTTGTTGCTTTTATATGATCAGAAAACATGTTCGGTAAGGCTATAATCTTTATTATCTGTACCCGGATTTTATGACTTGTTTCACATCGTCCGGTAGAGAACAAGAATTCTATTTATATACGAAAGATAAACACTGTCAGAAACAGCAGGCAGGCATAACAATTTTGTTGTTTCAGTAGCTGACGTGGCTATGAAACGTTCTGTTTAGAGTTTTAGAGTATTGTATTCAGCCGATCAAGTGCCGTAGATTTCTTGATGTCTTAGCATTAGCTATCTAAAAAACATACCACGGCTAATCAACGATAGCACAGCTAACAATCGAAACTAATAATGCGTCAAGTACGCACAAAGAAAATTTTAAACATCTGGAAACTTCTAAATGTGTAGTTGTAGAAGTGTAGAAAGAAATCAAGTTATATCTATATAACTCAAAACTCGAATATTTTGCGGATATAATAACAGATAACGATTATCTCAGATATATCACAGAATCGGTATTTGAAAACTATTGCTATAGCAGATAATACGATATGATATCGACAGATTACCAGCGCGATAACTGCAAAATAAACTTGGGAAGTTTTTATCGTTAGATAGAATTATATACGTTCTAAAAATATAGTTTAGAAGTTGTAATTATTTACTGGACATGTTCGAAAAAATATGCAGGGAAGTTAAAAACTACCGCCGTTGAGTTTACCTAGATGCCGGATCTCAAAGGGTTAATTAAAACGGTGTCTTCTTCACCGTAGAAAAGTGAAACGGGACGCGCAAAGCTGGCTGGTAGTCACAAAGTAGAAAAAGGGAAACTATATGGGAACCGTAGCTTTTAAAGGACGAGCCACGAAGGAAAGAGCCGCAACTAAGAAATGGACTGTGCTCAATGGCAGAACTTCGCAAAAAGTACGTGGAAATGATCGACAAAACTGTCGGAAGAATTCATACCATGTTAGAGTTATCGTAGTCAAAAAACCAAGGCGTGGTCTATTAGGATTATAAATTTTAAACAATTCTCTGAACAACTTTTATAA
Organism: Lasius fuliginosus; assembly: GCA_949152495.1. Lineage (NCBI taxonomy): Eukaryota > Metazoa > Arthropoda > Insecta > Hymenoptera > Formicidae > Lasius > Lasius fuliginosus. The sequence goes on from OX424448.1 coordinate 10,915,094, forward strand.
AAAGATTATTTTTTCATAAGAAATAAAAGGTTATTCTTTCATAAGAATATATGCAAAAAGAAAAGTGAAGAAGTGAATCTCTTTGAGAAGATTCTAGATAAATTTGATCAATGAAATGCGAGAACGCTCTTGTTAATTTGCATAAAACACTAACTTTATAAACAAGTTATATTTGTTTGTTCTCGACTTTAATCAATTTTTTTCGTAATAAAAAACTTTCTAAAACTTTTTAATTTTCTGCGCGCGTATTTTCAGTAAATGTTATTTTTGTATATTTTTTCCATAAATTAATAATATATCTAACTTTTATTTTACAGTTCGGTTTTTTCAGTTTTGCAGGTTCTATTTATTTTTTACGTAAAAATAATGTGTATTGCTTTTTTAATATGTAAATTTTTAATATATAAATTATGTTATGCATTATTTATGGATTTTATAAACAAGACTTTTAGCCTTCTTAATCCTTTTCATTTTTTAAATATATCATTGAAAAATGAAAATACTTGCACAGTGATTATGTACTTATATCTATGGATTTTATTTTCGTTTATACATATAAATATTACTGATACTTGTAGCTATTCTATATGTATATTTTAGAACATTTATCATTCAGATCATGAAATTGTTACATTTTCCGTATCTCGTGAGTCGTTTAAAAATTCAACGGTTGCATTAAACTCGGATATTATTAACTTTTTCGTGGCGCAAACAAAGTTCGAAAGCATTGTATAAAATATTAAATTAATATTGAAAATTAAATTAATACTGATTAATATTGAAAAACTTTTAATAGAGAGATGTTACTTTTTAGGGATATTCAGAAAAAGTAAAATTTCTCATGATATTTCTTTCCGAAATGATTACTGGTAATTGCAATCTTCCTTAAGATCGGTAATCGATATTTCCTTAGTCAATCAGTTTTAATGAATCGAATTAGCATGCAAAGCGGTCAGCCGAGAATCACGTTACCTAAAGATTATTTTTACTTGTGATTCATTATTGATACTTGTTTTATATGAAATATTTTGATAATAAACACTTATATTTTTATTTTTCTTTTTGTTAAAGAATTTATCGCAATCAAACAACCTATCTCGTAATAGTATCGTAATAGTCTCGTAATACTATATTTATATAGAATACTATTTTATAAATGTCTTGTAAAAAGAATGTGTATAATATTGTTTTTAATAATTTAACTAGAGTAACTTTTCGTTAATAATTTTAATTGCTTTTTATCAATTTTTCCGGACATGCGGAAGTTCATCTATAAATTTGAATTTTTCTAGAAGTTTGCAATGTCATGATAGATTCTCCTTTACGAGATTATGCAGTTATTTCTCTGTTACCTTGAAAATAAATTCAATCTTTTAAACTTCATTAATTTTTTTTACGTTTTTTCTAAACGTTAAGCCACACGATTAAAATATTGAATACGAAAGATATTTACGATATTTTTGTTTGAATCAGCTCGACGAAAAATTAAAAATTTAAACTACAAGAGATATATTGAAGGGAGACTATATTGAACTATATAACTATTTTTATTATTAATTTAAAGGAAACTTTCTATGTGTGAAAACATTTTTATATTATATTATATTACACAGACACACACACACACACACACACAATTGTAGTGTACAATGTCGTACCGCTTTTCCGATTACTTTCTGAATGAAGTCATCGGGTGATTTTCATCCATTTCGTGTAGCACTGAAAACCGAAGGATGAAGCTCGAATATTCCCTCTATTTCCACAGATGACAATTTGATGCATTTGTAGTTGATGAAATCCGAAATTCCACTGACGAAGTAAATTTCGTCATTCTCATTATAATATACTATATCTTTAGTACGCATCCTATATAAATATAATTCACTTTATTTAGTGTCTATTTATTTTTTTGAATGTTTCGTATACTTGTTCTGTCATTACAATATAGAATAATTTTTCTCATTAGAATAATCTACATTAATAAGCAAAATATCTAATTGAACTGATTAACTATGTATGTATTAATCTCGATCGAACTATAATTTTCACAAATAAAATCGATATCCTTAAGATATCATAAAAAGGAGAGAAAGAGACAAAGAATATTAAAATAGTTAATATACAGAAAAACTCTTTGAGATTTTTTTCTATATTATAGCAAAAATATAATTATATAAAATATAATAAAAAAACTTATTTTGCAAACAAAATATTAAAAATATAACTATAGCAGATCTTATTTATTCTCAAAGTACTAACTATCCGAATCGATAGCTTAGTTTCTTCTGGATTTTTATGATAACCGTTCATCAGGAATTCCGATTTTATACAGAGTTCACCTCTCTTGTTGGTTCCAAAGCTTCACCAGTTTTTTCGTTCATTATCTTGATCCGTATTCCCTTGGTGACGAAATCATATGAATCTGGCTGGCTATTTCTCGCTTGACTCATGCCCAATCCACCGGCATCTATCAGACGTTAGGAAATATTTTAAATTGGATAAAAGTTTTTCGAAAGAAAAATATCATATCTTCGTATAATATCGTGGCTTATAACAAAATAATAATGTTTTATTTTCATAAGATTTTTTTAAAGAAAATAAGTTAAAATATTTTTTGAAGCTAAAATATTTTTGTTTACATAGAAAATTATCTTCTGTTTGTAATATTCATGATTCTTGGGCCTTTGACTTTTATATTCTATGTAAATGACATTCTCCAATTACATCGATATTAATCTCGAAATTATATCGAATAATGAATCTTCCTGATTCTTTTTCAATTCGATTTATTTTACCATAGCAATTTAACACTTGGATATGCGGCAAATTTTGCAATTCCATTGTTATAGGCCCATCAGTGAGAATAAATTTCTTCAAAAACAGCAGAGTATTCTTACAGAGTATTCTTGCAGAGTATTGTACTTAAGGAAACACATTGAAATGCCCAAACATCACTCGCGAACCATGTCATCTAGGAATATAATTGAAAAATTATGATTATTATAGAAATTAATATTTTATCAATTATTTTAGAAATAAAAAGTATAATATTATTTTTTTTGAAAAAAATTCTCTCTATTTGATGATAATAGAAGAATTTATTTATATATATTTTGGGGAATTATAGAAACAGTATTATCTTGAATAAAATTTTCTAATAACAATTAATTATATGAAGAATAATAATGCAAAGCGTAGTAAAAAGCAATTAACATGAAAAACGAGACAGCGTGTAAAATGTTTCTAAAGTAATGTTACATAAAGGAATAAAATAAAACAATATGAGAAAACTTTCAAGTACAAGTTAAATATCAGACTTTAAATATGCAGCAGTATTCAGATAGTAAAAAAAAAAAAACCTGAGATATTACAGTTCTACTGTATACATGCTAATGGAAAGTTGAAAAAGTGGATAGAATTTCTAATGAGCGCATGTTCCAAAATATATAAAAAAACATATAACAAAGAATTTGAAAGTAGCATCAATTCTACATTGAAAAAATATTTAAATCATTAATTGAGACAATGTTTATTTACGATGATTAGACGAAAAAAATAAATATCAATTAAATTACTATTCCATTTCTCTTGAACTACTATAAACTTATTTCATAAAACTCATTCCATATTTACGAATAATCTTACACATTTCAACTTTATCATCAATTATTGCTTCTGGAATAATGATTCATTTCGCGTTCGAGAGGATTATCTCAATCATCACGGTCAATCTGTAGTGCCATCGTATTGCGAGCATCCATAATGATACTTCGATCATGTGAATTTCCGCGATGAGAGTGACGCTGTTGTAAACAGACACGTGAGATAGCTCAGTTTCTTTTGACATACCAGTCGTACCAGAAGTACTACAGATCACATACGTCTGGAGGATTGTTAATTTCATTGTCAGTGCAACGGAATTCGTCGATTTCGGAGGGGATCACGCGATTTTGAAGAATGTCCATGAGGAACACAAATCTTGGCACACTGCCGATAACTGCAATTTTCACTTCGAAATTCTCTTCCTGTGCGACTTCCACCAGATTCTCGATGGACGTCGCATTCACGAAGACCACCTTCAAAGATAGCGACAGAAAAAGGCCGCGGACACTATGAATATATAGATATGAGAGTACGATATATTTTTTAAATTATTTCACAGTTTTTCTCTTGCTAATTATTATTTAGAAATTAATACAGCAGTTGTATTTTCCATTGAATGCCTTTCGCATAGTTTTATTATTAATTGTCATTTATCTATCCGATAATTAAGAGTTTGCTAGATATATATGCATAAAAAATGACGTACTTTTCGATACATTTAATCCCACGGACAGATTACTGCAACAACATACAGACTTGCGTATATTAGCACATATGTGTTTAGGTGATTGTCAGTCCATATGCCAATTTTGTCGCCTTTTTGGATGCCATATTTTCTTAATCACAAGGCACGTTTGATACTTCTTTCTCTAATTTTTATATAAGTGTTTTCTTTTCCCGGAGCGGCACCCATCTAAACATTTTATAATCTTTAAAAAATTGAATTAATTTTTATATATAAAAAAAATTAAATTGACATAAAATTCATATATATATATGAATTTTGTCAATTTAATTTATTTTATATTTGAAGTTGCATCTTATTTATAAATTCTTATTTATAAATTCTTTTCTTAAATGCTTAATTTTTCTTAAATGCTTAAAAATTATTAATCAATATTGTATAAGCAGTGCGAAAAATTGGAACAAACTTTATTTTTTAATTTATTATTGGTCATTTTTAAATTCACTTAATATTGCCAAGCTCAGAGCTAATTAAACTTGTTGAAGCTACGGACGCGACGAAGTCTAATCAATCATAAGATTTTCATGCGACGGTCTTGTCCGACAAAATCTGGCTTATTCCTCAACCTATCCAGAACCAGTTCTCCAATGTTCGTGCATGTCAGATGAGTTTCCTCCACGCCAATCAATACGTTATCCTCGATTCTAAACGACGGTACGTACTAGAGAAAAGCGAAGGTACATCGTGACAATAATTCCATTGATGCAAATGTCAATTCGCCGAGTCTATCGTTAACGTCCTTATACCTGCTCGTCGGCTTTTTCTCTGCTCGTCGTCTCTAAGAAATTTCAGTCACGTCAACAATCGCAAAGCATCGACATTTTATAATCTCAGGTTTTTATCAGTCTCCCATCATACCAGTTAGTAAATAATTAGATTGTCAATCGAATATAACGCAAGTCTAGTTAGAATGTTAGAAATTTTATAAGTTACGAGATTAAAATTGTCATTGTCGTATCTGCTAGTATATGTGAATATACGGTAGTTTTTGTTGTGTCGTTGTATCGTATAATGTGAATCTATTTTTATTCGAAAAATTTTGTTCGATGATATAATAAATTTATGATGTCGTAAGAAGAAAAGAGAGGGGAGAGATTTCCGTTTGGCTGTCTGTAAAGTGCATTTGCGGGCTATAAAAGTACGCTTATCGAAACGGAGTTGCATTTGGATGCTGCTATACCTATGCATCGCGCCTATTCGATGCCATAATAATTTATTGCAGCTGCGCGAAACGATGAAATTTTTCCGCAATTTTTCTGCATTCGCGAACTACTGTCTGCCCTGACAACATTGAAAAATGTCGTTTCGGATGCTTCGCAGAAACGCTCGATGTCCATTCTCGAATGACATCCTATCCGACACGCATAAAACGCAAAATTAACGTGTTTCTGCTTAATGTTAAATAACACACGTAGTAAGAACGCTTATCTATTTATTTATTTATTTGGCGAGTCGAGCATAGTACAAGCTATATATAAAAAAAAAACACATTTTTAATAAATTTTTCGAGATAGCTAGATAATAATAGAGTAACTATCAGTTTGTAAAATTGACAGTCTAATCAAATTTAATAAAATTCAATTTAAAAAAGTTCAATAATGTTATCTAATTTTTAGAGGAAAGATTCATATTACAGTGGATAGTGACTCGGCCGATGTAAATCAGAACTTCAGTTTTTCATAAAATTATTTCACGTATTGATCTTTTTATTAGATAATCTATCTCTTGGTAAAGCTTCTTGTATGCCTCATTACTATCTCGCATCATGCTGTTTCTTTTTTCGTTGTTGGTAAAGAGTTGCACGATGCGTATTTCAGATAGAGATGGTGAATTTCTAGCGAGATTATAAGGAATCGATTTCACGAGAGACTCCCATCTGGATAGACGTGACAATTTCTCGACGACAACGCCGTGAAATTTCATATTTTTCGCACTCGTGACCGCATCCTCCCTTGGCTCTCCAATCTTCCGCGGTTTCTATTCTTGCTTCATAATTGTCACGTTCTTTTTTTCCCTGAGCGGGAACACTCTAGCGACAAGCAAGTAAATAATATTAGTTAGATCGGGTATCGTATATCTGCTGTTGCACGCATCAAATGTTTCGATCGCACAGCTAAAACAAATATTTAGAATAGTACAACACTTATCGTGTCATATAGAGAACATTTATTGGAACATTTAGCGATAAAATAGAGATTAGAATACGGGCCAATGTCTCGGCAAATTTAACGTTCTCGCGAAGTCTGCAAAAGTCTTCCCGATTTCCCTGTGCATCGGCTCCATCAATTTCTCGGCTGTCACTTGCAAAAGATAAATTTATCTTAAAGAAGACCGATCGCGGCGCGATTTTCTTGCGCGGAAAACGACGTGTCCTTCCACATAACTGAAATCTGTTATCGTTTCACTCTTAATCACGAGCAATCGTGCAACATGCATGCTTATTTTATAGTTATTTTAGTTTCGCGCGATTCTCAATAACTTGATTAAATCTGACTTACTTAATCCGGCCGCGCTCTTAAACTACTTTAATTTTAAAGCCGATCGACTGCGCGAGAGAAGGAAATTATTTTAGCGCGCTTCTTTTCAAACCTCGCGCGTTTACTTACTCGCGAACACTTTGTCGAGTTTTCTCCGCTTGTCGAACAGAGAAAGCGTAGTCAGGTTATAAACACACCATGGAACAAATATTAAAACTTCGTTGCAGTTTAGCGCGCTTTACTTTTGAAGGCGATTACAGAAGTATAACCGCGGCAACTGCCACTTTGCGTTTCTCTCGCTTGCACTTCTCTCGCTATATACATATATTTTCGAGAAAAATTAGACGAAAGTTTAATTCACAAAAGTTATACGCGCTGGCTGCATGTGATTATTACACCGGGATAAAGTCTGATTGATTCTTGGTTTCAATTGACAAAATATTTTTTCTATACGACGTAAAACAAGATTACGCAATAAAACACCTCGCTCTATATTCACTAATGATAAACAAAGGATAATTCTTTAAAATTAATTGCATTAAATTAATTTGTGAGAAATAAAACATAAAGAATTTATATTATTCGATTTTTATACTATTATTATATATTATTATATTATACAGAAAAAATTATCGAAATACAATTAAAGAAAAATTTTTTTGAATAATTAAATTATTAAACTGTTTACAAAATAGTTATGTAAATATAAGGGACAATCTTTATATAATTTCAATTTGTCGTATAATTTTTAGCGATCTGCTTAAGCTCTTTCTTAGCAATCTTTCCCGTAGCCGTGCGAGGAAGCCTTTGCATGAATTTAACTCCCGCATGCAATCTACAATACCACGGCATGTTCTGCTCCACCAAGTCGGTTATGTCGAGCTCCGTCGCCTGGAATTTACGTGAGAAATTGTAATGTAACGTATGTAGGGCAAGACGGTTAAACTCTTAGAGCTTGCAGTAAATTGAAGCTGTGTGCGCAAAAACAGGTCAATTCTCTTTTTGGTAAAAGTCAATAAATGCAAAAGATTTATGTAAGCTAACTTTCTCTTTGAGGAAAAATTTGGGCAACATGAGTTACTTTGGATATTTTTTTTTTTACACAAATACTTTTCCGAAAAATATCAAAACGTTCAATAAACGTGTCATTATGCTATCAATTTAATAGAGAAAATTTATATATGCGAGTATAAAAATAAATGTTAAAAATAATTTATAATATGTATAAAAGGAAGAAATACAAAAATTTTTGCAAAAGAACAGAAAGAGATGATTAGGTGAATATTATAAACTATTTGTCATGTATTAATTATGTATGAATTGTATACATTAATTATTTATTATAAATTTTTATTTGTTAGAATATTACCTCTTTGCCGGGTATTTTTGCGACAAAAGCCATGGCGTGTTCCTCCTCGATATCACGCGATACCGCCACCACGGCGACTTCGAGGACTGCGGGATGTTGCTGAATCAAAGCTTCAATTTCCGCAGGCGATATTTTGATAGCTCTATAGTTGATGAATTCCGATATTCTATCGATGAGAAAGATTTCACCATCGTCATCATAATAATCGAGATCGCCCGTATGTAACCATCCTAAAATTAAAGCAAGTTGCTCATGCTAAGATTTTGCAGTTTTTAATCGTTTATAATAACATGTGACAATTATCGACGCTTTGATTTTTATAACTGAAATTATTTTCACTATTTTTGATTTGAAAGCGCTCTAGAACAAAAATATGCTAGCTCTGGAATGTTATATATTTTCAAAAGTATCTGCTTTGTATCTGCTCTGTATCTGCTCTAAACAATGACGTGTCGAACTATTTTATGCTTACCGTCCGAATCGATAGCGTTCTTCGTAGCCTCAGGGTTGTTGTAGTATCCATTCATCATGTACGACGATTTGGCTCATATTTCTCCGGTTTTGTTAGCCTCCAAGATCCTTCCTGTGTTAGGATCGACCACCTTCAGCCGTCCTGTTTCGCAAACAAATCCGCAGCCCGGTTTACTGTATTTCGTCTGACGGGCACATAATCCACCGTAATCCGTCATTCCTATGGGCAGTTTGTGCAAAAATCGTTTTTCTTTCGCGTCGCATGTTTATCGTATGTGTTTTAAATGAAAACATTTGCATTATCACACTTGTACGAAATGACGAGATTGTAATAACGATTTATTATCTGTCATCTCGATGACAGTCCCGTACAACTCACCGTAGCTCAATATGACATTAGTGTGCGGCAAAAGTTTCACGAGAGTCTGCTCTTCGAAAATGTGCACCGCCAAACAAAAGGATTTTCAATGTCGGTAGCCTGTACCTGCTTAATACGCCGAACTTTACCAGCCGGATAGGGAAGCAAGAATCGCATCTAAACCAGGATACCTGAATGCAAAACGACGCCGTTAAACTCGAACGTTCCCGCGCGATATTACCTGCACGAGGCAATAAATCATTCGGCACAACTATCACACTCAGTTGTAGATGCGCCTCAATTCGGGCTTCGTGTTATCCTTTAGCAAATTCGCCACGCGACATAAATTAACACAAATTAACGCGAACGCGCGAGCGTAAAAATATCGCGTGAAATAATACCCTCTATACGCAAGAATATCCCCAAATGGAAATAATAACGCGAACAGATGCTGTGTGTGAGAAGTGCATAATAAATCACGTGATATCGCCAAATTTTATCTCGAAAATTTATATAAATTTGCAATTAATTTATAAGGTGCTATACACACTATATAGAGCCCGTGTTTGTCGCTAAAAAAATGTTTTATAAAGCTTTTTAAATAATTCTATTGCCACTAAAATTGCTCGTTAGAATAACACGTTATTTACCAAGTCATCTTACGATCATTTATTAATTTATCATTGTTATCAATATACATGTTAAAGAAATCCCGATGCGCTGTTAATATGCAATTACACGACTGTATACTAATTTTCCATTACTTGCCTCATATTTCTCGATGAAGTGGCACAGTTCGTCGTCATCATCGTAATCCGGGACTATGATTCTCTTAGAGCAATCTAGAATAGCCTTGATGACGATGAACAGACCGTAATACCAACGCATGGAAGGCGTCCACATAGATACGTGTCCTCTGAGATCATGAATTTTGACGTGAGTCATGTAATTGATCATGATTGCGTGGCTAATCTCAGTGCCTTTCGGAAAACCGCTGGTACCGGATGAACAAACGATCGTGGCGATCTGATTGAGAGTAGTCAGCTTCGAGCTCGTCTATCTTCGCCATATTTGGGAATGTAGAACGCGCGTCAGAGACGCGCGTTCGAATCCCGCCAGCTCGCCGAATACCACCAGCTAGTGGTGGTATTCTAACGAGCAATTTTAGTGGCAATAGAATTATTTAAAAAGCTTTATAAAACATTTTTTTAGCGACAAACACGGGCTCTATATAGTGTGTATAGCACCTTATAAATTAATTGCAAATTTATATCCAGATGGTCCTTTTCGATGATCCGTGCCAAACATTCGATCGAATTAACATTCGCAAACACTATTTTCGGTCTCGTTAGCGAGAGAAAAAAACGTGCGGTCGCTGAAAAATAAAGAAATTTCTATGTAAATTTATTCCGCGCGTTTGAAAAAGTCTCGACACGACGTTATCGTTACTTTCGTTATAATATTTGTATGCATTATCTGCCATGCTCGTTGCGGATTCGTGACAAAGATAAAAGCGAAACTATGCGTTCGAGTAATTTGGATGCTTTTTCGTGCTGCGTTACGCCGACTGATTAAAAAAAAAAAAAAAAAAAAACAAAAGGAAAGGTATAGAAAATCAAAAGGGAGAAAGAGTGAAACGAAATGCTTTGCAACAACGGGATCGCCGCGTTGTACGTGCGGAAAATCGGATCTCGTTCGGCGGTTGGTGGTTTAATGCTCGGCGCGAAAAAAGACTCGTGAACAAGCTGGAAAAGCGGGAGAAAAGCAGTAATGTACTTGGAGAGAGCTCGTTGCCCCACGAGTTGCTAATGGCGCCGACGTAGAGTGCCGCTAGCAGCGGTACGTATGATTCCAAGTGATTGTGAGTGCAAATGCCGATTATGTCGCCCGGTTGAACAGCCTGCTCTCTCAACCACAGCGCGCATTTCACGCTTTTCTCCGTCATTTCCGCGAAAGTGGTCTTTGTGCCGTTAACCGCTTCCACCTACACACATACGCATTGCGGATCGAACGAGCGCGGGTTAAGAGGCGAATCTACGTTAGCGGAATTTACGTTAAAGTCGATCCAATGACGCGTCTATCGACACCCTCTCCATAGAAGTAGACTATATCTAATTACCTGCGCGATGAATTCCGGTTTGCTCCGCAGCTTTTCCAACACCAACGCTCCGACATTCGTGCATTCATCGCGAATCGGTACTTCCTTGCCGATCAATACGTTGTCCTTTATTCTACATTAGATTATCCTGAAAATTTGTATAGCAAGTATAATTATTCGACGACGGTAAATTGAAAATTTAAATGCCGAAGATGACAAATTGCGCGATGCAGCATAAAAGAATCCATGTAGCAGACTCAGTTCATTTTTCTATAGTATTTAAATGCAAAAGTTAGTTATGATTGAAAGAGAGACGTAGTTATGAAAATTTCCAAGTCTCGAATAAAGAGATTTTGAACTTAAATTTACTCAACACAAATGGCGCTAACGAATACAGCTTTCAATAATTTTTAACATTTATTGTATCTGTACCTCTTCGACGATATCTTGATCCTTTAAGTTCATCATCGTGTAAAAACACACTTAACACTACATTTAATACTCGATATATTCTAAACACGAGTCGTGTAAAACCTATATAACCGATTTAACGAACGCACGGCTTTCATTATCGATCACGTATTTATTACTGATACCATTACGATAATGATTAACTTGCACAATCAGCAAAATGCGATAACATATTAAAGTGCACGACTTTCACACAGATGAGAGGGATAAGTGGTTTTACGAATGACGAGTACATGAACGTTTTCTCGGAAATTTGTTTTTACGATGGGAATTATCAAGGCGGAGAGATCCATTAGGAAAAAATCCACGATTTGCAAGCGCGTTGCGAAACAATGCTGTCGTGATGTACGAAGGAAAGACAAATATTTGTATGCAAGCTCGGATGCGCAGGTCCCATTCGCGAACGTTACTCTCATTCTGTTGAGTAATTCCGAATCTCTCTCTGAACAAACCACTGATTTAATGCAGCGATCCGATTTTATTCTAACAAAATGTCGCAAAAGAAAACACTTTTATATTGAAGAAATATTGAACTTCAGGTAAAAAGAGAGGAACACGCAATAAACAGTTTGAAAAAATTCTTTATTAAACGAGAGTATCTATACCATATAGCTTCGTATCTGAGTAATTGATTTGTTCATAACAATAATAGTAACTTCAAATTGAGTCTAACTTGAGCTGTCAACAAGATATCGACTATAAATATTTTTAAAAAAGTAATTACCTTATAGAATATAGATTTTTCTCTGAATATTATATAATTTTGATCGGGGAAAAAAATTCACAAGAGTTTTAAAATTCACGTTTAATTAATCAAAATTTTGACAAGAACCATGATTATATGTAGTGGATATAATTCTCTTAAATATCATATTTTTATACATATTTGTGTAAATATGATATATCGTACTTCCGTTTCATTCGTTAGCTCGGCATAGTTTATCATTGCATTAAGCGACGTTAAAGGACTAATTGGATAGCGTTGGTCGTCGGTCCTAAGTTCTAACCAATTTATGAATGCGGCAACGTGACACGAGACTGCACTATGCGGCCACCGACTCAAGGTGACGGAAATGTTCCTGTTTCTCGAACTTTCCTTTGGTATCGACAATCTCGATGTTCTCACTTCATCCAGCCGCTGTCCTTTCTCCAATTCTCGTCCATCTACACATTCGCGGCATTATCGTTAATCTTTAAACTATTCGCACTTCGACGGTAATCTCGAAATTATCGCCAAGAATTTTCCTCCTTATACATATGTCTCAGGATATTATATGTACGTTCAGAATGTAGTAAAATTATGAAAGCATCAATGAAATGAAAACAACATTAATGAGACAGAAATTTATTTGTCTCATATAAGTATCTATTTATTGAACGAAAGATTCTCTTATCAGAATATATTCTTATCCATTGATTATGATATCAAGAATGCACTGCAACTTCTATTCAATGCAACAAAATGAATAAAACTTTTCAAGTCTCCTGATTTTTATATCGTGCATTTTCGCGTATTTTTGTTTTATTGAGAAGTCGATTTTCGATTGATATAAATTAATTCATTCACCGATGAGGGGAATTAAAGTTTTGCATCAACGCGTTACTAGTGTAGAAAAAGTTAACAAGCTTCGAGAAATTCTACGCTCACAACGATACAACGCTTTTATCATGGCTCATGTTCAGCCAAACAACCTGAGATTCTACTTGACTGATCTTTATCTTCCTCTCGTTGTATGTCGCAGGAAGTTTCGTGTGCTTGAGCAACAAAGAACTTAAGTTTATATCATATAACGTTATATTATTATATTGCAGATAATGATGTTTTACGAGCAATTTTTTCACAATGATTCAAATTTTATGTAATATATGCCTAATTTATACATACACACACAAAATAATGATTTGGATTGTAATATTTTGAATATTTTTGAGAACGAAAATTAAAATTAGCGATTGCGATCATGTAACATTATGATTTTTGCTGCTCATGATGAGTAGTTATTCTAATGAAGGTGAATATTGCAATGCGATCTCACGAGGAATCGTTATGTCCATATTTAATTATTCAGATCCATTCCCTGTGCTGTTTCATTTACACATCGGGAAATGGTTCTGCAGATAAACTATTCACGTGTTTTAGGCATTTACAAGTACAAACTGCGTATCCCTAAGTTATGCACGGCCACCATTTTACATCTCTAATCAGCCTTTAAAGAAAGAACATTATATTAATTTATTTAAATAATTAGTTCTCTCTGTATATGTGTGTGTGAGGGAGAGAACAAAAATAATTAAGCAATAATTAAACCAAACTAATTTTTCGTTTTTTCGTTATTATCAAACTTTTTAATGTGTCAGTATGTGTTACGGTATGAAGTATGAAATCGTTATAATGTTGTGTACATTTATATTATACAATATGTAACTTACACGCACAGTACGCTTTCCGACACACATGTGAATGTACAGAAACATCTAGGAGTCAAAGCATATAATAGTGAAACGGATTGTAGTTTCTGAGAGAGAGAGATATACATCGTGTCTGCATAGAATATATTACATGATTTACCATAAGTATGTTCATGCTATGGTCGAACAACATGGCATCCAACAATTTCCCGTAAGCATTTCCAAACACGGGAGCGCCAATCCTTCAATATTGAGGTAGCAGGCACACAGAAGGCGGCGTGCGAGCTTACTGTATTTACTGAAAACTCTGGTAACGTTGATTCCACTTCCAGTACTCACTCGAGCTTTGATGTGCCATGTAATTCAACCGGAAAGGAGGAATTTAACGAGCGGTAAATAAGCTCTCGGGTTTACTCTCTCTTTTTCTCTCTCTCGCGTGCGCGTTTCATTTTCGTGTTGAATGGTATCCTCATTTTCTCAAAAAGTTTTTGGTAAAATAATAAATGTGTCTGAATTATATGTTTCTTGTTGCTTTAAATTATGAGTAAAAGTCAACATTTCAAAAAGTCAATAATTTTTTCGCATAAATAGATCATATATTATGTAGACTTTTGTTTTAGAAACAATTTCTGTTGTCGTTTTCATTTCTGTAATTATCCCGTGCGCGTACATATTTGTGTGTACAAGCTTTGTTCTGATACGTATCAATCAATATTGAGAGAGAGAGAGAGAGAGAGAGCTTATATTTCTTAATAATAAGTCCATTCGCGATGTAATCAACAATTAGATGTAAAAACAAACGATAACGAAATTTGCAACAAAGAGTTAAGAAAATATATATGTAATTATATCATAAACTAATGTATAAAATTTGTATACGATTTCAATTACACATCATGTACGAATTTTATGACTTATTTTTTAAATCTTCTCTTTGAAGGCAAATTGCTTACTTTCGATCATTTCTTGAATTGCAAAGCGGACTATCAACGTGGGTTGGAATTGAATTCGAGTATATCAGAGTATTTGTGACTGGCGATGTACGAAAGTAGCAATAGGCGAGAGGCTCGTGAGGCATCGGTCGATTGGTGCTTCCCGAAGAAGTCCTCGGGGGAAATCTAGGATTTCCCTTCGACCAGATGCGTTTCTGCCCGATAGTTGACCCGCCTTAGGACTAGGGCTTGCCACCGACTGTGGAATTGCTTCTGTGCCCTGTTATCGATACGCGGTTCCCTCTACCGATACGCATCCCCCTTATCAATACGCTTGCGCGGTCCGTAATTATGGTCGTTGCCTGCCTCACGGTCATCACGGGGTTATCCCATGTTCCTTCCGAGGTCCAGGCGATACAGGACGGAATTCAATTCGAGGCCGTTAATCGTCGCGACACGCTTTGTTCCGACACGGGCGTGTTCGAATGTTTACACGACGACGCAACGCGCTCAACGACAGCTAATTAGACGGAGATGTAATTAGACTTGCGCTGTTAACTCGATAATATATGCTGTTGAAAGTAGACGCCCTAACATCCGTCTAATCAATGTTCACAGGCTCTCCTTGACGGATGAATGGCGACATCCGGCACTGTTATCGGAGACGGCAGATTGCAAAATATGTTCTCGTGTCGCGCGAGAAAGGAGGACAACAGCAGCTGATAAGGTAAGCAAACATGATTGTAATAAAATAAGCGTGATTCTGAGGAATACATATGGAGTAATTCAAAGAATTTCAAGATATTTTGCGCCTATTTTGTGCTATATTATATGCTCCTTCTCTCGATTTTTATAAAATTATTTGATATACGGTATCCTAGAATAGCAAATTGAAAGTTGCATTGTTAATTGTATGATTCTGTATAATATCTGAGCGAATATCAAATGTTTAATCCGGGAAGTGCGAACATAGGCGTCGGTTTGATTTGAAAGAAGCGAAACGACTGAAAATAAAATTCTGCGCGTCGCTTCTCCACCTGGTTTATCGTCCCGCGTTCGTCGTTTGATCAAACGTCCCCTAAACCATCGGTTCGAATTCCATTCCGGCGGTTCAATCTGCTAAGTAACCGGATTTAACGTGCACGATTCGCGTCGGAAAGCTCGGAATTCCTTCCTCGCTGTCAGAATTTGTTCACGAAACGACGTTCCACGCTATTTCTCGACCTCGGTCACCTGCTCGGTCTGTCTTGCGATCTCGTAATCCTTCCCTCGTTGCCATTAATTTCATCCGATCTCGTCTATAAACCTGGGAATCCTCAATTTGCGGCTGACGGCGAGAGAAATAATAGCAGAGGTCGCAGGAGAAACTTGGAGCGACGAGATTCCTTCGCCTCCATCAACTTAATGATATCTCACTTGAAATAAATATCGCAAAATTGTCAATGCAACGCAGTCATATCAAATTGTGCATCGCGATGAAACTAATAGGAATATCAAATTTCTTTATGAGATTTTTTTATTATAATGTACAATATTTTGTATTATTGTATCAGCTCAATTTTTTTTTTTTTTTTTTTTTAAACGATATAATGTTATTGTTAAGTTAAAATAATAAAAACGCTGACAAATGGATTTATTTTTTCGCAATATATATTAACTTTTCTCAAATTAATATATATTGATTTTTCATAAATTTTTCCATTTTTATTTTGATTCGCTGCAATAAATGATACACTTAAATAGGACCTCCGAAGGTAAAGGAATAGAGCCATTCCAAAAGATATAGTTTCGAGTAAGATTGTGCTTCGCAGAAATTTCATTTAACGAAAAATTCAACGGTCGCGATTATTCACAATCTTATGCAAGTGACTTAAATCGCGTATGATTCCAGCATATTTAAAACACTTTATCACTGCCTTATTCCTACTTCTTGCATTCTGTTTTTCGCGTACGCGCCGTTCCGGAACGATCACGTCGCGGATCGGGATGAGCGGAAAAGGAAACGCTTAATTACGAGCGCCAATTAAAGGTCCGAGTCCCCGAGTAGTGTCGATCGAACGAAGAGAGGGTAATTTCCCCATGGGCGAGCAATCAGCCTTTCGCAAGCAGCTATAATTCGATCGTTTCCTTGATTACACGAGCCACCTTGTCGTCGTCGAGCTACCGCTTTGTTTCTCGATCCTTTAGCGGCCGCGCTTTTGTCGATCAACAGCAACTGTTCTCGGACAGCATAAATCGAATTACTGATTGCAACGAGCAATCGATAGGACGGAAACACAGTTGGCCAGAGGATGGACCGGATATACAAAGTGTTCTGGTGTCGTCGCGCGCTTTTGATTATTAATTAATGAAGTAAGGAAAATGCCATTCGCTTAAAATAGGTTTCAACTCTTTCTAGCGTAATGAATGCATATAATTTTTTGATTAAACAGATTAAAAAGTTTTGATATAACTTCGAAATTATAGATAAGATTATTTCAACTTGATTTTATTTTAAAGAAAATAATAAAAATTTTGCGTGCTAAAATAAATATCCAATTTGTCGCTAACAAGAACACAAAATCGATTGTGAATTTGACAAAGATTTGTATAGTTGAAAGCACGCGATATCTATTACACCATATATATTTGAGAATCTTTTTTTTGCGGAGATGGTTTTTATTTCTGATCAGCCTACAAAATCTTTGCGTTACACAGATATCATAATATCGAAAATTCTTCTCGTGCGGAATATCCGTTGCATGTACTCGATGCAGGTATTTGCTTCGACAATGTTGAATTAATAAAATAATTTCCTGATTTCTACAGAATTAAATAGACCAAATAATAAAAAATATCTTTCGATTTATCTTAATTTTAATTCGTAATACTTAATTTCATTCCATTCAATCTGAATAATTCGCCGTACGTTTCGTTATCGCGAACATCGTCGGCCGAATAAAGATGTTACGAGTTAGTTAACAAAGCCGACGAAGTGAGCCAACTTTTCTAGTTCATCTGGGGAATCCGGCTCGTCTCGATGTATATCAACCGGGGATTACGTTATGAGCGAACCGCCCGGGGGGGAGGGGGGCAGGGGGGCAGGGAGTAGCAAGTCGTTAAGTCTCTCGTCCCGCTCCAAAATCATGTAATTTCATTTAAACTGCCGGGCGGAGTCAGTTAAGCCAACTAAATTTAAAAGTTCTTTTTCCGCCGCGCCGGACTTTCGTATGTATATAGCGAGAATGGATGCGCTCGTGCCCCGAGGCGCCGAATTTCTTAATGAAGTTTGCGAGACTTTTTAAAGACCTCAGAGGCATTTCCAACTCGGAGATACGATGCGCGCGGCCGACCACTTAACTTTCCTCATCCGCAACGACACGTTATAAATTACGTGAAAAAGATCGACTAGCGCGGACCCGTCAAAACCTTCGCGCTCGAAATCGCCTAAACGAACCGCAACGTGTGCTCCATTAAATTTATTTCACTTATTCCATTTGCGCTGCCGTGAGAAACGATAACGATCGCGTCAATACTTTTCTTTTTAAAGATTCTTTAGTTTTAAAATTTTTTCAATTTAAATCAAATTATGGCGCATACTAATATTCAAAAGAAAACTTTACGTATAATGTTAAATTTGTCTCCCAATATTTTCTATAAAATATTATTACTTTTTATAAATTTCGTACATTTAAAACACGATATATTAAATAGAGTTGATTATTATTTTTTCTTATTGAAGAAGAAAATAACGACGACAAATTTATGAAGAAACCTCATAAATTAAAGTAGGAATACTGTATTGTGAGGATTCTTAAAATTATATGGTTCTCAATGCACTTTTCTCCTATTACGAATACAAGGAGATTTTATTTCACATATTGATTTAACAAAATATAATAAAATTTGGAATCACGCAAATATTTCTCATAGCTACGAGGGTTTCGCGAGCAATATCACTTTATTAATTTTGTCTTATGATAACATTAATTATTGCATTGCCGTCTCTCGATGTCTCTCCCTTTTTTCGTCGACGAAATGAGCTCGGATGAAGGGAAGGATAGAGAGAAAATCTCCGAAAGAACCAAGAAAACAGTACCGCTCTCATTTCACCGGAGAAAACTTTTTCACTTTGTCTCGTCGGTTCGATATCAAACAGAATATTAACGTTGCGCTGTATTTCGAGTAATATTTCGCGACCGTCGCTGCGACTCATTTCTCTATCCTTGTTTACCATTTGTGTCGACATGTTTCTTTTTGCTTTTCATATTCTTTTCCTTCCTCGCCCGCCTGTCACGACTCTCGCTCCATTTAAACGTTAAAGATATTTTTTGCTGCTCGGTTTTATGTTTAAAACCAGACAGCCACCGGATCCTGGGCCCTTCTGATCGTGAAACAACGATGAAGTTCGAAGCAATAAGCTTGATTCCTCGCCATATCCTTCTGCGGGCATGCTGGTGTTTGATTACGTATCGAACGAAATTTTGCTCGTCCTCTATCATCTTTGTTTCTCATATTTTACGCGGCGACTTTCCGCGTGTTTGGTCTTCAATTTTGTTCTGCGAGAACTCGTGTTGCCGATCCGAGCTCATGAAACATCGATTGCGTTCTTCCCGATGTAATAACGTTTACCTTTTCCTCTTACCGAGAGGCTTCCTTATGAGACTGGACATAAAATTTATAGAAGAGAGCGTGAGCACGGTTAAAACTCAAAACACGAAGGACTGTAAAGAATCGTTTCTTCTAACTCTCAATTTTTATCCCACGCTTTCTGTACATTTTATGTATTTTGTGTGCAGCGCGGAAAATCCCTTGCAAGTAAAATCTGTCGTCTGCACGGCGATGTTGTCGCGTGTTTTCCCATCACGCTGTGAAAGTTTATATTGCATCTCGTATCTGACTCACAATGGACTGCGGAAACGCGTATTGTCTCTACAGATGAATTAGATCTTTTTACACAAATATCGTAAAACATCGAATTCTCTTCCAGTTTGAAATATTAAGTAAATAACAACAAAATGGGAAAAAAAACGAAAACTTATACGAAATTTGTTTTTATGCAACTCGCGCTTTTATGCCGTACGTTTTCCTCTGCATATTTTTTTCTCAACGCGAGTAAAAGGAAAACGGGACTCTACAGGAAGACATTAATCCGACAGGGCGGTCATCGGCTATGCGAATGAATTTCTCCCTCCTCGCAGTCACGTCTCGCAATAAACGACAATGCAAACAAACAGCGTTTTACATGGCACATGCTGCTGGCGTATCGAATTCTCGCTCTACAAGCAATTTACAGAGCACGCGAGCCTCTCGCTCGAGAGCGCTTCACGTTATTATTCTACTCTCGTAGTCCGCTCGCTTGCAGTAATAGCGGCGCCAAAAGTCCAGCTATCTAACACAATCCCCGCATGATAACACGATCGATGGAACGGCTCTTGTCTTCGTCGTATGTGCAACGTAAAAAAAAAAAGTACTAAATGGACAAAAAGGGGGGAAAAATCGGGAGAGAATTCAATCTCCCTCTCGCGCCTCGTTCCGCGAAATCAAACGATTTCGTCGACGGGGCGACGAGAAAGTCGAGCAGTGCAGCAATGAGAGCACGATTGGTCCTTCGGTGGTACATTCAGCGGTGCATGGAAGGTCCTTTCGAAACTGGAATAATATCAGGGCAAGCGCCGAAGGGCTCCCGAAGCGAACGAGCTAGCGGGCGTCAATTTCCTCCGTCAAAACGCGCTCGGTTCTCCGCCGAGCACGGCGTGCAACGAACACGCTTGCGAACAAGCTACGTCGGCTCGGCTTTGAACTTTCCGGGCGCCCGGGCTTTATCGTCCGGCCGGAAGTAATTCCCATGCTAATCCCTCTTTGTCCGCGGCAGGATGACCCGACGGCAGCGGGGGAGGCAGCTGGGGCGTCTCGACGTCTCTCCCCCGTGCTAGATTACACGAAATGTCGGCCTCTCTCCCCTTTCCCCCGATCATCAGCTTCGCGCGAAATTATACGTAGTCAAACTAGACCGAGACGCAGATCAAAACGTTACAAGTGGATCGACGCAAGTGATTGCAGCTTCGCTTTTTGTTGGCGCAAGGCTTGCACCTGAAGGGCGATTTCGCGTCATAGGGCGAAACTCGACGTTGAATAATCTCTTAGGAAGTGCACATATACACGTGCAAGAAGGAGGATTCTAAGGAGAGTCTTGATAAACACAGGAATTTCCAAGAAACGGGAAGTATCAAAAAAGTTTACACACTTTCGATTAAAATTTATAATATTTTCTTGAAACTGGAGTGTATTATCGTGATGCAAATTTATTCATGTTCTAAAAGATATCCATGGAAGATTGTAAGACGTAATTTATTCATGCTCCAAAGACACAAGAAAATGTAACTTAGCATTTTAACGAAATTGGATCTCCGTTATATTTCGAATCTTTTGCATAAATCGCTTAATACAATAAGGAGTAATTCCTTACACGCAATTTTAATGAATTTTTAATCGTTAAAAATAATTTTGTAAATATTTTCCGCGCGATATACATGCATAAAAATGATAATCTTAGAGCAGCAGGTAATTCCCCCCACGCGCAATGAATTTAGAGGCAGGCAAATATAAATCGTGCACGAATAGAAATTGTTCATTGAAAAGTAAAGGAACGAAGGAATATGGATAAAGTTGGTATTTTATTTAAAGCTTTCATAGAACGCACGGAGTCACGAATAGTATCGTCGTAATCTGCAGTCATGCCGACTGCATCCGGCGCTAAGTGGAGTCCTTTGCGGCGAGCTATTTGTATTCGGATGGCTCGCGCCGTTTTCTCCCTCGATTCGTTTCCGATCAAGACACTTCTGGTACGTAAAATTAGAGGGGGCAAGTCCCAATTTCCGGTGCGCCATTTTTCCGGGACGACGCGGCGTTTCAAGTTCCGTTTCCTCTGTGTTTTTCCAATTTCTCTGAACGAGCGAGGCGAATGCTAGTCGGGGAAGAGAGAGAGGGGAGGGATGGGGTACCGGTCTGAATAAACCCGATTGGAAAGTCTTTATTCTCGTCTCTTTTGCCTCTCTAATGGTCTGAGAGCAAAGGCTGCCGCCTGGAGCAATCATATCTCGCGAAAACACTGAGAGAAATATCTAGCTAGACGGCATGTGTCCCAATTTCTCATGTTGCATTTAAATTTAATCCGTCTTTGTTGATCAATTAAACGAAAATAATTAAATTGCTGTTCACAATAAGCGATACATTGTGTCGTTAACATGAAACAACTGGATTTTTAGAAAATTAAAATGCAGTATGTGATAATTGTATTTAATGATAATAAATTGATTACTAAAACAGAGACGTTGAATGTGAAATGTAAAAGTTATGTTACATTTGTTTATATGTGATATTTGATGATGAATGACTTAAATGATAAATATATGATACAGCGAAAAATAATGATATAAAATAATAATATATTAATAACGATAACTTAATTCTTATAATAACGTGACATAAATGTATAACAAATAGAGCCCCTGATACGTATTAAAAAAGAAGTTACATTTCTGAAAAAAATTTTTAACGCACATGTGAATACTTAAAAAATATATATACCAGAAAAGTTACAAATTTTAGAACTATTAATGTATATATCTGTACTCGAGAGAATGTTATTTGTATACATATATAATAGGTTTTTTTTAAACATTGTCTACACAAATGGCGATAGTCTCTTTATGTGCAACATTCAAATCTTCTCTTAGAAAGTATCCAAGAAAGAATTATAAGAAAATGCAAACACTATACATATTATGGATTTTATTTTCTATGTTTTATATGTATAGAAGCATTTCTTTTTACATATATTATCTCTTATATATTTAGAACTTAAAAGAATTTTTATTTTATATTGATTTTTTTTCTATTACTTGTGCTGCAATGACTGTCATTATTGATAACGAGCATTACAATGTTCTGTGTTTCTCTCTCTCTCATAGTCTGATTACTTTTTCTAACTAAAAAAAAAGATAAAAGTTAAAACTTTACACTTTACGGTATCACATAAATAAACTTTATAATTCATTATTTTTAATAATATATTTTATAGTAGAGAAATATTATATATTATATATATGTATATATGTATATATGTTTTAAACGATAATTTCTTTTAGTTAATATTTACATTATAAAAGATAACAAAAAAAATGCAAATTTTTAATTAAGTAAATGTTTAAAGATTAAGATTAATATTTTTTAATATTTTAGTCATTTAGGATTTAATCATAGGATTTTTTGACTAATGTGAATATTGATAATATTCGGGACACGCGTAATTTAAATAAAATAAGTTAATGGATGTGAGAAAAAGATTAAGAATTAATCGATCTCTTAATGTGCTATTTGACAAGAGAATTGTGCATTCAGTACTTATAATGTTTAGTACTTATAATGATGATTAGTTCGCATATATGCGAACATAAGAATTTTTATTTTCTTTTTGTTTCTCTTTTGTTACTCTACACGTAATAGAGTACCTATATGTACGTTATAATATATATTCTCTTTTCGTATTATATATTTTATATAAACAGATATGCTAATTGCCATGTTGGAAAATTAACCTATTATTTCGTGTCTGTTATATAAATAAATGTACTGATTGTCACATGTGTGAAACTGATATATTATTTCGTCGAAACTCGTGATCTATTTTATATGAATTGATTAATATTTATTGATTGAAAATGTAATATAATAGTTATTGCAGCACAAATAATAAATTTCTTGATATGTTAAACAAACAATTTATTAATCAATTGGCTAATAACTAAACTATAAACTCTAGTTCACTACAAATATATATTAGATCTCAGTTTAATCTAAGAATTCTTTTATGTTTTATCAAATTTTAGGAAATTTATAGTTCTGACTTAGAATTTTTGCTAAAATATATAAATAATTACAGAATTACACGAAAACTTTTCTAAAATAAACAGAACTCTCGTAAATTAATTAGAATCTTACTCCGGTACGGATAGACAGAAAAATATTTTCAGATTTATATTTTTACACTTAATTGTTACTACTTTTTTCAAAACGTAGCATGGACTCTTTGAAAAGTGAGAGCTGTACTAATTATATCTAAAAATTGTTTACTAACTTGAGAGAGAGGAATGAGCCAAGCGTACTAAAATTAATTGAAGTATTAACTGAAATGATTCAACATCATGTATCAACTAATTTTACTTGACCATTTATATTCAGAATACAGCATAAAATATGATGAAGTTTGACAAGGATTAACCGCATTAGCAGCGTGTCATCATATCATTATCGCTCGTTATATTTACAATTAGATAGAATCGTAAACGCCTGTCATCCTCGTCAATCTCTATACAATAATTTTATATTTACATAAATAAAACATACCGCGCGGGGAATTATAGCGAAATAAAATGAATAATAACTGCGAGAAGGGAAACGGAAAAGAGCGGGCTTGAAACTCGAGGAAAAACTCGTCAAGTTCCGTCACGATTGCTTTGATGACACTAGTAAAGTAGTCTTGCCAACTCATCGACCGGGATCGATATAAATTTAAATTATGCTATGCGAAATCCCCCTTCTCGTTCTCTCCTTTCCGTTCTCTTCTTCCCTTTTCGTGCAACGATCGACGATACCGGGACGACATCGAGAGAGAACTGCTGCACAGGCAGCAAGCGCGAATAATCGAATCCATAAAGTCAGTAGTGCGGTCTGCTTTATGTTCGTTGCTGACCCGTCCATCCATTGCCTTCCTCGTCACCCTCGCCTCCGAACCCTTCATCGATAGCACCCCCCTCGTAGCTCGTAGTTTCTGCGAGTGATGTCTATAGCTCGTGATTTTTCATTAGCGCCGTCGGATTTGTCACTGTTCATTCTTCACCGATGGTGCTAGATCCATCAGACTGATTGCTGATTTATGGTTAGCGCATGCTTTCCCCTTCATCTCCTCTAATATTTTTTTTTCCAAATGTTCGGTTGCGCGCATTTGTTTCTTTCACGACACGTATTTCGCGTCGCGTATGAATCGATTGCATTGACGGGATTTTGCAATACGTTTCGATAATTGTCGAGAAGTTGGAAAACAATAGCGTGATAAATTAGATATGCAAGATATTCCCAAATTTATCGCAATTCTTTTTATTTGTTTCGTTTTGTTTTGTTGTAAATTTATTTGTTTATCTTTCGTTAAAAAAGATAACAGTATAAATACTTATTGAGTTAAAAGCTTTTTAAGATAAAAGATTGAAGATTTATAGAATTTTCTACAAATTTGATATTAAAATGTGTTTTAATAAATTTCCATGTGCAATTTATTTGACGCTCATCTAGTTAGAATCGATTTTCACATATCCAATTCTCCTTCGTCTTCTCTTCATCGACACTCTTTTTAATTAACGTCGCGTCGATGGCATCTCTTACGTAACGATGGCAGATATAACGAATTCCTTGGCGTTCTTAATTAATGCTAATTAATTATAACGGGTTAGAGGGAGATTTGGGTTAATTACATAAGCGACTTTTTTTAGAGTGATATTCTACAGTTAATCTACCTATGTTTATTCAAGCTTCGTTAATAACGTGGCTATTAATTATGAGTCACATAGTACGAACGTTGTGCAAGAAATACACATTAAAAGATATTACGGTATATTTTATATATAATATTTTATATTATATTTATAAATATTTTTATATTATGTATTAATTTTTCTAAACGTATAACGTCATACTCAAAATATTCTAATATCTTCGAATCCACTAATTAATTTTGAAGAATCTGTGTTGAGCCTGGAATTGATCGTTTGTTAAGACAAATTTAGAAAAATGTATATATGTATTATTAAAATTATAATCGAGCCTTCCATCATCGGTTTTTATTTTGCATACTGATACGAACTCAAGCTGAAGTAACAGCGATCTGGAGAATTCTGAACATACCGAGGTTGAATAATACTGTCAGAACTCGGTCGTGAATAAAGCTTAATCCGGCCTCTTAAATAAACTGTATAAATTTCATTTGCGGCCCGACCGGGCGAGTTAACGACTTACTAAATCTCTTTTAATGAGCCGTCGGCCGCAAGCGACTTATAAACGACTAGCCAAGAGAGGATCGGCAGTCCCGCAGGACTTCTGTAGGATCCGTAGTGGTATTAAGCAATGCCGGGAAACGCTCGCTTCGATATCGGGTCAGCATCATCCGTGAAACTTAATAGGCGAGAAATTCTCGTCGAACGTTTTCGCTTCTTATCAGTTGGATTAATGACACGGATCAAAATATCGTCGGCTCTCTTCCTCACGCCGAAATTTTCGCGCGCGCCAGATGTTACGTACATATTATTAATTTAACGAATCTATGTAATTTACGATAACATCCATTTTCCTCGCCGCAAGTGTTTCGCATTATTGGCCGAGCTTAACGGAATAATCACGCTGTTAATTAATCATTATTGCCTTGATGGAAATGCTTAAATTAATAGCGCTGGAGAAGATAATGTCATAAATTACAATGTCTGCTTTCTATTAATTCTCCCGATATATTACATATGTGAATCATTTAATAATCCACAATAATCAGATCGATCAGCGAACGCTAAGAGCATTGCTAGTTATGCTAGCATTTCTGTTATGCGAGCATATAACAGAAATTGCATGTCTGATAATCAGTCTAAATAAAGTTGCGTGGAAATCACAACTTAGTTGTCTAGAGCTTTTACTTTATCACTGAGAAAAGCTCTGATGTACATGCAAGAATGGTTTGATATTTTGCACATTGTGTAGAAATTTGTCACTCGCGCTTTAAAAGAGCTTGCCAGCGTACACTCGGCAAAAAGGCCGCAGTGCAAAAGTAACACGTGTCACACGTGTCATACGTGTCATACGTATTGTGTGTGCGGCTTGAAACAATCTTGGCCGGTTGTTTTTCCGGATGCTCAGCGGCTCATCCGTCAACATAATGAACCTGGAGGATGTATAATTTATTCTTGGCCTCATTAACGCGATCTTACGAGCGCGATGCGTCTCTAGAAGTAAAGCGGAAAAATGTAAAGAGCTGGAGAGCGTAGGAAAAATCGTGGAACCGCGTTTAACGAGTTGCGTTTGTTAATATATTCAGATTCAATTATTTATGTTGCAGCTTTTGAGCTATAATTACTTACTTATTTCGATAAGTAAGTTCACCGCAGATTTTAATATTACACGAGACTAGTGTATATTATATAATTTAAAATCAGCGTGGAAATCGTAGCGGTATACGGAATCTAATTTCAATCCCCTCTTAACATTCTATTATATATTTGTTATTCCGCTTCGTGCTCAGAGCACGTTAAATCGTTTTCGCCAAGCCGCTTCCGCGGAATTAGTTCGACGCACAGCAGACGCGTGCAGCTACTTTCTGCAACGTCTGTAAGAACAAATTTGAGCGAACGCAACAAGGCAACTCCCACGGCGACGGGAACGGGAATGATCCTGCAGTAGCTTATTATTAATTCCCCGATGGCGTCGCGACGCGACGCGTTGTTTTCTCCTTCTCTCCCTGCCTCTCCCTTATTGCGACTATTCGTTTCTGAAATAAGAGTTGTTTTTGAAAACGCGTGGAGGCGAATGTCGTTAAGCTCATTCCCGTCGTGCTTTCAAATTCCCTCGACGCGGCGGATGTCTCTCTCATCAGCATCCACCAATCATGGCATTTCCATTTCTCGTCGTTCTTACTTCCTTACCGCCGATGTCTCGATCTTATCTCATAGTACTTCCGCGCCGCGTCACTTTTCCCATCGTGGAAATGGGTATTTCTCACCTTGCCTTGCGATTTTCCATTGCCAACCAGCGCCAATGCACTCTCAACCTCAGTTCTTGACGTACGATCCTTTCCGGCCGCTGAGAATTCTCATATAACGAAGAAGCATCGTGATATTAAAAGCCCGCCGTAAGTATTATAAGGGTTTGTGTTTGAAGCATCTCCTTATTTACTTGCTGGGTTCGCGCCTTTACCGGCATATTCCTCTGCTTCCGGCTCGACGATCTCGCCGCCTTCAGATCTCGTCGTGAGAGAAACAGTGACGAGAAAAGACGCTCGTCTCGTTTAAACGCATAAATCGACGTTGTTATTCTCGAAAAGGGAGAATTAAGAAATAGGACTGAGATACAGGCATGAGAGGAATTACCGGCTGATTTTAATAAATTGCTTTCAAAGCGACTTTTTTGGTAGAAAATTAAATGAAGATCTTGTTTTTGTTTAAAAAAAACTTATTATTTTAACGAACGCTTATCTATATAAGATTTTCATTGTAACTGAACGCTAAGTATTTTAATCTGGTTAAACTTTAAATTCCTCGAAGAAAATGAGACTGAAAAGAAACCTGCTAAAATCTGTGTATGTGTGTGAAACAGAAAAGGATGTTCGTATTTTTTCATACTGGGATAAGCTTGTCTCGTCGCTCGATTTCCTCGATTTTCGTTAAAAATGATTAATTAATTTATGTAATACAAGAGTTTGATAAAACTTTGTCTCCGTCCAAAAGTCTGTATGAAAAATTTAACGCTGATCAATTTACAACGTACAAACTTTTCCCATTTGATAATAGCGAGGTATATTTGGTCGATCGCTCAGTAACGCGTGATGTATCGAATTCCAAAAAGATCAGCTTTTGGTTTTCGTGGCTACGGAATTAGTGAATTGTACGGTTGATGTACGAACACCCACGCGCGCGTAGAAAGATTGACGTAATCGAGCCGCGGCGCAGCTGCGAATAAAAAAATAATCGGAAGCTGTGACAGAACGACGTGTTCACCTGTTCGAATTTCAGATCGACCTCGGGAAAGAAAAAAAAATTTTGATGCCATGTTCCAATCACATATCGATCAAGCGATGATTATTCGCACGCTCTCGGCTGAAATTTATTATTCATGCCTGTAGCTTCCAGAAAGACATCCGCCGATATAAAAAAATATACCTTTTTAATCCCCGCGGAATAACAGAACTTCACGGAATCAGGATTTCCTTTTAGCCTGGATATATTTTTACCGAAAAATTGAAAACTTCGATGTTTGATTATATTTTAGCAATTCGTGGAAAATCATAGTTGAATATCAAGAGTGTAAAATTAATTTTCTTACTTTAAAAGTTTCCTTTCCTTCTTTTTCTGCTCTTTAAATCCCGTGTGTGTGCGGCAAAAATTAAGAATTTAAAACTGGCGCTCGAGTTTTTGATAGTGATGCCGGAAGTACGTGGGATCAATACGAGTGTAGACGATAAGAACCAAGTTGCGGATTAATAAAGTCGTGAAACAAAAAAACGTTATATGCAACTCTTATGGGACACGAAAGTCGTATTCTCGCGACTGGCGCTCTCACCGAAAGATTCAGAAACTTTCCGTATCGAGGCAACAACTTCTTGGACCGCTTTAAAATTTAATTTGCACGATTAATTTAAGTCAGGTCGCCGGCTCCGTTCTTCTAAGCGTAACTCTTTGAAATAATTAGCAACATCTTGCGCCCGTGGAAAAGCGTGCCGGCATGATTATATTCGTGGAAAGCGAGCGATTTACGTTGAGCGTCTCGTTAAAATGCACTCTCACCTTTTCGTTGCATTTCGAAGGAGACAACTTTTGTCAAGCGTGTAATTAAATTTTCAGATTTACTCTGTTGGTTAGCCATTGGTTCTGTTTGCGGCCTTTATAATAGAGTTTCGCGCGCGTGAAGGAAAAGGAAGAGGGAAAGAGAGAGAGAGGGACAGAGAGAGAGAAAAGCTATATGTCTGGCATTCAATGAATAAATAACGACATGACATAAACCTAAACGTGGGAGGAAAGCTAACAAAGGCTATAATTGTTAATGCCGCAAATGACAGTCGTTTGTCCAGATGGCCGATGGTTATTTAAGCGGTAAATAATCTGTTTGTACGTTACATTTTATCGCATACATTTACATTTTCGCGCGCAATCGTCCACGATAATTATTCAGACATAGGCTTGTACACGCGAACACGTACGCAATTTTCGCATGGTTCGATTTTGTTTGCACCATTGTCATTGAACCACGTTGAAATGGGACATTGTGGTCTGTATACTTTGAAATTCCATTAACAGGAACTATTATATTGTATTTTAGAAAGTATTGACAAAACTTAATTTTATTTCGTTTGAAACACATGCAACTAACTATATTAAATTGCTATAAAATCAGTATATAAAATAATATTTAATTATTTGTATAAATAAAATATGAAATTTTTAATTATGTTATGCGAAAAAGAAAAATTATAACAATTGCCTCGTCATCTTTACCACGATGACTGAAATGGTTTTCGAGTAATTAGATCTGTGTTAACACAATTTACTTAACACTATTTACTTAATTCTGAAGATGTAGCTTGTTTAATTTGTACTATAACGTGAAAATACTTTCTTCGTATTCCTTGTAATCGATATTGTGATATTTGATATTTGAAATCGGTGGAAACAGCGGATATCGCGGGATAAACAAAACGCTAGCAATTGCAGAGTATTATTGTCGAACGACGAACAAAAGTAGCTTAACGGCACTTGCCTCTAACGAGGACATCGTCAGGATATCTCCGAACTCCTTAAGAGATACATTCGAGAGATGCACTTGCCGGAAAGCAGTTGAGTGGATGCGAAGTAGTCTGGCATCGTCGACGTTCAAAAAACCTCGGTAAACTCGGGTAAAGCTCAAGCTTGCCAATCGGCCGTCGCGCATTCCGTCGCTATTCTCGAGACAAATATTAAATGAGTAGTGTATCGAGCGAATGGAAAACGTGCCCGGAGCGGTTCGCGCTGAACATAAATCGGAAAGGCCGCGAGAACTTATTTCGCATTCGACGTTCCGAGCCGCGAATATTTCAGTGCGCTAATGTTTGCGCGCACGAACGCGCGCGCACGTGGACCGGAAATATTTCACATGGCGCCGAGAATTGCGCATGTTTCTCTCTCTCTCTCTTTCTCTTCTTTTTGGATTCTAACGTACGTTTGACGATGAAGGGAAGGAATCGTGAAGCTATTTATGTTTATAACTATTTTAAATTAAAATAGTTATAGAAAACGAAGTGTACACTTCGCGTATACACTTCCTCATGTGAGTGCTTTTCAGACGTGCGAGATGTGCATTTGCATGTACGCAAATCGCAGGAATACGCACGATTGAATTTTCCGCATTTCTGATTCTATTTACACATGTATGATGATTCATTACATGACACATTAAGATACTCAGACACCGCAGTATTTGCGAAATTAAAAATATATTTTTACCTTCAACTTATTACTCATATATTACTAATGAGGCGAAATTCTTGTGAAAGGAAAGTTTATTGAAAATTTGCGACGATAATTAATTTCATTAGCTTTCAATTCAGTGCATTTTTTCCAGGCTGTTTGCTCGCGAAAATTTACAACATGAATCTAATTCGTATTTTCGAAACTCTTCATAAAATTTCTTGCGGACTATGTAGCATTAAAGCGGTAGATTACTCGAACGAGAAACTTTACGATGTTCGAACGATCTTGTAGGATGCAATAATAGAGCTAGCGTACCACCGCGGTATTGTCGTAAATACCTTGCGGGATTCAAGCGAGCCTTCCCAACCGAGGAACCAACTGAATTACACCCTATGGATTATGGAATCGCGCGCGCTGCCGCCGCGCGGCAGAAATGAATTACTCCACTTTCTCACCTTCTCAATCATTAATGAGCTTCGTGTGAGGGGAGCACGAACGTTTTAAACGATCATAACGAGCCAGACTTCCGCCTCGTTTGCTCTACAGTTATCCCGAGTTTATGAGTTTTATTGCGGATCCTTTTCATGTCGTAAAAACGCGCATGTTAAAAAGCATGCGAATAATTTGGAATATCTGCGAATTTTTCCTCGCTCGTGTTTATTTTAAAAAACAACCGAGTTTCTTCGCACATTAGGATCGAAATTAGAAAATTCTTGAAGAGCAATAGGACCATATAACATTGATTGCCGCTTTTACCAATTCTATATTTAGCGAGTATATTTACAATTTCGAAATTTTATTCTTTACTAGAAACAAGATTATGTTTGTCCAATTAGAATTTCTCATTATACACAAATTATTTAAATATATTACAAGTTTATGTACACGTTCATTAGTGTGTGTGTGTGTGTGTGTGTGTGTGTGTGTGTGTGTGTGTGTATAGTATGTATTTTGAGTTAATGAACCAATTCTAATACACATAATAATTTACCGTTGTTAATAAATTATTTAATAATTATTTTATATTCACATATATATATATTTTTTTTCAATTTAAATTTTTATTTGAATGGAATCTTGTCATATTCCGTAATGCAAAATGCCGTCGCATAAATTCTGCAATAGGGATGCACTTGAACTGCGACGAGATCAATGATAAGGATGTCGCAGGCTTACAAGGATAGTACAAGAGTATATGTAACAAACACAACTATTACAGCAAAGTAGACTCTAACGGAGAGAGATTGAGATTATCGAATACTTGAGCGCGCGTTGAGAAGCAGGAATGACAGTTTCGTTAAAGGGTGAAAGCGCGGTGAGACGCGAATGAAGAGGCATCTCTGCCGTCATGCGAGTTTTCTTGCAGGCTTCCTTGAGAATGTCACAGATCGGCATCAAAGTAATCTCTCGATCACGTCTTTGCCGCTAATTATGAGTAGATTGAATGTAGCTTGGTCACGAGTTTGAGACATTTAAGAAAATCGAATTTAGATTAGCTCGCTTTCTCAAACTATCTTTAACGCATTAATGAAAAAATTTGCATTACATTAGTGACTATGTTCTCTCTCTCTCTCTCTCTCTCTCTCTCTCTCTCTCTCTCTCTCTCTCTCTCTCTCTCTCTTTCATTACTTTTTTACCAATCTCAAATATGTTTTCTTTATAAATTTTATATTATTTTTGTAATTTTTTTTGTATTACACATTTTTAATGATAAAAGAAGGGCCTACGATTGCAGAAAATCACTTGTTTCTCATGTTATATTTGATTGATGGCTGAGAATAACTCTATAAAAAATAGAGCGCTCGTTTATATCGCATTATCTTATTTTACGATACCATCAGACTTATCGATAATGAGCTTTTCAAATGGTCTCATAAAAAACAATTCTATTTAAGCAATCAGCTCGACGAACGCGAATAAAATGAGTTCTACTATTAATAAAAAGACAGGACGCATTATATACATATATTGATATTACCAGCGACATTCGAGTGTCTGTATAATCGAGAGTTCTCGAGTAGCAATTGTGGTCGTGTAGCGAGATAGGATCGATGATTTGCGCAATTGATGATAGGAATCGGCCGATATCCGGGTTAATATCCCATCGTGACCAAGTAAAGAGAGAACGACCGTCGTAATAATACACAATGAAGTTTTCAAGGTAGCAGTAGAATCGAGGCATCGATCGGTTACGAGTGCGATGATGAACTCGATGGAGCGTGCGGGGAAACTATTCGCCGGCAACTTTCTCCATCAAAAAGAGAAAAAGTTTTCGCGAGAGTTGTACCATTTTTTTCCCTTCAAATTGACGCGCTTTCATAATAGCACGCGGAAACAGAGGAAGACGCTTCTCGAACAGCCGGCGAAATTTCAGGAAATAAACGGAGATGATTGGGAAATAACAATAATCTTACAAATGATATGTATAATTGCATAATTAAGACTGTCGCAATATTTCTTTACCTCAGTCTTCAAAATTCATCAAAAACTATAGTTCTCAAAATATAAATCGTAAACAAAAAAGCGGTACGTAATATTTCTTTAACTTTTTTTATCTTTTTTTTTTATTACTTTAAAAAATCTGGAAGACCGTTGTTGCTACATAGCTTCTCAATTCGGATACGGAACGATGCCGAAACCAGTTTTATTGTCCGCCATCCCGAGTTGGGCAGCTTCCCCTGGGCAATACAAATCGTTTCGCGCGTCGCAACCCCGACGATATCTCGCGTCCTCGAACAAGTGAACTTTGCGACCTCCGAGCTTGTCTCGCTTCGCTCTGTATTCTATCCGGTGACATTTATTCGATCGAGACGAGCCGTGAGTTCATGACATCCAGTCGCACGCTGGCGCGATTTCGGAACAGAGGCCTAGTTTTCGACTGAAATTCTTTCGCCATGCCTTTCGACAAGATTGGCATGTATAGGATTACGTAAATAGGAAGGAAGGAAGGAAAATGCTCACTTTTCGAATATGGATGGGTTTCGCACAAGAGATGCAGGTGAGCTGTCCCGCGTCGTCGCGACGAGATGTAATTAAACGTGTAGCGCGGGGCTTAATTTGATCGGCGGAACTTCGTGCTTCACACAAACCCGCGCATCGTTCCTTACGCAAGATATACGTTGCGTGAAATACCGAGACGTCTCTCGCATGGGATTTGATAGCATCATTACGATATTAATGCTAACGGTAATAATCTCGTTATGTCGTTACCGGTTGTTAGGAATGTTTCGTAACTCGGAGCAACTGACTTCTGTAGATTTATGCGTACGATTCCTTATGTTCATTTTTGTTATTATTATTTGTGTAATTTTTCTAATGCAGTTTGAGCATTTGCGTTTTGAATGCTGCAAGGTAAATATCTTCCACTTATAACGTAGAAAGTAAAACTTAGATGTTTATATAACTTTTACTTTCTACGTGTACATATATATATATATATATATATATATATATATATATATATGAAATAATATTGCGGGACAGATAATTAATATTAATTATTATTTATGGTTTTTACATGTGTAAGATTTTTTACGTCTTTCCTTTTTATTGAAGAATTCTCGTTTACGCGGGTGATCACATAAACTTGCCTCGAATTATGGCGGTTGTGAGGAAAGCAGTGCGCAAAGGCGTTAATACGCGGCTCGATTTTATAGCGAGACGATCAAAGAGCCATTAAGAGAAGCGAGGGAAGAAGGCGCCGACGAAAGAGCTGGAAGAAATAGAGCACGTTGAGGAACGGGACGTAATTAAACTTGCAGCTCGATCCTTAATTCGATCAATGCAACCTCGCGCTTGATTCGCTCGACTGGCTACAATTTTGTGGATGGATTATATTCAACCGGCGAGATCAAAAACTATTTAGCACCTTATTTGTTGTCGAGAAAATTAAAACTTTGTTTTTTTTCTTGAGACAATTATTAAAAAGTTAGTTTCATTAGCCAATAAAAGCATCGCCTATTCTCTTGCTCCACCAGTGCGATTTTTAATTCATAATTCAAAATAGAAAATAATATTCCTTACTAAATAAAAATTTATTTGCAAAAGCAATATACTACTATTTCTTAATATTAATAGTTATTTTTAATTTTATTTTTTATTCGCGATTCTTTTAATTAATTTTGGTCGTTTAAAAAATGCAAGAAATTCTAAATTCAATCACATCTATTTCAATCGGTGGTCATAGACGAATTATGCATAAATAATACCCCAGCTACTGCCTTTTCGGAAAAGTCTTTGCAGTTTTACTTTGTGTTAATAGCACTGCACAGATTACAAATAGCTTCGTAATGAGCAGCAACATTTTGAAAATCGTAATAGATATCGGATGCTATCTTGGTTAGTTGCTTTCATATTTTATCGGATGAGACTATATCTATTTCTATTTTTCTCTTTCTTCTATTTTTCTAGAAGAATTCTCTCTCTTTTTCTGAATATGTCGCGAACACGAAATTTTTCACAAAAGGATCCAATTGTTTTTATAATATCTTAGTAGGAGAATTTCTGCGTTTTGTGTTTTAATTCTAAATCTTATAATTAATTAACAAATTAATCAGAAAATAGCAGCATGTTATTTTGTTTGTGTTAACAAAAACCACCCTTATTTATTTAACTAATTTTTATGTTGAATATAGAGTTTTTTAAATTTATATTTTATAGATATACACACATATATATGTTATATATAATATATAATATATATATGTTATATAATATATATATATATATGTATATATATACATTTAACGATAAATGTATGATATATGCATGCAAGCTATAAAATTTCCGCGCCATATCACGATAGCCGGGCGGCCGATGAATTTTTCAAAGTATATCGCCAGTATGAACGATCGTCGTCGGATTAAGGGTTGAATTTTCGCGACATTGGGGTTAGGGGACGCTTTCATCATTTATCAAAAAACGCTCTCGCGAATGGCATGGAAAAGTTTTGTCGCGGCTTGCGTCGCGGCCTTCTCTTCGTTTTCCTATGGCTCGAATACGGACGTAAAAATGAATTACGAGTCCGAGGTGGAGCCTCGAAACTTTTCCCTTTTTTTTCCTGCGTATCCTTCTCCCTCCCAAAGTCCTCAACGATTGTTCGTCCGTTGTCTCAAAGTTTCTGCGCCTGTCGCTTTAAAGCGTCGGATAAAAAGGAAAGCTTTGGAATTATGGTAATCCTGCAGCTTGTCAAAAGAAACACGAATGAGGGAACGCGGAAGGATAAAGGATTCAAAAGAATGTAGAATCTTGTACGCGCGCAAAAGGCATATCGTCCGATTATTTCTAATTATTACAATGTTAATTTATTATTTTTTATATATTATGATTAATAATCAACCTCAATTCGACGATATCGTAGAAAAATGAATATATGGAAAGAATATTGTTCATATAGAAAAATTGAGATAAATAATAGTTTATATTATTTTTTTTCTTCTTTTTAAGAGTTTGCACATTTTGTGTGAGGAAGGTTTGCGAGTTTTTCTTTTCGGTGATTTAGAAAAGTCATATATTATAGGGTTAAATCGTAATGGCTGATACTAGAACTGCCGTGCAAGCAGTCTCCGCGTAAAATAGAACGGACATTGGTATGGACCGAGCATTATTAATTCGAGAGCAAACTCGTGCCACATTTGCATAGTACGAGCGCGAACGCGATTGCAAGCGCGCTATTCGTATGCTTAGCATTTCTTTTTTTTTTTTCTTTTCTTATTTACCGCTGCCGTATCCGCGAGCAATTTCCACATATGAGAGCGCGGAGAATAAGTTTTCTGGCTGCGGACACAATTTTTCCGACTACGTTTGTCCAGTTGTTTTGTTGGAGCTGAATTACGCAACCGGGACAAAGTGTGTTGGAAACGAGCAACAGAGTAGTAAGATGCGAGCGATAAGGATGGAAGTATACGATGAAAGGAGAGAAAAAATTGTTGCTCGTATATATTGAATCTAACGCAAATATGTACGAGTATATACATATACATATATATGTATGTGTGTGTGTGTGTGTGTGTATATGTACAAAGTAAAATCTGACTTCGTCATTTGTATCTCTTTACGATTTTACGAGTTGTAACATTCAGAGAAAATGTTATGTTGTGTAAAATTAAAGTAGATATACACAAGAACTGTACGTGTGTACATAATTTTATTTTATTGCAATTTTTTTATTTTAAGAGAATAAATATAATTTAAAAAATGTTTATCTATTTAAAAGAATATTCAGTGAAACTGTCAAATAATAATTCATCAAATATTATATTTTTATTTTTGGAAACATGCTACAATCTTAGGTTAATTAATTACGTTGGCAAATCATGTTTATGGCGCGTGATCTACTCCGTGAGAAGAATCTACAGTCGAGGAAACTCACCATTAATGGTGCAGATTAAATTCTTTTATCTTTCTGCCCTTTATCTTTCTTATCTTTCTGCCGTCATGATGGTTACTTATTCTTCACAGTCGAGAAAATAAGTTCTATAAACTTGGTATAATGTCGGAATAATTTAAGAGATGTATCTCGGCTTCTCGGTACTAATATTAAGTTGCCTCCATACGTATTCAAATGATGTCCAAATGAAATTTGTTATTTTTATCACGGGTTCTCTAAGCGAAATAATATGAGCTGCACAAGTACATACTTTCGTGATTTTACGAGCGTTTGAGACATCTGGCGTAATCGCAAGTTGATTAAAATAGCTAAGATGTTTCTGCAAGAAATTTAAAGTCCAGTTGTTAAACGTAGACGCGCAAGAAATCTACGAAATCTCATGTATCTCTGAGAAATGTAAGATTTAATCGCCAATGATTTTGTAATTAGTTGCGTTAATCGATATTGCCATATTGCATTGTCTCCGATAATGTGTTCGCTATAACAATTAAAGCCGAGTCAATATAACAGTATAGGTCTCCAGTACGGCATCATTAAATAAACAAATTACACTATCAAATTAATTAAATTGGATATTGTTCGTTATATTATATTTCAGACAATAATTAATTGCGAAATTTTACTAAATATTAAATTGATTTATGCGAATTCTAAACATATGTTTAAGATTTATTGCGATCACTTTGATATCTTTTTAACGGCAATTATTACAAGAGTATCATCCAAATTAAAGCTCAAAAAAAATTCAAGATATTTTATATTCTTAAATAAATATCATCCTTATTTCTTGTTTATTTTAAGCTTCAAGTGCTATAAATTTCTCGTACATTTCTTGACATAAAGCAAACATTTTTTTAATTATCATCTGTCACCAGTTGTATAAATAGGCGCTATTCAGACTATTTAACGATACAAAATGATTGAAGAACATTGCACCGCAAATTTATCGTCGACTTTGGCGAGTCGGCAAGAGGAGTTTGAACTTGCCTACACAAACTTCGCAGTTACCTGTACAACGTATGTACACTATATTCCTAGAGAGAAATAGAGAGAGACAGAGACAGAGACAGAGAGGGAGGTCGGCTTGCCGTTAGTATAATTAATAAGTGGAAATTCTCTCGGTCCTCGACCAATACACGATACTGCTTAAAGCAAGCAGTTACGAGGCCGACATCGAGAATGGTATCCAAAGATCACCGCAATTACGCCGCATGCGAAAAGAAGTCCCGCTACGAGTCGGTAAATGTTGGCTGTAGTCGAAATAAAAAAGAGGAACTTGATGAACGATCGATGAAAAGTACACCGAGCAAAGAAGAAAATGAAGTGCACAGCACACATTTTGTTTGTTCATTTCCATTAAATATTTCGTGTGATTTTTATTCACCGTGAGATAATTATAATGATATTATATCGGCAAAAATATAGCTAGTAATAATCCGGAGCTGTCAAGTTTGAAATTTAAAGCTACTTGACTGATCGTGTTGCTTAGTAGTGCCAGTTTATCATACGGTAATGGCAGATAGATAATGAGCTGAGATAGAAGCTGCAGCATTTCAACATCGTTCTTTGTTTCGGAGAAACAAAAAAAACTTTATTGTTGCGGATCCAGCTGTGATAAATCCCGTCGTTCTTTCCCCAGCTTTATTGTTTCGTATTTATAACCAGCCAGGCATCACCTCCCTTAAATAGACAGTTTTGTACTTCGAGAACGAATTATCTGTTTGGTCCTTTCTTGCTGTGAGAATTCTCTCACTCGATTCACTCGCCCATTTGTGACAGTTCCTTCCTCTCTCTCTTTCTCTCTCTTTTTCTCTCTCTGGGTGCAACATTTTTATGTATCAGAGTTGGTCGATGATCTAGCCACGTCGACATTTTCATCCACTCGATGATAAACATACTAACCGGCCGAATCAAAAATATAATTACAAATAACATTTTCTGCCTTTATTTTTCAACTCTAAGAGTGAAGTTTAGGAAAAGACTGAAGTTAAAAATCATCCTAAAGTTAAGATTTTTGTTCAAACCTTTATACTTACCTTAAGAAAAAAAGTTAAAAGAAGTAGAAGATATATTTAACTTGCGACAGTTTATTCTTTTTAACTTTTTCAGTAAAGATATAACTTTCAGGATATACGCTTGTAGTCTTTCCTATTATCCTACATGAAGCTTTCAATTTTGATTTTAATGGATGAACTATTGAAAGGATAATAACACGAAAGAAGATGAAACAGTATTTTGAGAAGAAGAAAGTAAAGATTAAGCTTATTACTTGATTTACAAAAAAACATTGAACTTATGAAAAAGCTGTGTAACTTTATCATTTAAAGTCATGTATTCTGCAGAATACGGATTGCAGAAATCGTAAGAAGGCTAGAGTAAATATTAGAATACGAGATAAAAATGAAGTATAATTTTAAAGCAAGAACGAAAGTTTCAGATTTCAATCTCAAAATATCGTTAGTCACCCTGTTGCAGTTGTTCGCATCCATTGTCGGTCTGCGCGAATTCTACGGGCACACAAAGCTCTTGACGAATTATATTAGAATGTCGTCGTGTGTCGTGTGTCAAGGGTCTGCGAACGTGACGGAAACGCGAACATTTTGTGGACGAGGCAAAGCGCTGTTTCACTCTCTTTATTTTCCGACACTTGAAAGAGTCAGTCCTATTCTTCCCGTGTTGCAAAAGTACGTTTTCAGCAAGGGCTTATGTAATGACAGCTCTTGCATCGGCATTCAGCGGATCGAGTGGCGAGGCGAAAATAAAGTCGGTGCATTGTTATCAAAATAGGTATCGAGCTTGTAATTCCGTCTCTTGCGTAATGCTGCACGTTTCGCGTTTCCATCCTCTCCGAAGAACACGGATGGAAGATGGTCGTTTGGCTCGTCACGCAGCTTGTAATTGGAAACTTGTAATATCACGACAGATGCTCGTGATTAACCCTCAGGGTATTGCGCTTCGCCTGACATACCGCTTAAATACGACCGATAACAATTGACATTGTGTTCCGACTTCTGTTATGCACAAATTCTAGAATAATCTGTTTCATAACCCGTTGCAATCTTGTTTCCTATTATCTTCGATGTGAATTTTGGAATGGATTCTAAACGATATTCGTCAATATAA
Organism: Lasius fuliginosus; assembly: GCA_949152495.1. NCBI lineage: Eukaryota > Metazoa > Arthropoda > Insecta > Hymenoptera > Formicidae > Lasius > Lasius fuliginosus. The sequence goes on from OX424448.1 coordinate 10,955,770, forward strand.
CACAAATGTTGCATCAACTTTATGAGAAGAAAAATTAAAAATCACGAAATAATTATTAATAAGGAAGTTTTTATTCTTTACCAATTTTTATTTTACAGTTAGATACGAACTTAATGATGTTATCTTTCTTCGTATATCTCTGTCAATATCTCGGCATCAAAAGATACCGGATGTTACGTAACGATATCGTTAATATACTGCGAGAATTACGAAGATCCCGTAGAAAAAAGGGGATGAGCGCGCCGAGGAAATGACGTCCGCACCTTAAGACACGCCGTAAAATCGCTCGTTAACCGTGTTCCAATAAAGTTTGTTCGAATGACTGTTTCGCTGCATTAAGAAACATGCTTTTATAAAGGCCATTCACGCGTTTACTTCGCGTTTATTAATTCGCTAGTATTTGGACTGAAACATTATGGGCACTCTGTCACAGAGGTATAAAACTTTTACTCGCTAGTTTAAACGCGTTTTCATAGTTTCGAGAGAGATGTTATTGTTCGTCGGGTTTTATTACGTGTTTTATCATACATATATAAATTACGCAATATATTTGTGTAATTATTAATTCACGTGCTAGCGAATTTACGTTTTGTAAACTTTAATCTTGATGATCCTACTAATCTTGCAATAATTATAGAGCAAATTGTAGTGCTTAACATTTCGCAATATCGATAAAGAAAAAATAGTTGAAACTTCAACTTTCTTCTATTTTCTACACAGTTCATAAAATAAAGATTTTTTTGTAAGGACCACAATCTGTCTATAAAAAAAGGAAAAATTTTATTTTAGTCAATCGTCACATTTTTAATCTATTTTTAATTTTTCTTTGAAATGAGTATTATTGTTCATTTGCTTTCTTATCTTACTTTTAATTGCCACGCAAAAAACAGGATCATTTTCGTGATTTTAAAAATATATACTAGACGTATATGCTCCAATCGCTATGGGCTTTTGCACACAGGACGTAATTAACGCGTTACGCGCGGCAAAAAACGACGCTAACCAATCAACCTTTCGCAACTCTTACAGACAAATTGTAAATCGATTGGCTATCGCGTCGTTTCTTGCCGCGCGTAACACGTTGACGCGTTCTATGTGCAAGGAAGCCCTATTGCACCGATGATCGCGTTCCTGCGGGATTTGTCAGTTACCGATGTCGTAATAACCGCGACGAGATTGAGATTCGTTTGCGAGCGTGTTTGAACGTATTGCGGCGTTACAGTAGGCCGAGTTACGGGTTGCCGCCATGGACGTTGTAATTCCCGTAACGAGAGCTCGTATAAGTCGCGTGGACCCGGTACTTGCGCCCCTGCGAAATTATAGCTCGGTGGCGCACGGTGCAATTTATCGGTGACGTTGTTAACCATCGAAGTTATAGGGTGTACGATTATAATTCCGCCGGTTAGCGGTCGTTCGACGAGAGAGGGAAGGGGAAATGTAGAAGGGTCGCGGAAGCGATAATGAACGCTCTCACGGCGCGGGACGCGCGAGAAAACCTAGATAATCCCGGATAATATCGCCGGATAATCCAGGTGGCGAATTATCGATGCCACACTAGCCTGCGCGCGCATGATTGCCATTAGAAATTATTAAACATACAACGCGCGACCAATTGATCGGCCGCCTGATGACCGGGCTCGTGTGGTTATCGCACGATTAATTACAACAGACTGTATCTTGCGTTTGTGCGCGCGGCGAGCAAATATAACCTCTTGTTCACGCTGCGAATATTGAACTGACCGTAATTAAGCATGTACATTAATTGTTATTATGTCATAATGGAGAGCTTTTTCTTGCGACATTATATAAATTTGAAAAATGAGTAGAAATTATATGATATTATTCTCGAACTTTTATTTAATCACAGCGTATTAATCTTGCGTAACATGTGTTTTATCTTCTGTGTTTTTTCGATGGATATCAATATTCGTAACACATTTGGATATACACTTGGTGAGCTCGCGACTAAATATGAATTTATGTCATTCTGATTAGAAAAGGTTAGTTAAGATTTTACACAGGACTAATACTTAATTACACGCGCTTTTCCAGCACGCAGATTTGAGACAACAATCTACATACGCCAAGATATATTGATCGAATCGAAATTACTTGGCGAAAACTTGTATATTGGCGTGGCGCAAACTTGCATCGCATTGTTTCGGCCGTTATACATAGTCTAGTTAACGAGGTCAGGAGTCATTAACCGAGGCTACAGGATGCGCGATTATAATTTATTGCGCGGATTATAGGGCTTCGTTCGTCAAAACTTGAGAGCTCGTTGCGGCGCACGAGAGAGCCCGACGGCTTCGCGGGTATGCATTTCGATGCAGCCGGGAATTTATTGCAAAGATAAACGCAAGAGCCACGATATTATTGTGTGCACGATCTGTTTTAACTTGGCAAATCAAGGATTGTTTTTTTCCTTCTTCAGAGAAGAAATATATATATATATATATATATTTTTTTTTTGTGGGGGAGGAACATTATTTATATTTCCATTCTTTTACATTTTTACGTAAAACTGCCTTTTTTAATTTCAATAAAATGCGAAATTGAACGAATGTTGTATGCTTTGAACAGTTACGCGATGTATAGCGTTAACTAACAATATGGCGGCTACGGCGACAATATTCGAATAAAGTAAAATTTTTCAAGCACAGCCAATAGTACGCATGTTGCATGGTTTTACCTATAAAAACGCATCCAACAGTTTTTGGAAATTAAACATTGCGGCAATAAAAACACATTGCATGTACAACGATTTGTCGATAAACATACACAAAATCATTTAAATCGTTGTTTATACGCAGATTAACCATCTCGATGATTGTGGAACGCAAACATGATAACTGTTTAAATTACGAGATCATTGTGATTGTGTTACGCGTTAAAGCATTATTCACACTCTACATTATGGGAAAATTCACATCTTGATAAACTAACAAATTTTTCGAGTATTGCTTGAATGTTTCATTGTGTTGGATTAACGCTCTTGCATTAGATTGTCGACGTTAACACGATTATGACATAACCTCGATTAAACTCGACAAAATGTATAATTTATATAAAATTATTAATTAATTATCGGAAATTTGGCGAAAATTCGGGTCACTACTCTTTATTCATCCTAAATGTTTCCATTTACTTGACTGATTATGAAATATTTCAATTATAGCTAATTCATTAAACCACATAAAATTAAAGCACACAACGTATAATAAATAATGTTTAAATAATAATATTTTTTTACATGATATTAATCATATTTGACACGTGAATTTTTCAAGTCATTTGATGAACGATGTCAGGATTTTAACGAGCAAAATAATAATTTATGAATTATTTGATTTTTCTGATTGTAGCAATAATTGAAATGGGTTTTGGAGAAATTAGTTATTTAAATAAAAAGATTGTGTCTCTGCGTCAGCACATTAGTATTTTGTTTCGATCTTATCTATAAGGACAAAATGTCAGGACCGATATCGATCTTCGAAGAGCAATCGAGAGAGAGCGAGGAGATAGCAGCGACGAGACAAATAGATTAATGCCGAATTCCGGGTCGTTGCAATTTGTCAAGTAGAGGGAAGTTTTATCACATGTATACATATTACACACACTGTATCGCGCGCACGTGCACGAAAGTGCGTCGGCTTCGGTGAGAGAGAGAGAAAGATAGAGAGTGGCTCTCTTTCGTTGGAGACTGACAGAGAACTGCTTGAGTGTATCCTCGCTTCTCCGCAGGCTGTTATTGAATTCGAAATTTATGACTTTAATAGAGACTAACTTTGCGCTATCATAATTCAAAATGCGTTGCGTGTCCGGCGGACGTAACTGGCAGGTACCTCCCCCTTTCCCATCCTCCCCCTGCCCATCCACCCCCTCGGATGCGCGCGCGCCCCTTCGTCGATGTAGGATCTCTTAGGGCGGCATCCCTCGCCGCGTCAAATGAACCTGGCCGCTTTCGCTCGCCTTGCCGTCTTCTTTTTCCTCGCCCACAAGCGCGTTTTTCATTTTTCTCCATGCCTCGTCCTTTCCTAGGGATAGGAGAATACCCTGCCGAGGAAAACTCAGGATGATTTAAGATGCTGGAGTCTCACGTAGGCGGAAAAAATATGTCCAAATACCCCCCCGCGGAAGTTTTCCTCTTGGTCGATCTAAGTGACTTGGATACGGAGATAGAAGCCGCGAGAGAAGTAGAAGGACGGAGTAGTGAATGTCTCTGCTCTTGTTGCTCTCTTTCGTATTTCTTCTCGCGTCAGCTATTATTTTGATTAATTTGGGATAGTGAGATAAAAAATTTGCAAATGTAAGTGCTCCTATAAAACAGATATGAATGTAGGAAATATGCCGGATTTTAAAAAGAAATTACAAGCAATGTATAATTAGACTCTCTCATTACCTTAGCTGTTTTTGCAACTGATACAAATTTTCAAGAAAACAACTTTTCGTATAAAATGCGTAAGAAAAAAAAAATATATATATACATCTATATTCTTTATTTTCACGAGTTTCCTAATATTGCTCCTGAAAGTAATTCAATTGCGATAATTCTATCTCAATACGAGTAAGCAGTATCGAGCCGAGCAGGTGATATCTCGTTTACGTAAGCGTTTAAGAAGTAGTTTTCATGAGTTTCGAGCGTAATTCGGTGCGCGGACAACGAGAGAAGCGATACGAACACGCGACGCTTAACAACAGCTCGACGAAACTCGATTATCGTCCGGGGTGTAATTCTGTGGTTACGTTCATTACTCGCGCTATTGTCGCCGCCAGGTTGCACGCGGCAGTTTTGACGCGATCACTTAGTCATGGCGAATGGAACTCACCCTCGTTCTGCCCCAACCGAATCTCTACCGCGCATCCCGCCCGACACACACGTATGATGCCATTTACACAATTCTGCAACAGCGAAAATTGTATTATTCAGTCAATTCAGCTGTGTAATTAATTCTGAGATAAAATTCGGAGGAAAATATGAAGGAAATTTGCGTTTACTTTGAATATTCATAAAATTTGATGCTTGTTTTTCAATTTGACTTTAAATTTCTACATTGACTAGTTTCTTCATTTATGGCTTTTCGTCAGCGAAAAAGAGAATCCAAAAATTTAAACAAGTTTTGTTTTATGAATTATTATAATTTTCTTTTTTGCAATTTTTATTAGTGAGATATAAAGCGAGTTTCGGCTAACCTTCTCTTCTCACAAACATTTCCTATGACCGTAAAAAATTTTATGTCACACAAGAGCCGTGACGAGACATTTATGTTACATTTATTATTGAAGTGTTGAATAACTTAAAAACGTGTTTGTGTGTGAAACATAATTCCGCTAACGCGGAATGTTGCGAGCGCGTCATTACTTTAATCTGTCAGAATCTAAAATTATCGGCAATCGTAACATTAACTTCGCTTTTTCTACACGACAATAACACTTTCCTATCATCAGCGAGTTCAAGAACAAAAAATTATAGGATCTGGGATATAAATAGGTTTGATAATATTGGTTCGAACAAGATTACAAGAGTATTAAATCGTGCAAGTGCGATTTTGGAAATCTTACGCGTATAGATGCAGCAAATATGATATTATAATGTACTAAAGTTGGATTTATATCGTTTTCAAAATAAATGGGTCATATATAAACGTTCGAAAACAAAATATTTAAAACGAAAGCTTAATTCTTGCCATGGATGGAAATGTTATATGGCACTGTATCATGTAGCACGAAAATCACGTCATAATTTTATACGAAAGATTTTAAAATTCCACGCGATGAAATCCGGACCATCCACTTTGATTACGAGCGCGTATGGCTCGGATACTAAAAGCTCTCTTTTTCTTTTCGTTTTTCTTACTTTACATTCTTTATCTCTCATCTTTCTTTGCTCAAACATCTTTTAATCTCGTTTTAATGACAGTTTATAAAACCGAAAATTTTCATTAATTAAAATGTTCATGTAATTTCCGTTCACATAGATGAAAAAAATGAAAATTATGCGGATACATTTTCTATGTTTTATTTTTTTCTGTTATATTTTTATATTCTATATTAAGTAAGCTTTTGTACGAAAATGGATCGAAAACAATATATTTTGAAAATATCTTGATTTTTCATGCCGCGTGAAAATTACATTGAATCTCGATCGTTATTTTTCATTATAATCGCATGCGACAAAGACGTTAAAGTTTTTTCTTTATCTTGTCTTTATTTGCCATCTGTATCTTTACCTTTCTTCCGCTCGGGTGCCTTTGACTTTCGTCGATAGTAATAGTTAATGAATCCGGCGATTTTCATTAGCTGTCGTCAGCACACTTCGTCGGGCTGGTAATGAATGCCTCTAAATGTTTTCCGTCTTTATTCCGCGCTTCCCGGCGAGAGCAAGCCGGGTTCCCCATTGTAACCGTTCCCAGCTAATTGCATTCATTGTTCTTACGGGATTTCGCAACAGAAAACTGATGGATGGCGCCTCTTTATCTCCCGTTTATTTCGTGTCAGCTTGCTTTTTGCCCGGCCATCTATCTGTCTGTTCAGCTTTTATTTGTCATAGCACATACGACTCAGTTTTCCTCACTGCCTATTTTTTTTATTTATTATATTCCCATCCCTACATTCTCTTTTTCTTTTTGATCATCTTTTGTTCATCTACCTGACTGTCCTTTTGCCGCAATGGTCTTTCCCTTGTTCCATTGGACGTATTGTATTTATTTCTTATCGTTCTCTTTCGCGATTATCGACTTTACGGGTTCTACTCTTGTCACGTTTCCGAGTCTTACAGTTTCTTTTTCCCGAAGCGTTGCGCGCGTGTTACTACATTTTCGAGCTCATTGTCGCGCGTTATCGATCGGCAGCGCAAATTACGAGCGGCAAATGGAGAGATTCGCAGACTCCGAGAGCGTAATTACGATGTTCGCGGCGATAATCCATTTTCGCCGCAATTATTAACAGTTAATTTCTAATTACGTTTCCCCCGATTTTATCGTGCTGCCCTTCCAACTTTATCTCTCTGCGTACAACGTTGACGCGTTTGGGGAATTTATCAACGAAATACCAAACGACAAGAATATGCTAATTAAATCATTTACATGTTGAATTTATATTCGACATTTAATGACTGCGTAATTATACAGAGTCTCAAAACAACTTTCATTATTTTTGGTTGCAAATTTTTTGATTGCCATTTTTCTATAAATATGTTTCATACACACGCACACACATATGTATATCCTTATGCAATATTTTTTAGTGTTTTACCTAATTTTACATAATTTAACTTCTCAACAACGTATAACATTCTCAAAACAATATAAATTACTTTTTATATTATTATGCTGAAAATGGTCTTAATATATAGTCGAAACGTATATTTTTGTATCAAAATTTGCTCTGTGCAATTATTAAATAAATATTTCTGCGCACCTTTAACAGCGCTCAGCTTCTAATAGTCATTCTTCCTACTTATTTATAAATTACTTTCTTACTCTCAGCTACGTATATAAAGAAAGCGATCTGCTGATAAAAATCAATATTGTTCGTTCGCCGTAATAGATTGTTCCGCAATGGAAGATAACTCCAACTCTGTGCCACTTCCATATTTTCTCTCGCTTTATTTTCCCCTTTTGACTGGCTTTTTGCCATTATAATCATATTTCTCCGTCTTCCTCGAGAAAATCCCGTTGCATGTGTTCCTGCCTTGCATACTGGTAGCGCGGCCTCAATCGACGCGGTGAATGGATTATGCGGAAAATGGATGGAAAAAGGGCCAGGGAGGAGTCGAGAGTCCTTAGCGATCTTCTCGTCGATAATGACAGCGGAAATCGCGCGAAATCGAAAAACTAATCGAGTCGATTATCGGCGTTGATAACGCCGTTGCGCTTTTCCGCCTTGCTTCCAAATTTTTTTGTTTATCTTTCTCGCGCGCTTTGCAAGCAGATCATACAATAACGCCGAGTGTATTTTAATACATTACAACTTTCTTAATACATAATTAATAGCAGTATAAAATTATTTTAACCAAAAGAAACAAAAATATACGTAAGTCTAAAAAATATACGTAAAGACTTTAAATAGTAGTAAATATAATTAATTATAATTAACATCAAACAAATTAATTTGTAATAATTTTGTAAATTGTTGAACATGTATAAAACGACAGTATCTCATGTTCAAATTTTAAAAAATTTAAGACGGCAAAATGAAAAACTTTTATGCAAAATGTATAATTTTGCTTAATGCGTTTTGATTTCAGAATTTCTCCATCATTACTTCACAGAAATTCCGTCAAGGAGCAATTTCGGAAATCAATCTCGCAGTCGTTTTTTTCCTGTCTCGTCACCTCATCGAAGGAAAGAGGTTTTCCATGTCGCCGAAGAAGATTCCGATGATGAAGAATAAGCTAGGGGTGAAAAATAAGTCGGAGCGAACAAAGCATGATGACGCATTCATTTTTTGAGCCGACGAGGACAGATTGCGGAGGAGAAGACAGAAATCCAAGATAGGTAAGTCAAATCGAGTAATTTGCGATTGTTAATTTAATATTTGTCAAGGAATCTATTATGAGCGGACGTGAGTGGTAATATAGCGAAAGCATAATAAAATAATATATAAATATAATAGCTAATTGAAAATACCATTTTAATAGAGAAAACGAGAGGGATGGGAGGGGGAGAGAGAGAAAGAAAAGGAAAGAGTAAGCTTTCAAGTTTTGAGTGGAAATTTCTTTATTTCCCGTAATAACGAGCGATATATGCTTTTGGATAAATTGTCCTTTAATGCCCGTAACGCTCGACGGCCGTGTATTCGCGTTATTGCGTGGTGCATTTAAATTACAACTGCTAATTAATTTACGAAGGTGATGGAACCTTCGGTGAACTACTACTGATCGGTCATCGATGAATTCGCGGGTCAGAATCGTGGAATAACGTGTCAACATTTGCGGTGCCGAGTGTTTTACGGCAACGTGTTTGGCATGACGGCATACGATCGGTTCGTTCGAAACGAGTTAACAGAACGGGGTTAGATAGTAATAGATTTTGCACTCCCTGTCGATCACTCTGATCTATTTTTAAATCGAATTGCCAGCGGAATGCGGGAGTTTATAATGGATTAATTCCGGATTGCAATAGTTTGCTTTGTGGGACCGATACTCTTTTCCTTTCCCCGTCGTCTCTCCTATTTGAACGATTCAAACCAATTCAGTGATTTCATCTGAAGATATAATAATTGCATATAACTTGTATACATTCTATACAACACAACAGTACAATGTATAGATTTAATTATCTTTGGAATCTCCGAAATTTGATTGCGAACTTTGTACTTTAAAGTTAACACTCTGTCATAAAGATAATTACTAATTACTTGTAAACTTGCGTAAATTAATGAAATGTTAAGTTAAATGTAATAATTAATAATTAATATTTCTCTTAATTCCTTTGATTTCAATCAAATATCAATTCAAAATAGAGAAACATAAATTTTCTACAAGACTATGTCTCTCTTGATTTACAATGATGACATTTATGATAGACTTGCAACGCGGGGTATTTTGTGAGCGAAGGAGAAGAATCACACAGACTTTATTTATTATAAAATACAGACGACCCGTCATTCATAATTCACAAAAGTGCGCGCTATCCATAAAAGATGAGGGATTCGCGCGCGCCGTAAGTCGCGCGAGCAAGCGCATATAAACGCGAAAAAGTCGTCGAGAAAGAAATTACGGCGAGTTGCGCGCTCGCGCGTTGTGTCTCGTATCCAATGAATATTTTAACGCTATCATGAATAAATTAACTTTCGAGCGCGTGGAGCCCAGACACGAACGGCTCCGAAAATGCGATGCGGTTCTCGCCGAGGAAGCCAAGTTTCTCTCCCTTCCGGTGAAAATGTCAGATCGCTAATCGGCGAACATCGCTGCACGTGACGACTGCTACACGCCAAAAATTGGCGAGTATTCTTTTTTTTAGTCGTTTTGATTTGTTTTTTGTTTTTTGTTTTTGTTTTGTTTTGTTGTATTTCGTGACACGCGGATACCGCGTATAAACGTGTGCCGCGAAAATTCACCGTGACAGCCGATCGCGCGGACACGCGTATTGCGCGCGGATCGTTATGGCCATCCGTCGTTACGGTTTATTCGTTCAGAAGTTATTTCGTGCCTGTCGCCCTGAAAAAGAGCCAATCTATTCGCGACAAATATGCGTGCGTTCTCGATGATAGGAAGCGCGCGTTGCGACGTATCCCGATATGTCGTGACAGTTGTGCCAGGATGCTGATAAATATCTATCTTCGTTGTTTTTGGCTGGGAATAAACGTGTTTACGTTTAGAACGCTTCTGATTTCTGCCATCCGCATTGTTGTCTGATTTGTCGATATTAATAATATGTACTTAATTTTGCGTTTTGCGTTAATTCGTCTCATGCAGGATACATCTATATCTTAAGCCAAAGATATATTCTTCCTCGCATTAAAATGTAATTATTCTTGATTAACTGAACGACGTCGCGACGTATCATCCAATTAGTTCGGATAATCGAGCTTGTCACACGTACTTCATCCCGTGAATCCGCTTGAACACCTCAATTTCAAGAAGCAGGATTCAAGGGGCGCAAGTTATCGCGTTACAACACGGTCCCTTAAAGTTGCTCGTGACGAGCGCGAGTATTTCGTTGGGGTTGGCGAGAGGAGAAGCTAACAGAAACGGGATTAGGAACAAAGGTGAGGGGGTGGGGGGTGCCGTGTCACGTAAGCGATAGCCAGACCATAAGATAAGTGAAAGTAAAGCTCTCTCTCGGCAAGAGCGACGACAGGGAAAAGCCAGGACTGAGGAAGAGAGGGTGGCTTTTCCTCGGTATAGCGAAACGGCGGCTTCTAATAACGGAAGGGCCTTACCGCCGTCGTCACGTCTCGGAGATACCCACCGGCTTATTTACTTTTATCATACAACGTCCGCGCGACGTTCCGTGGCACGACTGTTGCCCGCCATTTACTTTGTACTTATTTTCTCATTTTTGCCCGTCGAGACTCGACGTCCGCCCTAAAACGGGGCTTCTTCTGCTAGCGATGCCAAGATAGAATGAAATGAAAAAGGAACGAAAAAAGAAGGTACAAAGAGGATTTAAGACTTCTGCAAATAAAAGAAATCCATCGGTGAATTATGTGAAAAAAGCTCAGCATTTTACAATGTTATCTTAGAAATTTTGATTTTAATTGCCGAATTGGTTGTATCGATTTTTTCTCGGAAAAATTACGTTATCGCGATATTATCGAGTATTTCGTTCACACTAAATCTTCATAACTTTCGTTATAGACTCTATCTTTGAAATATTATGAGAAAAAAAAGAATATTTTTTCCTAAAAGATAAAAGTATTTTCTCTAATTTTTTGAATTGGGTACCACTTACATACAAAGCTTAGAGTTAATATAACTTTTTTTATACATTTTTTTCACCCTTTTTCTACATATGAATCAGTTGTGTAAACTATCAAGCACTATAGTTTGACGGAACGTCGACGATATCCGCGAGAATTTCCCGATACTACATGCAGCACGCTACGAACTACGAAGAATGACAGAAAAGCATGGCGCAGGTTGAATTACTAAAACAGGATGCTATTGTTCCACCGGCATTTCTCTCCGCGATTCAGACGCCGGCCGTACAGCACCGCGAGTTATAACATCCGCATGCACGGGAAGGATTACATTTTGAGGAAAATTTGCAAAGGCGGTACTTCCCTTACGACGAAATTCGCGCAACTGAAACGGGCAGCGTTACAAGTCACATAGAATTTAAAACAGCGGGATATTAAACCCATTATTTCGTTCATATTTAACCGGTGTTAGACACTCGCGCTATTTCGCGCTCATTAATCCACACAGTAAGATATGGTTGATAAAGTCACGACAAAAACGGAAATAATAAAATAAGGGATTATACAAATAAAAAAAATCGTGAAATATTTTGAATTGAGCTAAATCGTCAGATTTGATAAAAGAATTAGCTTCACTATAGCGCGGCATAATTTCCAATCGCGTAAACGCGTAATGCCGATATTCAAATCAGCCAACGTTAATAATAGCGGAAAATTGGGCGGAAGAATCGATGTCTGGCGCCAGTAAAATAACTGCTTTCAATGATCGCTCATAAGGTCGAGTGAATTCAACCGTCGATAAAATTAATCAAGATTTTTATGCGTGACATTTTTTTTACCGTCGGTTATAAAAATCGATAATAACTTCTACGACAAATTAATTAGACGGCGAGAACTAATAACGGCGACGCGATTGATGGTAGGAGCCGAAATAGGTGTTCGCCGGGATCGAAATGGCAGGATTCGTTCGCCGAGATATGCTGTTCGACATCGAGCTCTCGTCATCGCTCTGAAATACACGCACGAGCGTGTTAACATACCGCGATGGCTTATCCCGCGGGAAATCTCGCGCGAGTTTTGCTTGGCGAAATTTTGGCATTGTCACGCGCGCGACGTATCTAAGAGACATCCGCGAAAATAAAAACCGCTAACTTGTTCGAAGTAAAATTTTATTTGCTGTGATTTTGCCGGTAGTAATTAACAACAATGAGCGAATTGACGCTTAATATCGAACTTGAACCACATTTACCGTTTACATAATAGCATGTGTTATGGAATGTTAGCACGAACTGCAAAATATTCACTGTATTTTCACTCAGAATCGGAAATAGTGCTGGAAACATATCCTGTTCAATGTAGAATTAATTTAGTGGAATTATTGTATATAACGCCAGAAAGAGAGGGAGAGAGAAAAAGAGACAGGTGTAATGAGAGAATGCGTTTGTGATGCGAAATTATCGATAATGCGTATTCCTATATTAGAAAGAGATTTTATTTTAACGCAGCTCGTTGTCTCTCGTAGCGAATAATTTACCGTGGGATATAAAGTGCTCATCATTCATATTTATTTTTTTTTGCGCCGACAGAGTGAAAGGGTTCTTGAGTTAATCCGTATCAATTTCGCTTATTCTATCTCTCGCGGGGTTCTTTTTCGTAAATAACGGAGGCGGAGAGCCGCCAGCGCGGGCGATAGCGTAGAATTATACCGGGACTCACCTGCGCGCCGGTCGACAACAATGCGCCGGCACACTAAATCGCTTTTATTTCCTTCGCGGGCAATAGTGCTTCATAACGTCGCGCCGTGCTTAAGTTTAAATCCCACTCGCGCGCGGCGCCGGGAATAAAATCGCGAATAATACATTGGCCGCTGGTTCGATAAACGAGTGCATTATATGGAAAGAGTGAAATTCCGTATTGCTACGATACGGTTAACCGTCCCGCACGATACGCATTTATGTAACGTTTACGGCCAACTCGCAAAGAGATTGGATGTCTGAATGTGTTAGTGACCAGTTAAACGATATTTTATTAGACGATTTGCTGAATAAAAATATTATTTCTATCGCACACTTTTCAATCTCTAATAATACAGTAACGTGTATTATTTCAAGTTAGTGATAACAGAAGAATATTTAAATTGAGAAAATTGTCTATAAATGATAACTAGTCGTGTCTAAATTTGTGTCTTTCTATACAAATGTATACGGTTCATTACGCACTGTCTTCATCCTTCATCAAAACAATCAAATTGCGAGTTGATGAAGCAGCAGCTTTCGGCGAATCGTAAAAGATGAAATTACATCGCGCAAGCCCTAGGATCGGATCCTCTAATCATATTACATTGTATTAGCTTTTAGCTCGACAAGTTATAACTACGAGAATACCGCAAACAGTTTACGCGCAGCTAAATATTCTATACAGCATGCACACGCGGGTGCACACAAGAAGCAACGGGGTTGGCGTGGAACGGGGAGTCTCTCGGGCGGGGCGATCCGGGATGCACAACGTTTGGAATAAGAGCTTATCGATCCAATTTCCGGGGATCAAACAGCGAGAGTGCGGAGACATAGCCGCGTCACGCTTATCACGGTCGGATTAAGGACACCTTAAGTCTTCGACACGCGTCTCCACGGGGTGCACCGCACAAAGCCGCTTGTTTCCGTTCCAATACATCGTACAAAGAGCACAATATGGATTCCCTCTCTGTGATTATGAACTCGAAAAGATTACTGTCTATGAGCAATTAGGTAGAACAGCGACATAAATTATTACAAAAGAGAAGAAAGTTTGCAAAAATTTTTTATTTAAAATCTTGTAATAAAATAAATCAAATAACATATTCCGTAATAATAAAATAAATAACTGAAATAAAATATTTTAAATAAAATGCTTTTCTTTTGTAATTTTATAAGGAGAAAAATCTAAGAGATTTTATATCATTTTCCATTTTAAATTCTGCGTATTAGATTTTATATTCTGATTTTGCCCATGGAAAACCATTACAAAATAGATAAGAATAATATTTAATACCGTCGTTTATTTGAAACAGGACAATTGAGAACTGCACAAACAAGTTTCTTTATAAATTTTTACTATGAAAATCTTTATGTATACTAATGTAACTGATATTTTTCCGTACTATAATCAATCCATATGGTCGACAGTCATCATCAACGCCGTTAATAATCGATCGATTGCAAGCGTAATTTATCAATCGTTCAATGGAGGTTCGTTTTAAGCTTCGTCGTAATTTGCATTCCTCGCGTTCTGGCATCGCGCCAATTCACGCGGCGCTTTTGAAATGTATTTTTCGTGACTCGAAGAGGAATACGAATTGTTGATAAAAAAAAAAAATATATAGCGTCAACTTGGCAAATCTCCATTTATTTATTAACAGAATTTAAAAACAGAAATCTTTGTCTCCCTAAAACTTGTAATTTTTGATTGGAAAATTAAACGTTGATAGTCACATCAAGTCGATTAGCCATTTTGCACCACGTGTTCCACGTGTATTATATCGCGCCGTATTTATGTCGACGGTACTTTACTTCGTGACGCGGTGTACGTGCTTTCGACACGCGAGCAACCGAATCCAGTTTGTCCTGTCGACAGAACACTTCGTCGCCACCAGGGGATAACACTCGCGTCTCGTTTCGAGGCAGCGAAGCGAGGACGCAGCGTAGAAGCTTTATCGGTAAAAAAGCTTTCTCCCGGATAGGTCTTTCACGGTGCAAGAAAGCGCTTTCTCATCGGTCGCGTAGGCGGACAGCCGTCACGAACGACAATGCGATATTTTCGCGAAAATGCGCGAATCGAGGCGAATCCTTTTCCTTTTTCCTCCGACTCGCCACTTGGATTTTAATTCACTTCGCAATTTTCTCGATGTATCGACGATGCACTGATCTTTATTTACAATGCTTGCAATATGTAAAAAATTTTATCGTTATATTTTCAATCTTCTTCTTTGGCAAGATTTATAATTTGTAAAAGTTTCAGCAGAATTAATTAATGAAAATAATTAGAAAAATAAAGTTCATCATTATTTATGTGAAACAATATGTAGAAACTTGATTCAAGTAATTGAAGATGCAAGAGAAAAATGCAATTTATCGCAAATATCTGAATTGGATATAAAACAATAAAATAATAAAGAGTGTGTATGAGAGTGTGTGGGTGTGTGTGAACGTCTAGAAAGTTTGAAAAATTCTGTTTTAGACGGTAGAAAATTGATGATTATTCGCACGATAGAAAGGCTTTATTAATAACGGACAATTAATAGCACGAGAGAAAGGCCACGTACATATGTGCGCCATTTCTACTTCGTACGCGGGAAAAGCACCGAGGTTATATAAATAACGGCCGCGTGAGAACGTTGGCACTCGGCTTTTAATCCCGTTAAAAAAAAACAAAAGGAGAAAAGATAGAACACGCGCTTCCGTCGGCTCATCTATCTCGGTATCCATTGGTTGAATCGTCTTTTTATCGCGTCCTACCAATCCCTATCTACGAAGACCGCGTCCGCAACTCAACCACCGATCTCTCCTCTTTGTTCCTACATCCATTAACCGCAAGTCGTCGTCGGTGGTTAAGTGTAGTCGCTCATTCGATGTGGAAAATAAAAAAAAAAATGCGTGCGGTCGCGTTTCTTTGTCCGCCGGAGAATCGCGAGAAGAATGCACGTCCGTCATTATTTCGATATACCGCGCTAAGTTGATGAGTAAATAGCTCTCGCGATTTACGATGCGTATCTCGCAAGGCTCGAAAAAAATGGTTCTCTTTTTTTCTTTACGTGACATGCGTAATGATTAAACATAACTGATAACAATCGCGAAATAGATTTATATCTCAATATCTGCTTATACACTATATTGTGCAATGAAACGTCCAGTTAATTATTGTATTCGAGCATGGACGCGCAAATTAACGCTAAATTTTTGATGATATTATGTTCGTCATAACACAAAGCAAATGCCGAAGATCAAATTAATTTTGTGTTTTAATACGCGAATTTAACGTATTAAACTAACAATTAAAACAAAATTCTATATATCGTTAGAAGCTATGTTCGTTTGCGAGACGTATAAACGTCAGTATAAACGATAATTAACGTATAATTATAAGGGACAATTATTCGTTTATATTAGACATTTTTGTGTATCTATCTATGCCCATCTAACAATTGCTTATTTGCCTAGTATTTTTTATTCCAAAAACAATTCGCAATAACATTAATTCAAAGCGATATATATATAATAATCGTGATTATCATTTATTTTATATACACACAATGCGTTCTACAAAACTCTGATATTACAAATCTGATATATACAAATCCAATCAAGAGAGAGCGCCAATCTAGCAAAGAAACTTTCTATCTAAAAGATAATTATTATAACACAAACGCGATTATTTATGCCATTCTCGTGCGAGAAGCGAACAGTCCGCGAAAGCAGCGTAGCGCGCTAATTCCGCTTGTTACATTCGCGGGATCTATTTCGCTTGAGAGAAGAGCGTGTAGAGAGTATAGCTGCGGTGAAAACGAGGCGGTCGGCTCTCCAAGTCCAAGTCTATTAACTTAGAGACTGTATAATGGGATAGGGTGCCCCTGGGAGTAATGTACACTGAGAAACTCTAGGCGTTTCTCTTGCTCTTCTACTCTATGCGTTGTACGCCGCGCCAGCTGGATGCAGCATCGTCGGGCTGATTCACGCGATACATGTTTACTCGTCATGTATCTATATTGTATATCCGTTTCCGCAATCGGCCAGTAGATATCCGCTGCAATTTTAGCTGCTGCAGTTGCCTTCGAGCAGCTGCATTTACCCGCACATCCTGCAACGTTGCATTTTCTTCGCGGTGGTTATCATTCTATCATCGCGTTTCCACTTTCTTGTATTCTTCTTTGACTACATTTTGCGCTCGTGGATCTGTCGAAATCGGAAAAGCAATGGAGAAATGATGGCGATATATCAAGAGACTGAACGTACTTTCTGTTTGTGATAATTTATGTAGAAAGTTTAGTTAAAGAAATATTTGTGATAGTTTAAAATTGTTTTATCGTATGTCTTTTAAAGTTTACATCATACGTAATTAAGATTTTTATTTTAATATTGTTGTAATATAAATCCAAATGCGACAAATATAATAAAAATATTTTTACGCGTATTCTCTGAAAAAAAAAAAAAAAAATTATATATCCGTATAAATAAGCTTCTACACCTGTCAAATAAGAACAAATTGATGCAAATTTAAATCAATCTTACCGATTGTCAAAACATTACAGGTTAACAATTACCGTCACAAAATGCATCGATAAGAGAATAAACGCGCAATCTCAAGTGTACTCGTATTTTGTAAGAATAAATCATCTGATTTTCACAAAATCCGGCTGCAAATATCCGCATGCAAAACGAACATTTGTTTACACAGTACATAGTCGCTTCCTACGCGCGCATTCTGCTCATTCTGTCTCGTTCAATATTTGTTCGCCTTTAATTGATTTCACGTCGCGGCATAACGAGAATTATTTTCACTGCCGCCATCACTGTGCCTTGCGTTTTCTTCCTCGGTTACATCCCCGTTATTTATCTTGTATCTACCCCATTGTATCTCCGTATTGTACAGTGTTTTTCCGCCGGGTTTTACCCCGGGGACATAATAAACCTCCCTCATTCACGGCCGTCTGTCCCCGTTGCGTTCCCATCCTCGCGGGGATGTCGCGGGGAATGCGGAAAGTCGTCGTCGTCGTCTGTCTAGTCGTTATCGTCTCTATCTACTTGCGAAACTCACACTAACGCACGCTTTCTTCTCTTACATGGTATTTTACTCGCGCAAACATATAAGAGATAAGTCGACAATTCTCTCCGATATTTAGAAGAAATAATGACGATCGAAGAGCGGGATATACAATTGTACGAATGAAATAACTACTAATTTGCGGAGAACAAAAAATCAAAAATTAAAATTTTGAAGTATAATTTTTCTCTTGTAAAAGATGATATAAATTTATTTGGAATATATTTGTAGTTACATCGACAGAAAAATACTAATAAAAATAGAACGCCGATTAATTTTATCAATGTTTTGTCTTGTTCTCGACGACTTGAGAACAAACGCGCACGTTATATTTTATATTCACGCAAGGAATCTTAGAACCGCGGGATGTGATCTCGCATAATATTGTACCAATATTGCACCAAGTACATTCCGATCAGTGATGCGTGCTATTTCCATCGCCAAAGGTCATGCGTAAATCCCGTATGCAGTATACATGAGACACGTTGCATTATACACATGTGTTACATTGCA